>JAJGRW010000370.1:643390-687153 GCA_025461045.1 Carex parvula | reverse complement strand
GGACTACTAAACTTGTCAACAAAAAATGTTGACTTAGCTTATGTGCGGGTAATATTTATATCTCTATTCTTGCGGTATTTATATTTACGAAACAAAGTATTTATAACTATAAGGGTGTGGTATTTATACTTACGAACTAAAGTATTTATATCTATATTACGTTGGATAAATAAGAATCTTAAAAAAGTATTTGAGTTGAAATGTTGGTGACATTTAACCAAAAGGCATCATGTCATGGATCACATGGGCACTTTCTTTTTTATATGTTGGATCTAATACAACTAGTTTGTATGAAATTTTAGTCCAAACTAGATCATAACCAAGAGTTTTGGCAACATGAGCCCAACTTACGAAACTTGGACCAAACCTTGATCGCATGGTTACTAAGTGGTAAGGACATAATTTTTATACAAACATTGTATTGGATCTTGAGGAGTATATGTTATATGGATCACATGGGATTGCATGTGTACAAAATGCAATATGTATATATGTTGCACTAATTGTAATCTATTAGTATTCTCTATGGTTTTATATGAATTCATACATAATAATCAGCCCAACGGAAGTTTATTATATATTTTTCAAATAAATAATTTAAACCATATAACGTTATTTTTTAATAATTGGTTATTATTAAATTTTTTTAACTTTAAATTGTAACTGCCACTTTATTAAAATGAATTTTGTATATGAACAGATCAAGTATTTATATCTGAACAGATCAAGTATTTATATCTGAACACATCAAGTATTTATTTCTGAGCACATCAAGTATTTATATCTAAACTACCAAGTATTTATATCTGAACACATCGAGTATTTATATCTGAACTACCAAGTATTTATATCTGAACACATAATAGACAATTACATCATCTTCGCAAATCAAATTGTCACAAACATCTCAAAATCCAGCAACACTGAAACACGATTGTGTATATGAAATAGAAACAAAACGATATATCATTATTAATTCACCAGAACAAAAACAAATCGAAAAGAAACAATATTAATCTAGCTGATCACATTTCAAAATCACCGAGTAAACTTGTGAGAACCACACGAAATCGCTTTCAGTTTCGAAATCGCTTCAAAAATCGCCTCAAAATCGCCGAAGCCTTCGAAAAAGAAAAAAACGGAGAGAAAAGAACATTTGAAATTCAAAATGGAAGGTCCGATAACATTGTTAGTTAGATCGGTAGTTATGGGGACCGCAACCTTACAGTTATGGAAGTGCGGGTACATTGCGGGTACTGTAGCGCGGGTACTAAAATAATTATTCTAATTAATCAGGATCAAAATAGTAAGTATAATTCATTAGTAACCTTATATTAGAATTTAAATCCAGTGCATAGAGGTGCTATCGGTTCGGGTAGGGTCCGGATACTATTATATTTGGACCCGTACCCTAAAAGTGTTCGGGTCTGAATTTTGATCCATATACTTATTTGTTTCACATCGGGTCGGGTCCGGATCCGGATACCTACCTATCCGTAGATATTTCGGGTCCAGTCTTTCGGTTCCGGGTAGATATATATCCATAACTTGTTTATGGATCGAGTCCGGTTCAGATCCGGGGCGGATCCGGATCCGAAGCGGGTACATGTTGCAACTCATTTGAGAAATACTTTACGTTTAAATATAATTATAATTTCTTAAACATCTCACATAATATATCATTATAATATAAATTAAAATCTGCTTCAAAATATTGAAGGTGAGATATTTTAGAAAGTAAAATATTGGAGATAGTGATTTCATTATATGGTTCCAAAAATTCAGGAATATAATATTAATATCAATTTGTTTCAATCAGCGAAGAGAGCCATAAATTTCAATAATCCGTGCAGAAATGTAGATACATGGTAGATAAAGAAATCAAAAAAGAAATTAATTAGCTTCAAAAATTTATAGGCAAAAGGTGAACATGACATTTGATTTCAATAATCTGTGCAAAAAGAGAAATAAATTTCATTCAAGAAATTAAAAAATACTACAAATGATTGTATTTTCATAGTTATTAATATATGTGTTTATATTAAATGATTATAAAGAAATAGTATTATCATTTTATCGGGTATTTATACGGATATCGGGTCGGGTTCGGTTATGGGTCGGATAACTAAATCAAACCCATATCCTATCCATTACAGTATCGGTTCCGGTTCGGATCTAGATCGGATATTAAATTATTAATTTTGTAACTGTACCCATAATTTAACCGGTTATATGTTTTAAACCATATCCTATCCAAATTAATCGGATCCGGGTCGGTTCCGGTTCGGATCCGGTTCGGTTCCGGATCAGATCCGGATAATTGGGTAAAAGTAGCACCTCTACCAGTGCAGTTCCTTACCGAGTAGAATGAAGATCTGAATCGTTGGTTTCAATCTGGTACGAATCTCAAAACAGACCCCATATATATTCTAAGAGCAAAGCTAGAGTGTGATGTGCTCACCAAAGAGGTTTGATGAGCACAACTTCAGAAGTCTATCAGATTGACTTCAAATGATGAATCCAAACGGTTGAAATCCATCTACCTAATCAGCGATGCATATACATGCAAAACTTTGGAAGTTTCGAATTCATTTAGTACAAGATTAAACGGTTAAAAATTGATAAAAAATAAATACATAAAACAATTTATAAAATAACTTATAGAAGGTCAATGTGCATAAGACGGCTATACAAATTATTTATCGTTAGAGTAGAATAACTTATAGAAGGTCAAACCTTCTACTAAATGAATTCGAAACTTTCAAATTTTTGCATGTATATGCATTACTTACGAGGTAGATGGATTTCAACAGTTTTGATTAATCGTTTGAAACCAATTCAATAGACTTTTGAGTTGTACTCATCAAACCTTCTTGATGAGCACATCACACTCTAGCTTTGCTCATATTCTAAATAAGCAACCAATTAATTAAAATAAGGTTCATGTGCATAAGACGGCTATACAAATGAATTATAGACCGACTGAGAATATTCTACTCTAACGATAAACTTAGATCTGCCGTTGCTAAATTTGCGTCAAGTAGAGAGATGTCGTACATGTATCCTCTCTTCCGGAACTTTTTTATCTATAGAAATTATTAAATACAGATGTACGAAAACAGAAAGAGTGTCTCGTTTTCAACAAATATAGAAAGATTTGACTCAATGAGTCAGATCCAAATTTATGGATCGGTCTCAATGGTCCAGATCCATCAATATCTATATATAGTGGTTAGCTAATATCAAAACGTTTGTTCCGGAGCGGTGGTGCAACTAATTAGTTTCCGATTTTCAAAGTCCAAACGGTCGATCCAAATCGTTAGATGTGATCTTTATATTATAATGTAATTGGAGACAAAATTTTACATTTTTTAAAATTTTTTTACTATTTATTAAGCCCTTTTTAAAATTACTAATTTTAATAAATAGTGAAAAATTTCTGGATCATTGAAATCAGCAATTTTAAAATTAATTTAATAAATAGTAAAAAAATTCTAAAAAATGTAAAATTTAGTCTCCAAACACATTTTAATACAGATTGAATGTTGAATGGTTTGGATCGACTATTTGAATTTTGAAAATGTAAAAACCGAAACGTTTGTTCCGCGGCCTAGGAACAAATGTTTTGATATTATCCAACCTCTATATATATATATATATTGATTGATCTGGACCATTGAGACCGATCCATAAATTTGGATCTGACTCATTGAGTTAGATCTTTCTATATTTGTTGAAAACAAGACACTCTTTCTGTTTCCGTACATGTGTATTTAATAATTTATATAGATAAAAAATTTCCCTCTCTTCCCACTTCTCCCTCCTACGATTATAATACAACCTAAAACGCCCAAAAGCCCAAACCATGTTTGACCGCTAAAAGGAAACGCAGTCCATATTCCTGTCAGTTGTTTGGGCCGAGTACTTCGCGGCCCGTATTTTCCGTGCAATAGAATTGACAGCTGGTACAGGCCGCAAGCTTGAAAAATTGGATCCAAAATCAATTAGCACCGTGTAAAGCTCCTCTCCTTTCTGTCTTTCTGACAAGCAGCCAATTTTGCGAATGTTCTCTGTTGAAAAATGCTGGTTAAGAGATGAAACCTAGGTTTTAAAATTTTCAACTGAAAAAACCAATTATGGGCACCTTAGCCGGTTGGAACAACTTTCTACAAAGATGATGTTTGTCTGTTCAAATTCCGGTAAGGATGCAAAGGTTTACTGAATCACAATAAAAGGTATAGCAATAGCATGATATTGGTTTCACAACTTCTTTCAGTAATTCAGTGTGTTTGTAGTAAAGATTTTAATAGAGCAGTTTTGGCTTCATGCAGCACACGGACTATCAAAACAGCACTGTATATAGTTTGTGCACTGCATGAAGTCACAATTGCTTTGTTAAAATCTTTACCCATGTTTGTATGTCTTTGGAAGAAGAGGCGTTACATTAATGCGGTTAATTTTGGGTTGTTGAAATTTTATGTCACTTAATGGGTAATATCATTTGATGGATTATATAAATCATGTCTATAATATTGAATTTAAAAAATTTAAATTTTTTTTGAATTTTTTTGAAAGACCATTGTCAAGAGTGTCTATAATATTGGATTTTTTTTGTTTTAGTGATCCCTTATTTTTGGTAGTTAGATAACGGTCTTCTCATTTGTCAAATAAGTTTGTTTTCTGTTAGCCTATTCAGTAGATTAAGGATAAATCTAAAATTTTACATCTCATGAATGATATTAACCCTGAATTTTTTCTGAAACCTCATTTGAAAACGGGAATAATGACAAATTTAATTAAATTAACGCTACTTGCCTGATTCAATCAATCTTCAAGACATGAAGCTTGAATCCATCTAATTGTAGAGACTCAATTTTGAATTTTAAAAAAAAAATATAATTGGTATGGTACAATTTTAGTACTGGTGCCAGACCGTCCAGATCTTGACTTCATATTTGCTAAATATATATATAACTTGCATGTGTTAATGTAATAGACACCTACTGTTGATTCCATGTTAAAAAAATATACAAACTACAATTTAAGAAAGATCCCCAGGAAGCATAGCATTATTAAAGCAGCAGCATTCATAATTGAGAAGCATGTTACCTAAGTTGAGGATTTTGAGCTAAAACTTGAAGACAACAAATCAGATTTCAGAGGCAATATCATCTATATCTATCTCCATGCTGGAAGCAGATCATAGATCTTTAATTAGGATATCTTCCCAGAAGCTTCCTAATATTTCATTAGAAGCAATCTACTGTTTCCACAATTTTAGTATGCGAAATTTTCTCATGTACCCCCGCAAAAACTCAAAATACCATCATCTAAATCTCAAAGAAGAAATTTTCTCATGTACCCTTCACTTTATTCTACTTAGTTCATATTGTTAAAAGGTGCAGGGGCTAAAATATAGCCACCTCCATAGTTTCAAAATTTGTAATCATGTATATTGAAATTTAATTGAATTTTGATTTTTCTTGAAGTTTTTATATATTTTAGCCCCACGTAAATTATCACATATATTCTTGTAGCCTAGTGGTTAGAGTTCCAATTTATTATTGTGGAGATTTGAGTTCAAGTTCCGGCCATGCATTATGCATTTTAAATTTTAACCATGTCAATCTAAATTTTCTAATTCGGCCCCTTCAATGTGCACGGAATGTTCCGGTTAATAATTAATTTATTTAAAAAATAATGCTAAAGCTGATCCTATGAACACTTTTTCTGCTGAATACTGACAAATTTGTGGTCATTTTTAGCGCAATTTGAAACTGGTCATCTTTCAAAAGCAAAGCAAAGCAAAGCAAAGAACTTTCAAGTGTTATGGGGCGCTATTTATTTTATTTTATAGGGTGTTCTGACGCATTTTGAGGTTAATAAAGAAATGAATGCACCGGTGGATTTGAGCTCCTTATGCATGACCCACTACCTAGTAAAACAAAGGCAGTTGCTACCTAATCTCAAAGACAGCTAATCTTTTAATTGGCCATTAGTGCATGGCTTTCTCAATCAAGGCGTATATAATAAGCAGCTAGATTCTCTAATCATACTATGCATGTATGTTATTTTAATATTTTATAGTACTACTGACTCAACAACAATATTATAACAAATGAGTTTTTATGTCAGATCTTGTCCATCAATTGCAAGCTAAGCTTCTAAAATATTGTTAGGAAAAATAAATGTAAGAATGTCCTTAAGATACTGTTAAGGATCTAATGGAATTAACCATTGTTTTTTACTGCAAAGTGGCACACATGTACATGTTCCCAAATTCAACTTTTCTTGGTATAAATGAAAAGAATTAGTTAATATATATCTGTCTGCCTTTAAAGGAAATGGAGAGGTCCAATTCTGTTAGTTCAAATTAGAAATTTCAGCAACCAAATAGGCAATATATATTGATGTTTGAATATTGTATGTAGCTTATATCGATCTCTTACTTTGTAAACAATTTGGTCAAGGTTTTTTTTAAAGCAAAAATTGAATAAGTGTGTATTGGTGCAAAAGCCAATATCTTTTTGGTGAATTACAGCTGTACAGTACTCTCCTTTCTGTCTTGCCATAAACAGACAAAAACGTGCAATAGATAGGTTAGAAAAATGAAAGCCAATATCTTTTGTTGTATTCCTGTTTTGTCAATTATGCTCTTAAGCAACAGCCAGCTGTTTGTTTTTTCTCTAATAATTGTATGTTATCTTGAACAACTTATTTAAATAATTACTCAAAACAAGACAAAACTACCATGATTTGGAACTAAATTAAGTATAAAGTTTGATTAAAAAATCATAATTGCATGGTTTATTGATATGTTTGTTTAGAGCATATATACATTGGGTACGTATACTACGTGTATGCATGCATTTATATATGAAATGACAAAAATATACTTCTGGTAAGGTAGATAAATTATTATATTCCTTAATCACTTAAAAGATGTGAAAGTCAGAACTTGATTCCAAAATATTTTAGATTAAGAAACCAAATCATCAGACATCAAAAGAATTTATGCGCCGTGATGGGATAATTCTTATCAAATCCCGCCAGCACAGGCCTTGGAATTAAAACTATGTAGACTTCCTAAAATATTTAAATAACATTTAAATTTTTTCTTTTTGGAAAAGAATTGTTCTCTTTATCTCTTCCCAAGAATAATAACAAGTACTTTTAATTAAACTAACTCGTAGATGCATTACAGGAAAATGAACCCGTTCTTCTGTGGCAATTATCTTATGTTCATTTATGAGTACTTCATACAAACATCAATCAGCGCAGGGATCTAAAACACAGAAGGCTACACACACTATGTCACAGCAAACAATAGTGCTGTGAAAAGGGCCTTTTAGATTTATTTATAAAGAGAGAGAGAGAAACTTTCATGAAGGAAGAAGCAAGAAATGAAATGAAAGGACATAAAAGGAAGAAGGGTTCATATAATAGTTGCATAATCTTCAGTGATAAAGCCTTGTTATAGTGGGTCAGGCTGTTGACCAGAGTCCAGACTTGGCGATTATCATTATCACTGGAGATGTTTTAAGATTTCAAGTTCTCCAGTTCAGAACCAAAGTCTTCTCAGTTGTTATGCAATAAATAGCATACTTTACTCATCTAAAGGAGATGTCCAGACAGATTAGACTGGAGAGGTTATTGGTATTATTATTGGGTTGGTTTAGAGATAGAGACGGAGAAAGCCCAGGACCAGGGTGTGGCAGCGATGATATCTCCTTGTATGGATCTTCTATGTTTACAATCTAAAGAATTCATATTACCTAAGGTACCTCAAATTTTGAGTTTAGATCCGGACCATACGACCAGAAGCCATCCTCATGTTAAAGAACCCGGATTCTTATCATACGGTCTACGGTCTGGATCCAAACTTAAAATTTTTAGTTACTTCAGAGGATCCGGACTCTGAAATTTGAAAACCAAAATCGGAACAACTTGGTTGCACTAGTCAATTGGGTTCGAATTATATTTACGTACTTGATAAAAAGTTAAAGCTGATTTTATGTTGATTTGACTTTATGATAAAAAGTTAAAGTCATCTTGAATTCAACTGGTTTAAGTTTCGGATTATTTCGGAATTAGAATTGTCTCATAAAATCTGAACAACTTGTCTTTTCAGAATATTGTCGACTTGAGTCATTTAGTCTCAAAGGTCATGTTTGATGATTGATGTCTAAATCATCGAATAAAAAATTTAGATCTCAGTTAAGCCGTCAAATGTGATTTAACATTTAGTTCACGCATGCGGCTTAAACTTGCAAACTCCCACTAGTAGAAATCAGTTTCGCTAAATTTGTACACAAAATAAGTCTCAATGATCGTCTGTTTTGTAATTAGAAGATTTTTTTTTTATCATAAAAACACATTTATTAAATTTGATTCAAGAAAATCAAGCCTAACTTATCAAATTTAGTACATTTGGTTTGTAGTTATTGATGTTAATTGAACAATAGATGCATCTATATTAAAGTTAGGAAATATTTGGTTTCAATTCACTCTACGTATTCAGTTATCATGAAATTATGCAGAATAAAATCTTATGCATGAGGTATTGAAAAATTAATTCACAAAAACTCATACTTAAGAGATGCATAATAACAACTATGAAAATTTTATGTTTCTATTTTTAAATGCTATATATTAATATTAGTTTCCTCACTAATAGTTATCAAATATTATTTAAAATGAAATGATTATTTCTTCATTAACAATAAAAATTAGAGGAACTATAAAAGCATTAAAGAAACAATGAAAAATAATTACAAAATTTTCATGAAGAAAAAAATAATGTATGAAAAAAACTATGACGAATAACACGAATGAGGAGGGTTACCTCATACCTTATTATACCTCATATTTTTATTTTCATAGTTTAAATTTCTGATCCGAACCACTCAACATGATATCTATACTAAAATATGCTTGGGAATGAAATTTTATAATTTTTGAAATTTTTTTACTATTTTTTAATATAGGTACAAAATCATTGTTCTTGAACGATCCAGAAACAGTTTTTTGTACCTATCTTAAAAAATAGTAAAAAAAATTCAAAAATTATAAAATTTGATTCCCAATCATATTTTATTATGGATATCATTTTGAACGGTTCGGATCAACAATTTCGATTTTGAAAACAAAAATATAAAGTATGATGAGGTATAAAAGGCATGAGATATTGGAACCTTTCTCAACACAAATATAAGTAATTTATTGAAGTGTTACTTGTTTATTTAACCAAATTTACTGGATAAACTGAGGACCCAAGCAATGTATATACAATAATATTCCAATATATAAAAATAAAAAATTAAACTATGTTAAATCGTCAAAATGATAGAAACTTGTAAATTGGTATATGAACTGAGTAAAAGAGTCACCATTTAGCTGAAAGTGTTTCAGGTATTCATATACTGGTCCCAATTCGTTTATTGCCAAAGATATGAATATCATGTAAATATGTAATGTTGTTTATTATACAAAGCACAATTTATAAAAGGTGGGTAAGCTATTTTAAAATTTTAATTATATATATTGAAATTTAATTGAATTTTTGTTTTTTTAAGTTTATATATAATTTAGCCCTCATATATAATGACAAATGTGTGCTTGTAGTCTAGTAGTTTGAGTTTCGTTTGATCTTTGGAAGATCTTGGGTTCAATTTTCAGTGACCACATTATTTTTTCTTTTTCACATATCTGCATTTTATAGTTTAACCTCCCCTATTCAAATTTTCTAGTTCTGCCCCTGTGTTTATGATCATTATATCAAATCAATTTTCATAAAATTAAATCTCAAAAAAATAATTTTTGAAACTTTTATACAATAGAACTAATTTATTATATACAATTATATTATCATCCAAAATACACCCATTAAAAATTACTTCATTTTAGTTTTATTTCGATATACATTGATAAAATCAACTGACCAATTTTTTTTTTAATTTGTTTCTCTTTTGATGGCTATGATATGAAGACCAAAAAAAAAAAACCCATGCATGCAATTAAAATTATTTTAAATATATGAAATGATATACAGTTAATAATTTAAACAAGAATCAAATTAACACCAATAATCCTTCCAATTCCAAATAATAAAGACGGTCATAGTTGAGTCAAAAGAGGGCTATTAAAATGTCCGATCGATATTACTTCTTTAACGTGAATTAAACTATTTAATGGTATCAGTTGGCTACAATAAAGTTGATTTGATTAAATCGTACAGTAAATTATTTTAGGGAACAAAATTGCTAAAAGCTAAATTCGTAGTATAAATTCAGATCTTGTTTGGTTGGACGTAGGAGAAACGGATGGAGAGGAAAAAAAATTAATTAATTAATTTTGTTTGATTCATCCGATTCAAAATATTTTTCGAACTATGCTTATAAAACATAGTTGTAAACAAAAAAAAAGTTATAATAGCTTGTTTAACTTTAATGAAATTATGTTATTAAGTATTATAAAGGAAGCGACTAAGGGCCTGTTCGGTAGATCTGATCCCATGGGTTTTCTTAGGCTAAATGACTACTTTAGTATATTTTCCCTTCAACTGTTCGGCAGCACCTTTACATTTCCTATTTCATTTCCCTAGAAGGGTTTCGTACCCATCAGACTTCAACTTTTTTGGAGAAAAAAAAAATTGAGTCTTAGCTCCGTTTTTTTTCCCTACTTGCGTGGCTCTCTGCCTCTCTCCAGCTATACAGGACAAAAGATATACTTTGCTCATTAATTAAAAGGTATACTTAAATTTTTTAATTAAAGGTATATTTTGCTCATTAATTAAAAAATATAGTTAACTTGTTTAATTAATTAAAATGTATATTTTGCACAATCAATCACTCAATTACACAAACACAATTTAATAATACAAAAGCTAAAATTAATTAAACAAGCACAATTTAATAATACAAGAAATTATTAAACAAGCATAATTAAACTAGCAACACTTAATTTTAATAGATTAAGCTAATTTTAAGTTAAGTTTCTATTCTGACGTCTAACATAATCATCTCACATAAGTCTAGCAATTTCATCTCTTTTTTCATTCCCTGCCTGACGTTGATTGTTAAGTCTTTCAACATCTTCGCCGTACTCTTCATCTCCATCTGGTACATCCACAATATCATTTGGATCAATTTCCAAATTAGCGTTCGCAGTCCAAGCGGCATCGCCATTGTGATATACAATAAAATTGTGTATAATACATGCTACTTGAACTATGTCTGCTTGTTTATCAATTGCATGATATGTTGCAACTTTTAAAATGGGAAACTGCATTTTTAAAATACCAATAAGTTTTTCAATATGGTTTCTAAGTTGTGCATGACGGAGATTAAAGAGCTCTTTGTAATTTCGAGGTCGTTTATTAGCTGCACCTTGCTCTTGCACGTGATATCTCACACTCCTATAAGGAGCAATGAATTGCGGTGTATTGGCATAACCAGCATCAACCAAAAAATATTTGCCTCGTGGTACGGTGAATCCGTTGTCGAGTGCACTCTTTAGTACAGTTGCATCTGAAGCTGATCCTTCCCATCCGGCCATTACATAAGTAAATCGATAGTCGAAATCACAAACGAGCATAACATTTTGTGACAATGTCTGTTTTCTATTACGATATAGAGCTTGATCTTCGTAAGCAATAGTTATAGGAACATGTGTACCATCAATAGCACCAATACAATCCTGTATATTAAAAAATAGTGAATAATTAAACTTACATTACTTTAAAAAGACATTCATTTGTGAATGATTGAAATTAAATTTACCTTAAAGAAAGGATTAAATATTGTTCTCGATTGGATAAGTTGGGGCATATGAAGTCGAGGTGGTAATATGATTTCTGCTGATAGTCGAGTAATAGCCTTAATCACAATATGGAAGTAACGACTGACTGTATCACCTGACCGTTGGAATCGTTCTTGCACAGTGCGATTGCTTGCATTTTTAGCAAGTGTGTATAGGAACATTGCAACTTGTTCTTCAATCAACATCTGTCCATCATGGAGCAACTCTTTGTCTCTCAGCAGCTTGACAAATGCACGAAAAACAAAAGTCTCCATACGAAATTCTCGTAGACAACGACACTCATGACCATCTAAGACTTCATTGACATACATCATTCCAGTTAGGATTGAAGTATGGCATGGAGTTGGTTCCATTATATTTCTCTCTATATGTGGCATGATGAGATTTGTATAATCCTCTTCATCATTATTCATTTTTCATTGAAGAAGATGATCCATTATTTTGCTATAAAAGATGTGAAGAAGCATTTGCTGATAGTCGCTCTATATAGAAACAATTTAGATTTTTTTTAAAATGAAAATGGTCATAATCACTCCTTTGTCACTCTATAGTATATGGTCAATTATGATATTATTTTTCAGTGTGTGGTCAGTTCACCCATTTATCACTTTGCAGTGTGTGGTCAATTCACTCATTTATCACTTTCCAGTGTGTGGTCAATTCACTCTGATATCACTTTGCAGTGTGTAGTCAATTCACTTATTTAAACTTTTTTAGAATTTGATATATATAATTATATTAATCATAATAAGAGATTAGTATTAATACACTTAATATTGTTTAATTGTAGTATTACATCTTCTATAAAACTAAAAACAAACCAACATCCAAATAAATTTCCCATGCATCCGAACACCTATATTCTAAAATTTTCCATGGGTTAAATAACTTTGGTTTTGACAAATTAAAATTCCCATTCCCATATTAAAAATTCCCATTCCCACAAAATTCCCATGTTACCGAACAGGCCCTAATTGTACCCAGCAAGTTGTGCCCGGTTTTTACCCAAACCAACTGTCATTTGATTTGTGCGAATACTGTAAAACTTGATATTTTATACTATATACTTCAATAATAAATCATATATAATAGAGGAGGGTTCAAATGCCTCCATTTTTTGTGCCTCCACCATGCCTTCATTTTTAAAAACTTTAATAACTCAAAATTTAAAACTTAAAAGTCAAAATAAAACCGTTGGATATGATCTACATCATTTTATCTATGCACGTGTAAAAAATTATGACATTTCAATTTTGTTTTGGTTGTCATCAAGAGCTTGTAAAAAACGTACTAATGTGGATAATTTCTAGACGTTGATTTTTCAACTTATTGATTCACATAAAAACAAAATCAAAATGTTATAATTTTTTATGAGCACATAGATAAAATGATGTAGATCATATCCAACGGTTTTATTTTGACTTTTAAGTTTTAAATTTTGAATTATTAAAGTTTTTAAAAATGGAGGCATGGTGGAGGCATGAGAAAATGGAGGCATTTGAACCCTCCTCTATATAATAAGTAATTCAAAATTCTAACAACCAGCGACTCTTGCAAGTGGTCTTGAGTCAGTTGCTAACTGTTTGCAACTTGCACAACTTGGCAAACTACATGTACTTCCACCGGGGCCACTTGCTATACTTTCAGATGGACAATTTCTAGAAGATTTCAAAACGGGACAACTTCTCAAACTTGCAGTTATTTCCGAATAACACCTGAAATTATGCAAAATTAATTTTTTTTTCGAAATTAAATTTTTTAAATTTAAAAAAAAATTTATAATTTTTTTCTTCAATTATTAATATTTATATGTACATCTAGATCATGTAAAATAATATCATACATATTGTAAAACAAATCGATGTATACTATAAACAAAATATGGATATTGAAAAGTGAAATAAAATATGAATACTATAAAACTGACAAATGTAACTATAAAACTAACATATACAAACTATAAAACATCAATACTGTAAAACTCACAGATGTAAACTATAAAAGTACGTAACAGATGCAAACTATAAAACATCAATACTACAAAACAATTTGTTTAACAAAAATAACTGTTCACAAACATACAATGTCACTGGTCACAAACACATTGTTCAATAGTAGCATACCAAATAATAATATTCAACATCCAAAATACATATGTTCCACAAAAGCATACCAGAAAGTTTGTTTACTTCATAACCCTCTGATGAACATTATTTGGATGACAGAGAAGCCTCATCACTAAAACAACACGTTTCTTTGAAATATCATCATGCAAAAAAATAAAATAAATAAGGTTAAATTGGAGCTACTGGCTAAAAGAATAAAATTACAAATAGGAATTACATCATAAACTTACAAGTTTAAAAAATTACCTGTGTGAAAGTTATAAGCGTCTCGATGATCAGATTGTAGATAATACACAAAACAAAGATAGCACAATTCATTGATCTTTCTCCCTGCTTTGGGTACACCTTATTAATAATAAGAACATCTTTCCAACCTGATTTAGCTGGAAAAAAAGTTGATATCAACAATTAATAAAAACTTCAAGTTCTGATCCTAATTATTGGCAAAATCCTGTAAACTTCAAGTCCTAATCTTGTAAATCATTGGCACACTAGTTGAACAATCCTGTAAAATGTTGGAATGAAAAATTGTAAAACAAACACTCACAAGTCCTCCACAAAAGAAACTCTTTAAGCCAAACCATAATGTGCCAGTGGTATTCCAAGTATGCTCTCTCATCACCATGTGAGGTGTAATAATGGATTTCTATAGCAGGAATATCCACCGCATAAAGCACCCAATGATTTTTTTTTTTTTGCAAATAGGAATAAACAGCCATCTTATGGTCTCAAACTGAGGGCCAAACAATTGAGGAATTGCTTGAAAGGCTGATTTTTCATAATAATCATGCATTAAAATTTGTATTAGAAAAAAAAACACACATTAAATATTACTAAATTATTTCTAAATTTAATGTCTGAAAATTTAATTAATAATATACAAAAGTACATAATATTATGAATATATATGGCGAAATGAAAAACCAATGATGCTTCACAGGAGTCTCATATTGCATTAAATTTAAGACCATCTCAACAACCATGTAAGAGACAATAACAAATGCTATAATGTAGAATAACAATATGTAATAGTTGATAATGACATTCAAAACAACATGTAATTTTGTTAACCAAATACTAAAATCAATGTATGCAACAATATAAAACAAATAATTTAAATCAGCTAAATTTTCAACGGGAATCATGTAATTTTTTACATCCAACACTGTAAATTAACAAATTGTATAATCTAGAATAACAATCTATCATAAAAAACAATATAATTGTGTATATTATATCTTATCAAACAATGTAAAGAAGACTTCAAATCAATATTTACGTGTCGAATCATATATCCTGTATAATATTGCATATATCCTGTAAACAATTAAACTGATCATGCAAAATAAAGAAAATAAAAACAATGCGTATATACTATAAACTGTTGCATATATCCTGTAAAACTGTGAAATATATCATGTAAAATACTCTACATAACATTTTAACCTAATTTATAGATTTGTAAAATATTGTATAGATAATGTAAACCTATTACATAAATACTGAAAATTTAAATCAGTAAAACTGTTAAAACAGACCCTGTAAATATTGCATATCTCATGTAAACTATTGCATATATATATCCTGTAAAACTGTAAAACAGATCTAGTAAAATAAAGAAAAGAAATACAATGCATAGATTATGTAAAATATCTGATATATCATGAAAAACTGTGAAACAAATCCTAAATAAATACTCTAAAGAACCTTTTAACATAATTGATAAATCCTGTAAAATAATGTATAGAACCTGTAAACCTACTACATGAATCCTGAAAATTTAAATCAGTAAATAACTAACTCAATTTAAATTTTGATGTTGCTCTTCAATCTGAATCGCAAAGTTCATCGGAGAGTACAAAATTCTGTCGTGTTCTTCTTTCGAAATTGAAATCAAATACTATAAAATAAAATATCGAATCTTGTTATTTCTTACATCAGACAATTCAAAAAAACGACATTAAGAAAACGATCTATGTAATTTTGATTTCAAATATCAAATTCTAAATAAAAATTCAAATTAGACATTCAGATAATGCGATATCTGTTATTGAACAGAAAATAAAACAATTGAAATTCAAATTAAAGTTCTTATAATGCGAGATCCAATACTGCAGTAATTCAAATAAAACTTCAATAGAAGGAAGGAAATCACGATTATCAATTCAAATCAATAGAAGGAAGGAAACTTAAATAGATCAGTAAAGAACTCACTCAATTTCTATTTCGATGTCCTCTTCAATCCTATCAGAGATGATGAAAACTTTGATTATCGCTTCGATTGAAGACACACCTAAAGTTATTGAACAGTAAATAACACAATTGAAATTCAATTCAAAGTTCGATAGAAATTCAAATAAAAATTCAATAGAAATCAGTAAAAACTAACTCAAATTTGATTTCGCTATGCTCTTCAATTCTATCGGAGAAGATGAAGATCAGAAACGAGCAAAACTTCAATTTTCGCCCCGCTTTTTAAGATACGCTTGAAGCTTCCCTAATCAAAAGGAAAAGGAGATCACGACAGTAAGGAAATCACGAATTGAAAAAGGAAAGAACGAAGAGAAATATAATATCGCCACGAAATTGCCTCAAATGGAAAGAATAAGATCGGAATTCAAAATGAAATTAAAAAAAAGGAAATATAAGCGGGGATGGAAGGTTTTAAAAGCCGATGTGGACGTGGCCATTAATTAGTGGGAACCGGCGGTAGTTAATTACGGTTAATGACAATTTAAAGCTCATATGATAATTGTGGGTAAAAAGCGGGGACAAAGGCGTGGGTACCGAAACCTTTTCTCTTTTATTAAACTGTTGTTTTTAAATTATTGAATTTTTACCCATCTTAATAAATAGTAAACAAATTAAAAAAAATGTAAAATTTGATCTCCAAGCACATATTAATATAGAGTTCATGTTGAACGGTTTGAATCGACTGTTTGAAGTTTGGAAAATCATGTTGTAAGTGGATCCCTCCTCATATGTGTGTGTGTGTGTGTGTGTGTGTGTGTGTGTAGAGTACGGCTAACACGCTTCCTTTAGTATATCAACAATATGCTTCCGGCCTCCAAAATCTATCGAATCGGTTTCAAACGACAACTCCAAACTATTCAAACCAATCTTCTTAACGAGAGCTTCGTTTTCATATATATATTTTATATTTTTGAATTTATTTACTATCACGTCACGCGGTCAAAATATGATGGATTTTGTGTGCATTTTAATACACTATTTTGTTCATTTTTTTACCACTTGACTTGATAGTAAATAAATTCGAAAATTAAAAAAATATATGAAAACAAAGCTCTCGTTAAGGAGATTAGTTTGAACGGTTTGAATTTGTCGTTTGAAGCCGATTCGATAGATTTTAGAGACTGGAAACATATTGTTGAAATACTAGAGGAAGCGTGTTAGCCGTACTATATACACACATATATATATATAATAACTAAAAAATATAATGAAAATATAAACATATCTAGCTCAATGATTAATTCAATGTTGTGTACGATTATCCAAAAGAGCCCCATCATCATACATATTTTATCCATAAATATCAATTTTATACAAAAATTTAAAGTTTTCATTGAGTTCATATCTGAAAGAAATTTATGCAAGATTCATATTTAAATTTACACTTGTGAGCATATAATTGACATGAGGTGTATTTTATGTGGTGAATAATTCATAAGCTAAAATGCATTTGGCGACAATAATCATTCGTCTTGTCAATTTATATTGTACCTATTTTTACAATAAAGATGCATATCACAGATAATTTCTAATGATAATGATATATGAGCTGGCTTTCTTAATTAAAATGGAAATTATATATATTTAGCTATCTATTTTGATGTCAGCGTATTTTATGGACATATCT
Source organism: Carex parvula (assembly GCA_025461045.1). Classification (NCBI taxonomy): domain Eukaryota; kingdom Viridiplantae; phylum Streptophyta; class Magnoliopsida; order Poales; family Cyperaceae; genus Carex; species Carex parvula. The sequence goes on along the minus strand of JAJGRW010000370.1, from coordinate 669,327 downwards.
TATCATCTTACTGTATCAATGTAATTAAATACTTTTTTTGTTTCATGCTATTTATATATAGCTCCAAACTCTATAAAATGGGACTAAATAAGATCGTTTTTATACCACGCCTCTTTGAATTCAAAATTTCATTAAATTCTTAATTCTAATATCTTCTTCGTCTTAATCTTGGTATTATGGATAGTGCAAAGAAAATTGTTTGTTGTGTGTCTGTCATGCTACTTCTCTCTTCTTATAGTAACTTAATCTTTTCGTCTCTCTCTCCAACTACTTTTCCATTTTTTTTTCAATTCATCTGTGGTTATATTGAACAGACCGTCAATTGCATGGTAGTCATAACAAAATGGGCATAAATGTATCTAAAAAAATAATAATGTGAGAAACATTAGTCTAGTTACAAAGACAATATTTTTCGTGTGGAATGTCGCAGGTATGAAATCTGAATAAAGAGATTTCTTATAGATATTAGTTAAATAGTTGGATGGCTTGATCTTCAACTTTAGTAAAAAAAAAAAGTAATGCAAGAAGCTTTAATTCAATTTCTTAATCAGAAAATAATTCTTCAATTATTTGTATAAATAAATTTATGTAATTTATTTTGCAGGTGTCATTTCTCATGCAGAAGTCAATGTAGAGGGAGAACGTCACTGCTGGGGCTGGAGCAAACGTTATACGAACCCTTTTTGCAAAACTAGCAAGTGCAGAAAGGCATGCAACGAGGCAGGTTATCCATTCTACAAGTGCCTTTGGGCTATTGTAATGTTGTGTCGTTGTGGAAAAGTATGCAATAAATAATGAATTAAGCAAGCAATCTATGTATTAAAAATAAAGGAAAATTTGGAGTTAGTTCAAGTATTAATAAATGAGAGCTACTTTCGGTACTATTATGAGCGTCAGAGTTCTTTTTTTTTTTTTTGTATTCTAGGAATGTCCGTTGTCAAAATAAATTTTAATATTTACTTTTTAATATAAAGAGGTAGTCGCTAGTTAAACTGTTATTATGGTGTTATAAAGATGCATGGTGACTCAAGGTTTCGAGTAGTAGATAGCGCATATTTATAATATTGTTTAAGAAATAATGTTCGCAAATTTAGTACATAAAATAAGATCATGTTTGGTTGTGGATTAAAATAAGAAGGTTTAAATTGCTTATTTTAAGTTAAAGTAGAGTAACTTATTCTTGTTTGGTTGAAACATGTTACTTAAGCCATGAAGTACCTTACTCTCTCTCTGATGAAGAGAGAATTTTAAAAATTAATGTTGTTTATAACAGTGGGCCCTACAGTGTGGAGTAAGTTAATCCACAAGAGTCAAGTAGATTAACTTACTCCGAATTAAATCAAATTTTACTCTAAGTTACTCCTCTTTTTTAACTCCTTGTTTGATGAATTAAGTGCGGAGTAAGAGACTTACTTCACCACCAAACACGACTCAAGTCTTGAAAAATATAAAAAATAATAATAAATTGGTAAATTAATCTATATCTGAAAGGAACAATTTCTAGTGTGTTCATAAATTTCTAAAATAGCCAATTTATCAATTAAAACACCATAACATTCGATATCACCAACAAAACTTAACGGTTTCTTAATCCCTCTTATTTATGTAATATTTAATTTAGTTATATTTACAATTGAATGGACAAAAAAATCCTTTATTTTAAATGGAGGTGTCACTTATTTTCCATTGGCAAAGATCTATGTGAGGCACGATAGGTGCTCGTATTTTTTTTTTCAGGTGATAGATGATATTGGTATTCTCTAAATAAATTGTAGCTGGATCGTATTAAGAATATTATGTCAATTAATAGATAGAGCTTTTTTTTAAGAAAATATAATGTGAAAGAAAATATATTGATAAGCCGAGGCGCTAACAAAAGATAAAGTTATAGTTGTAGGAAAGTTCATTTCAGGTGTTGTTGTGCGTGGATTTAGGATCCAGTGAAAATATTTCAATTTAACAATATGTACATAGCAAAAAAAAAATATATGAGAATCTTACTTTTCTATATCATGATAGTTATGATGAAGGATATTGGTGAACTGTTATAAATAATTTATTTTAAAATCAAGATTTATCGATTGTTGATATAATGTTAAACAATGCTAAAGTTGCATCAGGAGTGGAACTACAAAATTTAAATAGGGAGGTTGAAACATAAATATAAAATGTATGATGTGATAGCCGATATATAGGTTATAGGTGTGATTTAAACTCAAGTTCATCTACATCCACAATGAGTAATTGTAACCAGTTTGTTACAAAACAAACATTTGATATATTATAAGGGAGCTGAATTATATAAAAATTCAAAGAAGAACAAAATTCAATTAAATTTTAATATACATAATTAAACAAATTAGAATAACAGAGGTGGCTTAGTACTCTTTGAAGTACACTAAGATTCTCCCCTGAGTTGCATGAAACTTAAAAACAAATTATGCTTACCGACAATGGCAGAGCCATAGTATAAGAATGGGGTCAATTGATCTCTATTTTTTTTTTCAAATTTTGTATTTGCGTCTTATTTTCTATATAATTTATAATAAAATGTTTTAGGTAGTATAAAATGACACTTATTCGTAATAATTTTTTTTTTATACAATTGACCCTTATAATTTGAAAATCTGATTTTGCTCCTGCTAACATGCAACATTCACACATCGTCAGGTAATGCATACATGCATGCATGCAACATTGGACATATATAAGTTTATATGCAGTTTTCAAATATCCAGTGGTGTTGAGTTTATTTCTGTAAAAATATAATTTTGTTCTCTCCTCTCCATACAGAGAAAGAGATCAGAGAGATTGAAACTTTCAGCAGCAAGCAATAGTGTTCCCATAAACAGTATTCTGTGAATTTTTAACTCTGATCTGATGTAATTAATTTTTCATATCAATGCGGTTCCTTTGGTAGCGGCTACCAAGCTTTCAAAAAAATAAAATAATAAATAAGCGAACTTTAAATTTTGAACATTTTCACAGTCAAACAAATGTGAACGGATGCATTTGAAACTGGCCACTACAAAGTACAAACATTATGGATTGGGATGAAATAGAAATTAAAGGGGTAAATTGGTCATTTGATTCCCATCAACCTCGGATCACGCAATTTCGATAGATACCGTCCAATTATTTCTTCCTTGCTTTGCCCCCCAGATTTGATCGTTGCCACGCCTGAAAGTGAAATCCCACATAATTTAATGTTTTTTTTTTTTTTTAACCATAATAAAAGACTTGCGGTCAAATATATATACAGTGGATAGATTTCACAAAAGACACTCAACTTCTACTTTTTTTTTTTCGCTTTGCTTTTGATTAAGGAAGAAATTATATTGAGAAACCCTAAACCCTAAACCATCTAATCAGCAATTGAGCCATTTGTAATATCAATAGCCCAGTTTAATTGGCACTTAATCATTGGCAAAATAATTCCAAATATCATCAAATTTTGATACACAACTTATATAAACTATATATGACAATTATGGCTGTAATTTTATTATTTAGATTTTGATGACCATTTTAGCTTCAAAACTACTAATAAGCAATAAATTTTGAAAAATCATGTCATTTCAAAAAAATATATAGTTTTTGGAAAGATTGTCATTAATAGTTAAATGCATCAAATTGTCTGATAATTTATGTATGATTTGTGTGAAGCTTCAACTTAAAAAGTGAAAATATTGATTCAAGCTGAATACAAAAAACTAAAATCATAACTTATAATTCATGTCTAATTTGCAGTTTTTTTAATAGTAATTCGAATAAAATTTCATCGCAAACAAGTTATTGTGTTCTTCTGATTAATTACTAGCCAGAACAGTATACAAAAAAAAGATAATTTAACATTTGACGAGGCATAGCCACGTTACTACAAAACTAGACCACTATTTGTATGGGTAAAAAGTGATTTTCTACCTTCTTATCATTTTCACATACAAAAAAAAAAATTCTTGTCCCAAATCAGTATTTTTTAACCTATCTAACAAATAGTAAACAATTTCAAAAAAACTATAAAATTTGGTCTCGAAACACAATTTAATATGGAGATCATATTGTGCGGTCCGGATAGAATTTTTTTTACTTGGAAAATAGAGCTAAAGATGTGAGATACGAAAGACATGAGACATTTGAATCCTACTATTTTTTAATATATATATATATATATATATATATATATATATATATATATATATATATATATATATATATATATAGAGGAGGGATCAAGTTACAACAATTTTGAGTTACAACAAAGTTACCACAACCATTTTCTACATTTTGAAATTTCAAATCGTCGATCCAAACTGTTCAACATGATCTCCACAATAAAATGTGTTTCCAGATCAAATTTTACATTTTTTTTTAAATTTTTTACTATTTATTAAGATGGATACAAAATTCAATGGTCTGAATTTGACTAGTTTTTGTAAAATACTTAATAAATAGTATAAAAATTCAAAAAAATGTAAAATTTGATCTGGAAGCATATTTTATTGTGGAGATCATGTTGAAAGTTTTGGATTGACGATTTGAATTTCAAAATGTAGAAAATAGTTGTAGTAACTTTGTTTTAACTCAAAATTGTTGTAACTTGATCCTCCTCGTATATATATATTGTTTTAACTTAATTGAAATATACTTTTTAAATTGTTTCATATTGTCAGTCCAGTCTTTAAAAAAAAGTCATGATAATGATTTTCATAGAACCTTCCAAAAAGAAAATAATGTCAGATATTCACAATACTAAGAATTATATCCAATAGAATGAGAGCAATGTGGAACGGAATAAGAATTATGTCTAACACTGTTGGTAAAATGATTATCTTCGTCGTAGCTAGGTTCGAAATTCAACATTATTGGGATATATATATGACAAAAACAGGTCTCCGTCCTTTGGTTAAAAAGAAATTGAACATGCCACAGACAATGAGATTTTGTCAATAACACGGTATTATTGATTCAAGAAAGTGATAACAAATGATGTTTACACTTAGTAAAGTACATGCAAAATCATTAGTATGAGAGAATAAATTAAAGATGATGCTTAAGAGGATTGTTAGGTCTGACTCCATTTAGATTTAGATAGCTATGTTTCTCTGACCACGTCACCCTTTGAAAAATAATCTTTGTGCTTGGATTAATTAAATAAATAGTTTAAGTAGAAGACTTTGGGTAGCTTAAGCTAGCTCTTAGAATTTAAATACTATAATTAGCTGACTAGATTCTCCTACTTCCTTTGAAAGTGAAATCATAACGAATAGACTACGAATATGTCATTGGTACTTCCCCGTATCTTTTATTCTTTTCTTCCCTTATTCCCAAGAAAAATCCCAAACTTATCTCCAGTTCATGCAATGGAGGAGATATAACAGAGAGATGCTATGCTAATATTTATATTACACATCGATTCGTATTATCTGAACCATTAAATGTGATCTCCATTTGAAAATGTATTTGAATATCAACTTTTATATTTTTTATAATGGTTTTACTACTTTTTTATGGGCAGAAAATACCGACATTTTTATTAGTATCCAAATTTAAATACAAATTAATATTTATACCCAGCTTAGCTGGTTATGTTTAAAAATGCCCAAACCGGCCATTTAATGGCCGGTTCCAATTTTTTGCCAACTGGCCATTTAATGGCCAGTCCGGGTATTTATAAAATAGTTGGTAGGGGTCCGAATTTTCACCAAAATCTCATTCTCACAAAATTCACACTCTATCTCCTCACTTTATCTTTTTCTCCAAAGGTTCTCCTCCTCTTCTCACATTTGTATGTAAGTCTTTTTTTTTAATTTATTTGAAGTCCAAAATGGTTGTAAATTGATAGAATTTGTTAGAAATGTACCAAAATTAGTATAATTTAGTTCTCAATTTGTTTTATGTTGTGTTAATTAAGCTTAATTAGTTTTAATTAAGTAAATTTTAGTTTAATGGTTGTAAATTGATAGAATTTGTTATAAATGTACCAAAATTAGTATATTTTAGTTTAATTTGTTTAATTAGTTTTAGATAGTTTAATTATTTTAATTAAGTATATTTTAGCATATTTAGTATATTTTAGTTTTAATTAGTTAGAATAGCATAATTTAGCATAATTTAGTTTAATTAGCTTAATTTAGTACATTTAGCATATTTTAGCATAATTTAGCATATTTTAACATAATTTAGCACATTTTTGCATAATTATCATATTTTAGCATAGTTAGCACATTTTTGCATAAATAGCATATTTTAGTATAATTTAGCCTATTTTAGCCTAATTTAGCCTATTAGCATAATTTAGCATATTTTAGCATAATTTAGCATATTTAGCATAATTAGCATATTTTAGTATAGTTAGCACATTTTTGCATAAATAGCATATTTTAGTATAATTTAGCCTAATTTAGCCTATTTTAGTCTAATTTAGCCTATTTAGCATAATTTAGCCTAATTTAGCCTAATTTAGCATAATTAGCATATTTTAGTATAGTTAGCACATTTTTGCATAATTAACACATTTTAGCATATTTTATTTTGGTACATTTTACCATAATTAGCCTAATTTAGCATATTTGGCATAATTGAGCATATTTTAGAATATTTTAGTATATTTTAGTATAATTAGCATATTTTATCAACTTATATTTACCATTAATTGTTATGAAATTAGAATGGCTAGAGGACGGCCCAGGACTCGACCTCAACCGGTACCAGCTGCTAATGATGCGCCGATCGCCACTGATAGCACAGAGCATTTTAGTCCTCTTCTATGGATGCCACAAAGTGAGTACCGAGTCTCACTAGCTTCTTGCAAGGTGTTCGGTTCTAGTTATTTTTTGAATATTTTGTGATGAAATCATGCTGTAATTTACGGAAACTATTGGACTGAATCATTGATTCAGTTGGGTCCATCTATGTGATAAAAAATATAATCCATCTTGTTTCAAATAATTTAATTTTGTAATTTCTTAAATCAAAATAGAAATTGTGTTCGATATGTGTTGCACGCTTGTCTCTTTGACTGATTCTAGATTTTGCAGTATCATCCGTGAACATTCTTATAAAGAAATATTCTATATATGTAGTTGGGCTGTTATAGTCTTTGATACTTACCTCTAACTAATTTAATTTTGCACGAAAGTAATTATATATATATGTATCTATTACTATTAAAAAATGGACTAAAATAAGTTGGATAAAATTGGGTTGAAACACCTGCTAAACGCAGCAAAGATCCAAATTAGTTAATATAGCCTGAGCTCGTTGAATGTGTTGGTTTGATTTTGATTGCGTGAATAAGTTGCTGTACGGGTATAGGCATAATTTTTTGAACTATCAAGGTCGGTCATATAAAAAAAGTATGGCAGTCAAGTACAGATAATATTTGAAAAAAGAAGAGTCAATTATCAAGTTATGGTATTATTTTTTTTTTAAACTACCACCTCTCGAGTTCCTGTGTATTATTAGAGCATTTACATTCCAGCGACTTAAATGAGTTTTTAAATAACTGTTAATTTCTTTTTAGAAATTAAGGTCTCTAAAATTTCTAACTCTCACATCTCTAAAATTAATTTTATAGTTTCTATTAAGTCACGTCAGTAACAAATTAAAAAGCAAAAATAATTTGAGTCAATTATTTAATCAGCATTGAGTTTATAAACAGTTTCTTAATAAGAAACTTTACTGTATAGTTTCTAAATAAGAAACTCTCTAACATCCCTGAAACTATATTAGAAACTGCCACATCAGATTAGAAACTCTAATAGTATAGATGCTCTTAGATTTTAGAAAAATAACAATTTCTCTGCTCGACGTGCGTCTGTTATATGTTTTGTTTAACAATTGTATCATTGATAGAATTGAGATGATAATAATAGTTTTATTAGCTTATCATTTTGCACATCTAGTAAAAAAAATAGAGTGCAAGTATAATTTAATTGGTTAGTTAAGGATTGGATTTTGTTTAGCGATCACATGATCAATGTGCTCCACTGTTGTATATTATTTTTCTTGGATTTTTTTATGTAACTATAGTAGTGATATCTTTATAAAAAATGTGGTATTTTATTTATTTTTATTTTTAACTAGACTTGTTTTATGTTATTTTTTTTAATTAGAACTTATTATTACACATCTTTGTATTACAATTTTTTTTTAAAATAGATGGGGATCCATAACAATGCATTAACTTGACGATATTGATAATATGTTAAAATATAACTAGCATTTCGAAATCCAACTTTTGCAAGTTTTACCGTTCGTGAAGGATTAAAATATACAATTATTTACATTGAAACTTATTTGATAGAATAAAAATTAACACTTAAAATACATAAAGTTTGATATACAATGAATTCATAAAGTCAGCTACATGTAGGGGTGTCAACGGGTATGATACGGGTCGGGTGGAAGCATTTTCATACCTGTATCCATTATAATAATGAAATAAAAATATTTATCCTTACTTGTTTTTTCGAATACGGTATGAGTTAGGTAAACAGATAAAAAAGTGTCATTGACATCTCAATTTATGCTTTCTATATTTTTTTTTCAAAAGAAAAAAGAAAATAATAATAATGAATATAACTAATTTGTATTATGAAAATTTATTAAAATACAAAACTTTATTGTATCATGTATTATCTTCATACTAATATATATATATCTATATATATAATTTTATTTTTAAAAATTATCTTGTACGATAATGGGTAAGATAATGAAAAAATCATTACCCTTACCCGTACCTGATAAGCTAACGAAAAAAAAATATTACTTTTACCCGTCTTTTCGGATATAATACGGATCGGGTAAACGGGTAAAATGGTGTCATTGACACCCCTAGCTACATATCTTTAAAGTTTTCTAATTTCTAACAAAAATTAAGGTTCATTTAAAATACATCGTCAAATTTGTGAAGATTCTTATTGTGAAGGAATCTCAGTTTATGGAGTACAGCTTGGGTCCGATGGGTTTCGGGACCTTCCAATCCATTTCAAGTTCGTGCGCACGACTTTTAAAGCAAATGTGAAAGTTGCTAGCATGAATCTTAAAGCAGGTCGGACGGTCATCGAACTCATTTTGAGTCCGATGGGCATCAGACCCAAATTGACCTCCAGTTTATGAAGTCTACATAGTTATAATCTGAAAATACATCGTCAAAAACCGTATTTGATGATTTTCATATTATAATCCGATTATAATGTATTAAATTGACCACTTAAACGATTCCAACCGTTTACATGGTACATACTACATACTCTAAAAATTGATTGACATTTGACAGTACCGGTGAGGAACTCTCCAGTTCTTGTAATTGGAGAATATCAAAACAAAGTAAACATGATCGGTAATATAGATAGCTATCATGGATCTGACATGGCAGGTGAAAGCTAAATCTCGGATTCTGTTTTCCCCAAAAAAAAGTCAGAATTTTTTTTTGAAGTTGTTCACAAAAAAATGATTAAAGCTGCGCTATTGGAGAAAGAAAAAGGTATACTGCATATCCCATCCTAACTGGTACCACTTTACCAATAAAGGCTTGATCTTCTGTAATCCGTACAAATTGGATTACAAAATTGTACTTAAAGACTATTTTTGTTGATTTTCATCAGAATTTTCATATCAAAATAACGGTCGACTTTTATGTATTTGAAAGAGAAAAGGGAAAAATTCAACACAAAAATACCATCCTTTAAAGTTCTTACTTTGACAGTATGACAGAGATATTGTAGAAGAGAAATTAATAATTTGGCCGTCGGCAAGATACCGAAGCAATGGGTACTGTAGAAATTAAACGGTCGGATTTAGACAAGTGGAAATAGATCCTAAATCGGACGGTGACGAAAGTCAAATAACAATCTGACACCTAAGCACTGCCGCGTCGTTTACAAATAATTGTGGTGTTGTTGCCTTCATAAATTGCTATATTTTATTAATTTTGATTCGCTATTTTTTGTTCTTTAAGGAAGAAGCCAGGAGGCATTTACTGCCCTCAACATGCGTACAAATTGAAAAGCAGATCTCTGACTCTTGTTCTTCTGTGCCTCATTTTCTGTAGCAATCTGTGCAACTCTCTCAAGCTCAATTCCTGTTCCCTACCATAGTGACAAATGAATTATTCGGGTTCGGTTTGGCGAAGTCAAAGTTCGTGATTAGTGTTTGGTCAACCGAATAATTCGGCGTTCGGTTCGTCATCACAAAAAAAAAAAATTATTTGTGAATAATTCGCGAATCTTGTAACTGTGGAACCTACTCCCTAGTATAGTGACAAATGAATAGTTCGCGTTCGGTTTGGTAGGGCTAAAAGTTCGTGATTCGGGTATAATTCGGAAATAATTCAGTACAATGAGGAAGCAAAAAAACACTAAAAAAAAAGTAAATTTTTTTTTTGCGTTTTTATCGCAAATAATTCATGATTCGCGTTTTATTTGCGAATAAAATGTATTATACGTGTTTTAGCGTTTTATTCGGAGTTCGGTTCGGAAACTTAAAAAAAAACGAATAAAACACGAATTATTCACGAATTAATCACGTATATTGTTACTATGCTCCCTAGCATAGTGACAAACGAATAGTTCGGGTTCGGTTCGGCGGGGGCAATAATTCGTGATTCGGGTATAATTCGGAAATGATTTGGTACAACAAGGAAGCAAAAAAAAAAACCAAACCCCCCCAAAAAAAATAAATCAATAAAAATTAAAAAAAATATTCTTGTTTTTTCGCGTTTTTTTCGCGAATAATTCATGACTCGCATTTTATTTCTCGAATAAAATGTATTATACGTTTTTTTTTCATTTTATTCAGAGTTCGGTTCAGAAACGTCAAAAAAACGAATAAAACGTGAATTATTCATGAATTAATCGCGTATATTGTTACTATGCTCCCAGCATAGTGACAAACGAATAGCTCGGGTCTGGTTCAGCGGGGTCACTAATTCGTGATTCGGGTATAATTCGGAAATGATTCGGTACAACAAGGAAGCAAAAAAAAAAAAAAACCAAACCCCCCCTCCCCCGAAAAAATAAATAAATAAAAATTAAAAAATTTATTCGTGTTTTTTCGCGTTTTCTCGCGAATAATTCGTGATTCGTGTTTTATTTGCATTTTATTCTTGTTTTATTCACGAATAAAACGTATTATACGTTTTTTTGCATTTTATTCGGAGTTTAGTTCAGAAACGTCAAAAAAATGAATAAAACGTGAATTATTCACGAATTAATCGTGTATATTGTTACTATTGTCCCTAGCATAGTGACAAACGAATAGTTCGGGTTCGGTTCGACGGGGTCAAAAATTCGTGATTCGGGTATAATTCGGAAATGATTCGGTACAACAAGAAAGAAAAAAAAAACTTAAAAAACCCCTAAAAAAAATTAAATAAATCAAAATTAAAAAAAATTATTCGTGTTTTTCTCGCAAATAATTCGTGATTCGCATTTTATTCGCTTTTATTCACGAATAAAACGTATTATATGTTTTTTCCATTTTATTCGGAGTTCAGTTCGGAAACGTAAAAAAAACGAATAAAATACAAATTATTTGCGAATTTCTTGCGTATATTGTTACTATGATCCCTAGTACTACTAATTAACTTAAAATTACAACTCCCAAAGGCTACATATTTTTTTCAAAATTAGAAACAAGCTTATTCAGTTTCTACCTTGAACTAAAATTTTCAATGATCTCCCTGATAGCTATTTGCTAATAAATTACCAATTCAATGGTCACATATATTGATAACCTTATGATATTTTTATATAGTCAACAGAATTATTGGTTTCTCTTAAAAAATATTCATACAAGAGATTTAAATGCCTCTGTTTTTAGATCTTCATCATGTCTTCACTTTTTAATTTTTTTTTGAAACAACACTTTTAAGTTTCTTATTAATAAAAAATCAAATATCAAAATAAAATCATTATATGCAATCTTTATTATTTTCTTTATATAAACATAAACAATAAACACTTTTTTATGTGCTTCTATATGTAATAAGTTAGAAAATCAAAATTGAGAAATTATCCACGTCTATATATCTTTGCAAGCTTTTGATGCTAATTAAAATAAAATTGAAATATTTTGTATATTTGTTTTTTTGTGGACAAAGAAAAAAAAATATTTCAATCCTATATAACGGTTTTCTTTTATTATCTGAGTTATTAAAATTATAAACATGAAGGGATATCGAGGCCATAATATTTATTAGCTAATTAATTACTAATTTACTTAAAAGTATATACGGCAGTGCACTTATTCAATTTCATCACAAAGGATAATTGATGTAACACGAGTTTCAGCCTTCCCTTTTTTTTTTTCCGCCAAAACATTTGTATGATATATAATCACCATATCACCACTACTTCTATACATAGTGACAAATGAATTATTCGGATTCGGTTTGGCGAGGTTAAAAATTCATAATTCGGGAATAATTCGGGTATAATTCGGGAATAATTCAAAATTATCCAGATCAGATATCTCAGTCCTACAAGGGAGCAAAAAAAAAAGAAAAAAAAATTCAGGAAAAAATTCGGAAAAAATTTGGGAAAATTCGTAAAATTCGCGAATTATTCGGTCAAAGTTCGGTCAAACGAATAATTCAGCGTTCGATTAGGCATCACAAAAAAAACAGATTATTCGCAAATAATTCGCGAATTTTCTGACTATGCTTCTATAACATGAAATTTTAAGGCTACACAATTGCACACATAGAAAGAGGGCACATGAGGAAGAAGGAAACAAAGATATGGGATTTAATCTCAGCATCGTTACTTACGACTGTTGCACATTGGCCGCAACACAAGCGTCACGTTTCTATTTCCAAGACTTAGAAAGGACCATTATATCCCCAGCACATGACGACAAGCCAAGCTACAGCTAGATATCATTTCATAATTCCCTCCACCAGTCCCCAAATCGTAATATTCTTCAAAATCCACGTCTCTTTTCAATCAGAAACCCCCTCAAGATCTGCTCTGCCCACCCTTGCAAGGCTTCAACTACTCCCTTGCCCAAGAAAACCGGAAAAATAGATTCTGTACAAACCCTCTCGTTCAATCAACTGGATATTTCCTTTTATTTGTTTTCCCCTTTGACAATAGCAGATATGGTAAATGAAAGATCAAAGATTACTAATTTACTACCATATTATCACAAGATATATTTTAGGAAGAATCGATTTATATGAAAAGGGAAAGGCATATGAAACGGAGATGTCCAGTGTGTGGGAACTGGAGGGAACAAGGAAAATCTACATTACTGTTTGGATTAAACTGAGTTAAGTGATCTGGCGCTGGGATTAGAGATGGAGAGGGGAAGAGAGAGAGAGAGAGAGGGATAGTGTCATGGTATTGGTGTCTGAAGAAAGAAACAAAAGAAAAGAAAAGAAAAGAAAGCACAAAAATAGTTCGCCCCACGCCCTCACCCCACCACACCTCCCCAGACCCCAGTAGTAAATTAAACAAACAATTTAACACCCAACTCCCATCGCAAGTCCCAACTCAGAGAGTGAAAAAGAAGAGGAGGCAACAGGAGAGAAAACAAATAAAAAAGGTGAAATAAAAAAGGAGAGAGAAAAAAGAGATAGAGATAGAGATAGACAGAGAGGAGCAAGGCAAGGCAAAGCAGAGCATCAGCAGAAAAGACCAAAAACAAAAGAGAAAGATCCACCTCGAACCCCTCCTCTTCCCAAAAAACCTCTCCTCTTTCCTCTCTCTCTCTCTCTCTCTCTCTCTCTCTCCTCGGCTGATCCTCTCTGAATTTGCTCTCCTCTCTAGCAAAACAGAGGCACCATGAGAGAAGAAGAAGAACCCAGCTGGTTCGCCAGGTGGGAAGAGCAACTCCCCGCTCCAGAAGACCTAACCCCTCTCTCCCAATCTCTAATCACACCTGACCTTGCTCTTGCCTTCGACATACCCGCTATTTCAAGCCCCAACCCGAATCCTGGCTCCAACCCGAGCCCAGGCTCCCTCCACACCCACCTTACCCCCTCCTCCGGGCCCCACTTCGACCCGTCCGACCCATCTGCAGGTGCCTCCAGTGGACCCCACGGCAGCTGCCCCGACGAGCCCGCTCGAACCCTGAAGCGGCCCCGCCTTGTGTGGACCCCACAGCTCCACAAGCGCTTTGTCGACGCCGTGGCACATCTGGGGATAAAAAACGCTGTGCCAAAAACAATTATGCAGCTCATGAGCGTTGATGGTCTCACCCGAGAAAACGTGGCGTCGCATCTCCAGAAGTATCGGCTGTACCTCAAACGCATGCAGGGAATCGGGAACGGCGGTGGGTCCTCCCCGTCAGGCAACGGCTCAGGCCCTCTATCAGCCTCTGATGCCGATACCGAGCGGCTTTTTGCATCTGCACCGGTGCCACACCATTTCTTAACGGGTCGGTCACCCCCGACTGCTGCACCCGACTCCTACATGCCTTTTGTACCAGCCGTACCGACCATGTCAACGCTCCAGCACCACCACCACCACCAGCAAATGGGGCTAAACCACCACCAGTTCTACAACCAGCAGAGGAATAATTCCTTGAGTCAGTACAACGGATTCGACCACCACGGGTTCCTGACCCGGCCCATGCCGGCACAGCCTCCTCAGGCCATCTCAATGCACCACCATCACCGTATGGTAGGTCCCGGTATGGGAATCATGCCAAGTGGAAATGGGTATATGGATCATGAGCTGGACATGGGTTCTCGCGGGGCCGGTGGCGCAAGAAGGGAGCTGACACTGTTCCCTACAGGGGATCACTGATTTGGGTTAACGGGTACAGTTGGGTCTCATGCCAATCCGATATTTAATTACTGGCGATTTTTATCTTGTGTAGATTTGAGTGTTATTGAGGAGGAGTGTAGCCTTATTGTGGTGTTATTAGTTAGTAATTACTCTATTAAATTGGAGCTTTAATTGTTGAATTAGGGGTATGTATGTGTATCAATTGTTATTGTTAGTTATAGTTCTCCAGAGTAATTGAGCGGCAAAATTGGAATAAGAGAAACTGGGAAGGAAGGTGAATGAATTTCTATGGTACAATTTAGGGCTCTTAATTTGTTTGGAGAAACCGGGAAGAGAGAATTGTTATCTATAGAGAAGAGAGACTTTTTAGATTTCGATTTTAGGGTTTGTTCGAGCTGAATCAGCATGTGTAGGTCTATTTTCTGTAGCTATCTTTGTAAATCTTCGTGACATCAAAACATGAAACTTTCTCATTTCTCAGTATACTGTTGCTCTCATTGTCTCGACATTTATATACAATTGCAATGTAGTTTTGATAAGCTCGCAATAACTTTTCGTTGCTTGTATCTTTCAGCTCGCAATAACTTAAATTGTTCTATTTGCATAATTTTCTGAAAATATGAGGTGTGATACGAGAATGTTAATATAAGAAACTGTTTTATTATTATTATTACATTATTTTTTTTTTTGGAGATGACTATTTCTCAGTTAAAAAGTACACCTCTGAAATTGAGGAGATCCCACCACAAGCAAATGAAGCAATTAATAATTTGTTTGTACTTGCTTCAAAAAATGAGCCTGGAAATAGTAAGGGATTGGCAAATTATAAAACAAATTTGAGTTGTCATTACCATGTATAATATATTGATGCTAGCAACATATCTTGTGTCCATTAGCGCATGATCCTCTCCATTTAAAAAAACAAAGAAAGGAGAATGTCAATTTCACTTGTTACTTGCATATGATTCTTCCATAACCTTCTTTTAATTTTTTTTTTTCTATTTTTCTTCGTGCGTTCAAGTAACAACCTCAAATCTGCTTTACAGAGAAACCTGTGATTAGGTTCCATAAAGCATGGCATGGTGTCTCAAAAATGTACGGAGAATGAAATGTTGTTAGCATGTCTGTATCAGGATATGAAACAATATGTAGTTATTGCTGGTTGCTCTCACCTCTCAAGATAAAACAGATGTATGATTGTTGTTGGTTAACTTAAATGCACCTCTTACGCTATATACCTCTTTAGGGTGCTCTTATCCTCTTAATTCTCTTTCAATCAGTGTTGTTAGATTCAATTTCGAGATCTGAATCTACAGATCTGAGATTAATCCTGTAATCATGTTCTACTAAATTTCATATTGATTTGATTGGTACTCTTTATGTGTTTCATTCTTTGACTTTGACTTTGTTTTTTTTTATCATTTTGTTTTTATTATGTTGACTGAAATCCTTTTACAGTTTACCTTTTTACAGTTATGAGAAAACTTTCCAATTTGAATATTGTTCAAGGTTCAATGTGAAAATTTTAAAATAAGAATGGCAGCTGTAGATATTGTTAACTTGTTTATTTTAGTGCTTAAAGCTAAGTAGTTGGGACCAATCTAGCTGTCTCAACATGTTGATTCTGCTATGTACTATGTATAATGTATCATGTATGTGACATATATAATTGCTAGAATTGTTAAATTGTTTGACATTTTATATGAAATGTGGGAAAACTATATTAACATAACTAATTAGCCCCTGTTTTTCTTGTAGTAGGCCATCTTCTCTTGACATCAGACATTTGCAATAGTTGACATACCATGTATAAGCAGCTGATTTGATCATCTTCTCTTTATTAATTTCTCTACACGTACATAAAAATTTATTATTTTTCAATTTTTCTTTTATATAAATTAATAAGTTAAAAATTCAATATTAAGAAATTATCTGTATCAGTTATCTATATCATTATATTTTTGTATGTTTTCTATAACAATAAAAACAATAATTTTTTATGTGTATAAAAAAATATAAATAATATCCAACAGTTTTCTTTTAATATTTAAGTTATACATTTTAAAATTTAAATATAATAAAAACATAAAAAAATAAAGACATTTGAACTGTAGCAATAATTCAAATGGGAGCAATGCAGTACCCCTTTGTTCATTTCCATTTGTCAAACAAAATTGCTTGCTCCGTTTTAGTGGAACTGGTGCGCAAATGTCAATTGAAAAGAATAATCTGTTACTGGACAAAATTAATGCTAGGCAGAAGTTACAAAAGTCTCACGTGTAAGCATAGTAAAAAGGTAAAAAAGGTTCCCGAATTACACATGTACCATATTGGTATTATTCTTTTTCTAGCACCTCTGTTTTTATTCTAAAAGTTTCTGAATTATACGGAGAATATACTATTTATCAAATATTATAAAATTACGAACCTTTTATTTATTTTAACAAAATATTAATATTTTGATATATATTACTTGCATTATAAATTAACGAACTATTTCCAAATTATATTATATTATACGTAAATCACCTATTGAGATTTTCGAATTATTCATATTCTCAATAGGAAAATTTTGTGTTTGTCAAATAAACTTTTATTTGCTTACATGTATTTTTTTCAAAAGAATAGCGTTAATATTTTGCAAGTTGAATACATGACTAACACATGCAATGAAAACATTAAAAAAATTTATATGTACCATATGAGCAAGCAGACCTTACCCCGTGCATTCAAACTGAAAATTCACACATCATATGTTGAGAAGCTTAGTTTGAACACATTCAAGGCAATCTTATGCGCAAACGTTGAAATTCGATTTCTTCATATTACTTAAAAAAATTTAATCCACCCATTCAATTTCAAGCATAATGACTATAATGACTATGTTAATTTAATTGTAAAGATAAAGGAGGAATAAACTCATTACTCCACACGTAAGTTATCAAATAAAATGTAAAATATGAAGAATAAGATAAAATTACGATTAAATAAGTTAAATTATCTATTTAGACGGATTAATTTATTTCACACTTATTTCGCTTGTATGGTGCACTATTATAGACAGAGATTCATTTTATTTAATTTCTCTCTATAAGCAAATTAATTTAAGGCAACTTAATTGTTTCTTAAGTTTAAGTAGCAACCAAACATGATCAATAGAGTCTGACTAATACTATAACATCGGTGTTATTTTAGCCGTAATAACACTGACTCCAAAATCAATCAAATAGACTTCAAACAACGAATCCAAATCGTTCAGCCCAATCTACTTTACGAGTGATACATTTACATGCAAAATTTATAAATTTTCAAATTAATTTCGTATTAAGTCAAATGGTAAAAGAATAATAAGAAGAATGTATTAAATTACTTTAAAAACCTTCCTTTTTGATCTCTTGACTTTATACGGAATGAATTTGAAAATTTATAAATTTTGGTATTTAATGCATTATTCGTAAAGTAGATCGATTTGAACAGTTTAGATTTGTTTTTAAAACTTATTTGATAGATTTTAAAATCAGTATCACTACGGCTGAAGTAACACATATGTCATAGTAGCCAGATTCTCTGACCAATTTTATTTAGTTTCTGAAACCTGAGATGTTAGTGTTGTGTTTTCTAAAAAAGAAGCGGGAAATAATAAAATAAAGTGGATATATCCAATCTTTGTACACATTGGCGATGAATTGTAGGCTTCAAAGTTTATATATTCCTGGGGAATATGTAGGCAGGAAGCACTTGTGTGTGTTATTCAACAACCAAGAGGTAAAAATTAATTGTACTTTATGTCTTCCATAATAAAGGGTCTAGAAGGAAGTGAAGATATAAACATTTTTTTTTTCCATGATAACATACTATGGCTGGGAAAAAAGTTCATGGTTTGTGGCTCGCTTGGTATCAGCTCGTGACTCAATCGGTAATAACTTGTTTTTTGCTGGACCGAGTTAAAATTAGTTTGCTCTTTCTAAAACTCGAGCAAAAATTAATGAGTTTGAGTTTGGTCTGGCTCGGCACGAGCCAGCTCGGTCATTAACGAGCTATTTAATATACGTAGTTTAATAATTTAATTTGATGTGTTCACTTCAGGTTGGGAATACTATGGTCTGTGAATATAATAGTCAGTGTTATAGTAATTGCACTTTGGATTGTGCTTAAGTTGATTGGTAATTTTGTATGGAATATGTGTGAATTAATTATAAGCAACAAAATTAATTTCTCTGAATTTGTTTGATTTAGTATGCATGAATTTATTCTGTAAACTATGTTTGTCTGAATTTAGGAATTTAATATTTTTGTATGTATGAATTTAACTGCAAACTTAATTTACAGTAGTTGATTTGCTTAGTTGCACTTGAATTAAGAGTATTCCTCAATAATTAGTCATATAAATGTTATTTTGTTTTAGCCCTAATTGATAAGATGTGCTATGAAAATTTAAGATATAGTAGGAAAGAAAATATACAAATTTGTAAATCTGCCAAGCTGGTAATAAGCCAGCTCGGCTCGCTCGGACAAGCCACGAGTCAGTCTTGAGCAGCAATTTCAGTTCGGGACCTAAAATCCAAACTCGCTCGCTCAGCTTGATCCACAATCAAGCTGATTACGAGCGAGACCTAGCTCGCTCTTTAGCAACTCGTTGCCACATTGAGTCATTAAAATGTGGGCCCTCATAGAACCTTGAAGCATCATTTCTGTCCAAGTTCAATAATATATGTTTAGTACATGGTTAGTAAAATACTAGGAAAAAGCATCTGGAGGTATTCATCCTCAAGTTTACATGAAAATATCAGAACTACTCTCCTTAATTTGTCCCTTAATTCTAAACAGAGAGTTGTCTTTGATTTAAACTAGTCAATTATTCTCCTTTCTCCTTAATTTTAAAGAAGATTTTTTTATATAACAACTTTTGTTAACTTCAGTATGTATTTATTCTTAACTATTTTTGAGAAAAATTAAACTTGCGTATTTTTGCAGAGAGTCAATATTTATCACCATCTATGTGGAATTTGCGGTTTGTTTTTTAATCCTTTGTTTAACCATAAACAAATAATAGCAAAGAAGTTTATCAATCAATGTGAAGTATTTCGCAAAATCATTTCAGTGTCTATTTTAGATTATAAGGAGTTTGCTTTGATATCCGTGCCAGATTAAAACGGATGATGCAAATCTCATTTTATACGGTATGGTATGACACTATGAGAGTCAAATACATAATGGGGAGTCAATCCTATAAAATTTGCATGTTGAGAATGGAGTCAATTTACACTATCCATGACTGTCATGTTACTCTAAATTATATCGAAAATCATGTTTAAATATTAAAAAAGTATAGAGGTCAATTGATACTAGCTCTGGATATGCATGAGCATGAGGGTTTGAGAAATTCACTTTTGAAGGAGTATGGGCACCAAACTCTTATATATCTTTAATTTTTGTTTAATTCTTTTGGAAGAAAGAAGAAAAAATTGCCACCCAAGTTGAGGATTGCATTGCATGTCTTAGACTGTTAGGTTAGAATCTTATAGCTAGACCTTGTTAATAAGTAAGCCCCTTTTAGTTTTAAGGCTGTGTGCTGCTGTGCACACATGACGCATGCACAACTCTTTCATCTCATTAATCATTAATCATTAATCATGCATGAACTCTCGCAATAAAGGGCCGGGTAAACTCACACCACAAATTAAGAACGCACTCAGAATTTACGATAAGTACTTGTTAATTAATAGACTGGTGCAGTCTGTAGACTCTAGCTACACACAACTACTTCTATAAAAAGTCCCTTTAATTAGCACTACCTTTTACGCTAATCAATCAAGTTACTATTCTTTTTCTTGAAAACGAAACATTGTCTGACAAAATTTATCACTTGCTTTGTTGAGAATTACGAGAATTATGAGAATTATGAGACAACTTTGTTTCTGAGGAGAAAAAAATGCTATCAATGCTTTTTCTTGTATATTGTCTACTGTTACAAAGTTTCTAAGTTCTATTTATACAAACAAGTCTAACGGCTATAAATGTACCGTTGGTACTGTACAGTTCTATTCTACTTTTATGACTCTAATCTAATTTGATCAATGATGGATGGCTGAGATCAATCCTTTCCTATCATCTTTTATTTTCAACACTCCCCCTCAAGCTAGGAAGGTATATATCGTACAACCCTAGCTTGCTAGTGATAGTCTCGAAATGCGTCGGATCCAATCATTTGGTAAAAACATCCGCTAGTTGTTCTTTGCTACATACAAACGGTGTCTCTATTTCCTTAGCTTGGGCTTTTTCTCTAATAAAGTGGCAATCCACTTCTATGTGCTTCGTTCTCTCATGAAATACCGGATTCGAGGCGATATGTCGAGCGGAATTATTATCGCAATACATCTTCATAGGTTGATCAATTTTAACACCCATGTCTCTAAGTAATTGCTTAATCCATATTAATTCGCTTGCGGTGCATGCCATAGCCCGATACTCCGCTTCCGCACTTGATCGAGCCACGACATTTTGTTTCTTGCTTTTCCATGTGACTAGATTCCCGCCTACAAATGTACAAAAGCCGGTGGTGGATTTTCTATCATAGCTACCGGCCCAATCTGCATCGGAATAGCCAAATATTTCGTTAGAATTATTATTCATCATTTTTATTCCCTTTACGGAATTCCTTTTTAAATACCTTAATATTCTATTTACGGCCTCCAAATGGGGTGTTCTTGGAGAATGCATAAACTTACTAATTTGGCTTACGGAAAAAAAAATATCCGGACGGGTTACCGTAAGGTAAATTAATTTTCCTACGAGTCTTTGAAATTGATTTATGTCTTCTAAAGGTTCTCCATCCTCGGTGTTTAATTTATATTTGGTGTCAATTGGTGTAGAGGCCGGTTTACACCCTAATTTACCGGTTTCTTTTAATAAGTCTAAAGTATATTTTCGTTGTGAAATAAAGAGACCCTTATTTGAGAAAGCTATTTCTATTTCTAAAAAATATTTTAAGTATCCTAGATCTTTAATGTCAAATTTATTTTTTAATTGAGATTTAATTTTTTTTATCTCCTCAAAATTGTTTCCGGTAATTATTAGGTCATCAACATATACTAATACAATGGTTGTATTCTTTCCTTCAATTTTGGTAAATAGAGAGTGATCGGCACTACTAACTTTAAAATTACATAAAATTAAATATGAGCTTAGTTTGCCATACCATGCCCGAGCAGATTGCTTCAATCCGTAGATTGACTTATTTAACCTACAAACTACATTAGAAATATTTTCCATTTCATGGCCCGGTGGTAGTGTCATATACACCTCTTCTTCAAGTGTTCCTTGAAGAAAAGTATTTTTTACATCCATTTGGTATAAATTCCAATTATTGTTTACCGCAATAGAAAATAAAATTCTAACGGTATTCATTTTTGCAACCGGTGCAAAGGTTTCATTGTAATCTATACCATAGGTTTGAGTATATCCTTTGGCCACTAATCGAGCTTTATACCGTTCGAGGGAACCATCACTTTTAAGTTTGGTTTTGTACACCTATTTACACCCAACGGGTTTTTTATTTTGGGTAATGGAACAATTACCCAAGTATTATTTTTTTCAAGTGCTTTTAATTCTTCTTTCATGGCCTTGCACCATACCGGGTTGGTTATAGCCTCTTTATAATTGTTTGGCTCAATCTCATTTTCAATGGTGGTAAGAAATGCACGATAATTAGATGAGATATTTTCATATGATACAAAGTCTTGTATGGGGTATTGTACCGTATAGGTTATAAAATCTCTAAGTTTGGTAGATGGTTGACGAACCCTTATGGACCTTCGTACCATGGTATTTTCTTCTTCCTCATCATTATCATTATTATTATCATTATTGTCATTATCATTATTATTGTCATTCATTTCTTCTTCATTATTATTCGGTTCAATTTCACTATCCATATTTGGTATAAAATCTAGATCATATATATAGGACATACTTGGCCTTACTCTATTCTCATGTGTACCTTTGGTAATTTCTATTTTTTAAAATATGGTTCATCCTCACAAAATATTACATTTCTAGATATGAAAACTTTTTTATTAATTGGGTCGTAACATTTGTAACCCTTTTTTGAGGATGAATACCCTAAAAAAATAGCTTTGGTTGACATATAATCAAATTTGTCTTTCCTTTTAATATGAACAAAACATACACAACCAAAAATTCTCAAATAATCAAGATTCTTTTTTTGTTGATAAAGAATTTCGGTTGGACTTTTATTTTTCAATTTAGCACTAGGTAGTCTATTAATTAGATGAGTAGCACAAAGAATTGTATCCGACCAATATAATTTTGGAATGTTATTTTGAAATAATAATGCACGAGTCATTTCCAATAAATGCCTATTTTTCCTTTCCGACACTCCGTCTTGTTCGGGAGTGTTTATGCATGTTGTTTGGTGTATAATTCCTTTTTCTTTGAAAAGAGTTGTAAAATTTTTATTTACAAATTCGGTTCCATTATCCGATCTAAAAATTTTAAGTTTAGCATTGAATTGGTTTTCTATGAGACATAGAAATTCTTGAAAACAATTAAATACTTCATCTTTAGATTTAAGTAAATACAACCATATAGCTTTAGAAAAATCATCGATAAATATAACAAAATATCTAAATCCATTATAGAGAAATAATTGGGGCCGGACCCCATACATCGGAATAGACTAAATCAAACGAAGCTTCACTTTTACTATTAGAAAGTGAAAAAGGAAGTCTCGTTTGTTTTGCCATTTTACAAATATCACAATTAATACAATTGTTTTTTGAAAAGTCTAAGATGCAATTTAAAATCTTGTCGGAGGGATGCCCAAGTCTTTTGTGCCATCTATCATAATTAATTGAGCTTGCCGAAGCACAAAAATTTAGTTCTTGTAAATTGAAAAGATAGTGCCCGTTTTCGAGAAAACCTTCACCAATCTTCTCTCCGGTTACCCGGTCCTGAAATACAACATTTTTACAAGAGAAGATTGCTTCACAATTAAATTCTTGAGTTAATTTTCTAACCTAAAGTAGGTTAATAGGGAAAGATTTTAAAAATAAAACATCACTAATTTTTTTATTACACAAATTAATTTCACCTATACTATTTATTTTTTCTTTCATACCATTGGCAACTACCACATATTGATCATTTTTGGGCAATTGTTGATTGGTAAGAAATTTTTCATTTCCAAACATGAGGTCGGTTGCACCACTATCAATGATTATTTGGTTAAATAAATTAGAATTTTTTGAGTTAGATACAATACCACAGGATTTTTGAACTGGATTTTGATTTGAAATCAGCACAGAGAGCTGCTGGAGCAATTGTTGCAGTTGATCCGCTGACCCATTTCCACCTAACCCGTTTGAGCTTGACCCGCCAGCGAAAAACCCCTCATTAACCCGGTTTGCACCCGGTTCGGTCGGACCAGATAGTACTGGATCCGGATCCGGTTTGAGACGTGAATCCCCCACTTCCACGCACGAACTCTTTCTCTTTTCTTCTTTCTTCCCCGTCGCCCTTTCCCTTCTTTGAGTCTCCGTCCTTCCACCACTTGGGTTTGAGGTGCGGGTGAAGGAAAAAACACCTGTCGGCCTTATGGCCGTCCTTCTTGCAGTGAGAGCATCTCTCCTCCTTTTGATTTGGTCGATTTTGGTGGGATTGAAAACTAGGGTTTCGGGCGGCATGATTTTGAGGCTCAAAATTTCAAGCGGCGTGGCCGTGGGGCTCGTGTCCTTCGCCATGGCTGGCTTGAGGACCCCCCATGGCCTCCCGCAAGGAATCCTCTCGTTGGATTTGATTGACTACCTCGGAGAAAGAGGGAAGGTCGGTTGCTCGGATGATTTGTGACCGAATATTCTCATAGCTTGCATCAAGACCCGTGAGGTACGAGAAAATTCGATCTTCTTCTTTTCGTTTTTTGAGATCTTTTGGGTCTGTTGTGAATGGCCGATACACATCAAGTTCATCGTACTTCTTCTTTAAAGAAGCAAGATATTCTAAGTGGGTTTTTGTTCCTTTCTTCTCTTGCTGAATTTCAAGTTGTAAACGGTAAACATGTGAATGGTTTTTTTGCTGTCCATAAAAGGATCGGATTTCGTCCCATAGTTCCTTTGATGTGTTGCAATTTTGGAGAAAGAGATCGAGAACTTGTTGTTCCATTGATCCATATAGAAGAGACATTACATAATGATCTTCCTTTTGCCATTTTCGGATTTGAATTTTTTCGGCTTCGGTTATCCTCTCTGGATTGGCCGGTTCTGGTTTTTTGTTGTCTCCTGTGATGAAATCGATTTTGTCTCTACCACTAAGAGTAATTGAGACTGATTTGGCCCATGACATGTAATTCGAACCATTTAGCAATTGTGGAGAAAGTTTCGATGGGTTGGTAGCCTCGTGAGATTGCTGCCCCCATTGATCCATTCTTGCACTGCTTTCTGTTTTGATTGAAGGTTTATCGGAAGCTTTGTTGGGTTATTGGATATTTGGGTTATCAGAATCGAGCTTGAAGCTCTGATACCATGTTGAGAATTATGAGAATTATGAGACAACTTTGATTCTGAGGAGAAAAAATGCTATCAATGCTTTTTCTTGTATATTGTCTACTGTTACAAAGTTTCTAAGTTCTATTTATACAAACAAGTCTAACGGCTATAAATGTACCGTTGGTACTGTACAGTTTCTATTCTACTTTTATGACTCTAATCTTTTTTTGAGAAACAACAAGGGTCTAGCCCTTGTTTTCATTAACCGAAAATGGTTACATGGGTTGAGTTTCTGAGTAGAAACTCTGAGAAAGATACAAATAAAAAAGTTGAAAAAGGGAAAGGAGGAAGGTTAAAAAGAAGACAGAAGATAAGAGATTAAATAATCCGAGTTGTTATTATGTTTGTATTTGCTCCCCTTGCGTTCCTCTTCTGCTTCTGTTTGATGTTGATGCCAACCACTGTAGCTCTATGTCTTGTACCAGTTCTGCCACTTGTTGGTTTGATCCCCGAAGATTCGGCAGCAGCGCTCCCTCCATATTACAAACTGCAAAATTAGAACCAGTTCTCGGACCTTCTTTGCCGCGTCCTGCTGTACCAGGAGCTTGAGGTAGTCCTTGTCCGGTACCGATACCGTAGTCCCCCTTAGAATTTTTGCATATATGAGTATTGCACAGCTGCATTCGTTAAACAA
>JAJGRW010000370.1:568158-637114 GCA_025461045.1 Carex parvula | reverse complement strand
TATCCACCTAGCTAATTAGAATAGCAATCATAGGTCCATATATTTTGTGTTTGTATAGTTATAATTATGAGTCCATAATTAATAATGACTTTATCGTTCGACAATCAGTAACTACACAATTATAGTACTAACTACAGAAGATTTGGATTGGATCCAAGAAATAATTAGTGTAAACTTACTTCAGCTGATCAGTGTGCACTAATTGGCCAGTGACTGAGAGTTTGGCATCAAGCTCCTTGTCCTGATATAACAAATTCACATCATCTGGCCGAACTGCATTTCGTTTCTTGATAGCGGCAATGATGACCTGGGTCAACCGGGTCAAGGGGCTGCCGCCTGGCTTAATCCTGATGTAAAGCGGGTACCCCACGACAAAGAATACAACAGATAGTGCCATGACCATGGTTGGGATGCCGAAACCCCATCCCCACCCGACATTGTCTTGTATGTACACTATCAGTGTCAAGGCCAGCAAGGATGTGAATCCCATGCTAAAGAAGTACAGGTTGAAGAAGCTATGTCTGCCAGATTACATGAAACATCTGTTAATTAGTATCCAAACAGACAAAATGTTGATGTACTTCAAATAATTTGGGAGTACGGTTTTAAAATAGTTGTTTGGTCTCTGTATGCTGGCTATAGCACTGAGCATTATGTATTCCATGTGTATATTTAAGCAGTTTGCTACGATAATTTGAATCCAAATAGTTTGAAGGCGTATGACTAATTATAAACTACAAGTTATGGTGTGAAAACGAATACGGAGATTGGGTACCCCTTGTTAGCAGTCGAGTGCGTGCCATCCAGTTCATACTGATCAGCACCAAAAGGAACAACGCATGGCCGAATACCTCCGGAACCGATTGCTGTGAAAAGCAATGAAGTATACAAAACGAAAAACTGCCACGAGGATGCCTTTTGACACTGCTGATGCTCTGCACATGGTGGCGGGTGAAGGGATGGAGCAACAGCTGAAATAGTAAGACTAATCATGCCAATTAGGAAGATGATCAAACCGACAGTAATGGACCAAAAACGTCCTGCAAAGGAGTCGGCAATTAAGGCACCAATGACAGGGGTCAGGCTAGAAGTGCCGCTAAAATTCGTCAATGCATTGGAGGCTTCAACCATTGGCATGTGCATTATCTGGGTTAAGTAAGTAATCAAATTGGCATTGAATCCTGTGCTGGCAAACCGGTCGCATATCTCATTTGCTGTAGATAGATATGGGGATGGAAGATATATTAGTAATCAGGTTACTGTGATTTGTGAAACTGCTGAACGCATTTGAGTAATGCACAAGAGTTTGATAAAGCAAATAAAACTTACCCAGTATGAAGGGCATGGTCTTGAAACCACCCTGTTTTCTTTTCTCCTCTCTTCCATCTTCTGACATTGCTGAGAGACCGAACCGTTTTGTTTTCTCTCTCTCTCTCTCTCTCTCTCTTTTTTGTTTTGTTTTTTTGTTTATGAACTTTTAAGAGGTAGAATTGTTCAAACCTCTTTCAGGGGGAGAGGTGGGGAATGAACAGTCACTCCAATCTCTTCATGCCCACTGGTTTGGATGGATTGATTAATAAATATACACACGTTTACCAACTCTGTCATTGTATAACATTTTCTGGCACATGGATTCTGCAATACTTAGGATTACAGCCTACAGAGAATATTATAAGACAAGTTGGTCTCTTTAGTACAGTACTGAAACTGCCTGTGATTGGTGAATTTAGATCTGTGATAAACTTTATTGTTTTCTTTGATTAAAGTTTCTAAAATATCACATATTCAAGTTAATAAAATATGTTCCGCCATCTGGCGTCAAATTTAGTCTGACCTATAAATTCAATGTAGTCTGACCTGCTAACTGACCCTGTATTAACGTATCAAAGTTATTATTTGTGACACCGTCCAAGATGAGTCAAAAGAATGGACCAGTTTCAACCGTAGCAGTTTTATCCGTCCAAAACTGTATTATTGACACACTTTTGTGTTTTGATTATATATTCTTCATACGAACTTCAATTAATATGATTCAAAGTTATACGGAAAGCTGAAAACATGCTCTACAACTTCATGTGAAATATTATGGCAAAACTAGAATGAAACCTAATCAAAATAGCGTGAAAATTATATGGCAACTTTTAAAAATTTATGTCATTAATAAGTTAGGTGTTAATATGAGAGGGTTTTTATTCTGGTTAAAGAGTGCTTGAATTCTCTTTTATTTTGTGAGTTTTTAGTAGGATCCTTTGAGTGTCTCTAGATAATAATTAAGTGTATTTTGGAAGTAGAAAAAGTATTTGGAGAAGAGTTAATGCTTTTGAATGATATTGTAAGGCTATAAAAGAAATCAAAATTGAAATTGTAAGACAATTTTTATAAATTTTAAAACTTGAGTTGAATTTATCTCCTCCTTGTCTCTTTTGAGTAGAGTTTACTTCACTATAAAAAAAAAGGACTTCAGCGACCGGCATCAGCGACCAGTTGGGTCGCCGGTCGCTGAAGATCCAAAAAAAAAAAAAAAAAATTAATTGTTTCAGCGGCGATGAAATCTTCAGCGATTGGTGCCTATAGCTATAGCTTTGAGAGACCGATTTGGCCCGGTCGCCTAAAAAGCCCCAGCCAAACCCTCTTTCTTCTCTCTGATTCCCGCTGTTTAGGTTTAGCTTAAAAAAAAAACACGGAGCCGCCCGACCCCGGGCACCCCGCTGCCGCCCGAGCCCGAGTGTTGGTTTTTGGTTTTCGCTTTTCGCTTTTCGCTTTTCTTCTTTCTATCTCTCTCTCTTTGTTGGTTTTTGCTTTTCGCTTTTGCTTCGCTCATGTGCTGAGAACCAAAATCTCTTTCTCTCCTCTTTTACGTTTGCCACTGTTTTTGCTATCACCGAAACCCTAGGATTTTTGGGATCGTGATCTTGTCTTGCGATCTTGCCTCTGGTGCTTTCCTTGTGCTATCCGGGTGCTTAAAGGTGCCCATTCTTGTGGATTGCTTGCTGAGTATAGACGGCCGTGAAGCGAGCCGTTGCTTGGTACCGGCCGAGTATTGACCCCTCTTTGCGATTCTCTCTCGGGTAATTGTTTAAACACCTTTTATTTGACGCCGTGCTCGGGTTGTTGTTTTTCCCGGCCGGCGTTGTAGTTGCTTGATTTGCTGGTTTTTCTGATGTGCGGGCTTCCTTATCTCTGTTACCTGCTGGTTTCTGGTACCGTACCAGTACTGGTAATGTGTATTTGGCATATGAAATCTGTTACCGTTCCTTGTTGACTATGAAATCTGTTTAAATGATTGCTCAATTGTAATAGAAGCCCATGCCCTAGTCTATACATACATATCTCATGGCATTGTGTATTTGGCATACTGAAATATGAAAAATTGGTTCAAAGTGTGTCAATCGACCATCTTTTGTTTAATTAATTAGGTGCATTTGTGCTAAAGTTGGATTATGTAAATGCATATTCAGGAAAGGTGCTTAGTTCACGCTATCGGTTCATCTACAGACTATAGGAAAATTGGGTCTGTAAGTATTTCGATACAGCTGTAACCTTAGTTCTAGTAAATTGAAATCTGATAAAACCAATCGATTCAATAGTTATTTCTCACTGATGTACATCATTTTTGTTTTGCCTTGGTGTAGGCTGACCAAGGTTTCTATTTCATTGGACATAAGTACAATGATTATTTGAAGCAGAAATTTTTGCAACTGGTAGGCAATGATACACCGCAACCCCAAATTGTTGAAGTTAGTAAATACGACCTTTAATTTCTGAATTAATAATCAGATCCCTAATAATAAATATATGGAAACTTTTTTCTTATCTTTTTCAATGATGCAGGAAATTTCCATACACTTGTATTGGAAGGAGTACCAAAGTTTGCAGCCCATAACCGTACTGCTGCATATCGCTTCATCACATTAGTCGATGTATGTGGTTCAAGTCTCTGCTTAATTCCCTGCATGAATAAAATTAGTTGAGTTGATTAAAGTTAATTTTAATTTTTAGGTGATGTATGAGAAGAGAGGCAGGCTAGTTTGCACAGCTGAAGCCTCGCCAAAGACCGCACCATTAGTAGGTAATTAAGGGTGCATGATTTAATCTCAGTTTCTTTCTTTAATTTGCTAATTACATAATATAGTTGAAATTAATTTGAGTTCAATTAAGAAATTGAAGCTAACCGAGACTAATTTTGATTCATGCTTGGGTTGGGGTAAAATAGAAGCTTAGGAAGGGTTGTACCAATAAAGAGGGGCTTGTACCAGTAAATTAATGCATCATGTATCTTTTTTTTTTTTCAGATTCCATGGAGAATTGGGATCAAGAGACACTTGAGAAGGCTGTTACTGTTATCAGAAGGTTGTTACAGTAATTAAGGTTGTACCAGTAATTATATTGTTTGGATATTTGCTTGGATATTTGATATTGGATGTCGTATCAGTATTTTATATTGTTCAATTGCTTGCATGTGAATTATTTGTGAATTATATATTGAGGGATGCTTCTATGGGCATAAGGACCTATTTGTAAAATGAACATATTTTCATTTTCAAAGTTCAAACAGTCGATCCGACCGTTCAACATTATCTCCATATTAAAATGTACTATTTATTAAATATTTTACAAAACTAGTCAAATTCAGACCATTGAATTTTGTACCCATCTTAATAAATAGTAAAAAAATTCAAAAAAATGTAAAATTTGACCTCCAAGTACATTGTAATATGGAGAAAATGTTGAACGGTCGGATCGACTGTTTGAACTTTGAAAATGAAAATATGCTCATTTTACAAATAGGTCCTTATGCTCATAGAAGAATTTGTCTTATATATTTGTCGATCGAAAATGACGACGGTGAATTGTATATTTGCTTGTGAATTATGTTTTCATTGCTTGGTACGTTTCGTACCAATTGGGAAAAAGAAAAATAACAAAAAAAACATAAAAAAAAAACCCTTCTGCGACCAATTTTGGACCATCAGCGACCGGCCAATCGGTCTCTGATGGTCTTGCGCCACGTCAGCACGCAGCGTCAGCGACAGAACCAATCGGTAGCTAAAGGGTCGTCAGCGACCAGTGATATCAGCGGGGTGGTCATCAGTGACGAAACAACCGCGTCCGGGTCATCTGCGACCGATTTCGGTCATCAGCGACTGATATACCCTTCTGCGACCGGCGAATTTACCTTCTGCGATTGATTTGGCCAGTCGCAGAAGGGTATAAATGCTGTAGTGCTTCTCTTTGAGTGATTTTAGTTGAACTTGCTAGTCTCTTTGTGAATCTCATTAGCCTGACCGTGTCAATTTGATATCTCGCAAACTTATCTATATTTCGACCTTCAAATTGTACCAAACTTGTGTTTTAAATCATTAATTCAGTTGTATTTCATTGAATATCTTTAGAATGTTGTACTGCTGCAAGTTTATTCAACCTGGGGGAACTGACACACGGACCGCATGCATCTTGCATGGACCGTGCACCACAGCCAGAGGAGCTGGAGATGGCACGCGGGGCGCACAAAGCTCACACGGGAACCTCACACGGACCGGACATATCTCACACGGACCGTGCAACAGCCCAGACAGAGCAGCCGATTCCTGAGCTCAAGCCTCTGCCAGCTAACCTCAGGTATGAGTTCCTGGACCCCGATAAATCTTGTCCTGTGATCATAAGTGCAGATCTTAAACCTGATCGGACTGCTACGCTGTTGGAGAAATTGAAAGCTCACAAAGGCGCGATCGGGTGCTCGATCAAGGACTTGAATGAAATCTTGTGGATTCTTCTGATTGAAGAGTTTGATCGCGTTGTCCTTGTACCTCAGAAGTGGGTGCTCCCCCCAGTGCCACCCGATCCACCTCCCACCAACCAGAGGCACCCCCGCCTCATCCCTCGCTCACTATCTAGTAAGTTTCCATATTTTCTTCTATTTACTTTTTCCTTGTGTAAATTCAAGCATTGAGGACAATGCTTCATTCAAGCTTGGGGGGGTGGAATAGAAGAAAACTGTATCTGCATTTAGACATGTTTATTTTTCAAAAAAATTTGCATTTTTAGGTGATAAATTTGTGTGATTGCTAGGATTAGGGACTTATTTGAAAAATTTTGAGTTGTAATTAGGATGACCTTGAGGAATTGGAAATAACCCCACAATTGACAAAAACTTGAATAGGATGAGTTATTTTGTTGAAAGATTGAAAGCCAAATTGAATCGAAAAACCACTCCGAAACTAAACTGTGCCTTTTTAAATAGGGAAATGGGATTTTTAAATAAAGAAAGATTGGGATATCTATTGGTATGAATGAATACTATTGGATGTGTGTATTCATGGTGTATGCGAAAAAAAAATATATATAAAATAAAGTGATGAATTAAAATGAAAAGATGGAGCGTATAAGAGTACTGGCAATAAGTCCTGTTGGGCGCCTTTGAGCTCGTCTCCCAAACTTAGAAAAGAAAAGAACTTTTGCATACATCAACACACGAAGTCCGCGACTTTCTAACCTAAGCTTGTTCCAAGCTTGGGGGGGGTAAAAAGGAAAAATCACCACAAATGAGGGCATAGTTTCAGTATAAGAATGAAAGATCGATTGATTTGAGCAATTAATTTTGGCAAATGTTGAAGCATCTCAAAATATGAAATTTGATTAGTCAATTTGTGAGGTGAATCAAAGTTTATCAAGTAACTCCAAATTGTCATGCAAGATGATTCTCAAGGTTCTTAACGATAGCAAGCTCACGTAAACTTTTCACACTTTTAGTTTAATTTGCATTTAGGTAATCCAAAGACCGACCCGATTCCTAAGTTGGGATTTTTGCTTGAGGACAAGCAAGATTTCAGCTTGGGGGAATTTGATATCTCGCAAACTTATCTATATTTCGACCTTCAAATTGTACCAAACTTGTGTTTTAAATCATTAATTCAGTTGTATTTCATTGAATATCTTTAGAATGTGGTACTGCTGCAAGTTTATTCTTATTTTGCAGAATCCGGGCGAAATCGAGGAGAAAATCTAGAATCAAAAAGTCTCTACACGGGCCGTGTCACATTCCGCGTGGGCCGTGTCAACCTCGACTCGACCACTGATCCGACCACATACAACTGCTGACTCGACCACTGAAGGAACACAAGTCACACGGGCCGGACAAGATCGACACGGCCCGTGTCAAGCAAATCCGGAAACAGATCCAGAAATCTGGAAAGTAGGCTATTGATGGAAGGTCGACCAATTGAGCATATAATCGGGATTTCTCTCCAGGAAAGGTCATTCTGGAACAGGAGAGCAGATTCTAGGGTTCATCTTTGGCGGCTAAGCTTGGAGGCGATTTTGAGAAGCGAAATACGCGAGTTTTCGATTGATCTTCTTTGCTCTTTGGGTTTTGTCATGATCAACTCTATCTTTATTTGTATTTGCTGTTTTAGAACTATGAGTGAGTAATTTACTTTGTTTCTAGGGTTTTGATGTAATCGAATGTTTTGTCTTGCATGCTAGTTATTGAATCTTTGTATTGAAATTTGTGTTTGATTGATTGAGTAGTATTTTAATTGCTTAGATTGAAGTGTTTGACTTATATTGGTTTGCCACTAGATGAATGGCCACATCTAGAAGGCATTATAGCCCTTTAACGTCTCTCAACCAAACTAAGTACATGAGGTAGGATTTGTGACCCGAAAGGTGAAACCAAGTAGTAACCGAAAGGCGAAAATTACTCTCTATCGACGGATAGGAGTTACCTTTAGTATACCAATCAAGCAACTAGGTAGTAGGGACCAATACACGAAAGTTGAGGTCTAGAACCCGACGAGGGCATATATTGCAGTTTCCGTACCAAGTTGATGAACCAACAAACGACAGTTGAGGTCCAGAAACATTAGGTCCGGTCAGTAGAACCCTACACAAAGGAACGATACAAAGAAACAGTAGCTGCTGCATTAACCCGAGGCTGACACGGACCGTGTAGCAAAATGACACGGCCCGTGTAAACTGATACGGCCCGTGAAGGAAATGACACGGCCCGGACAGGACAGCCAGAGGGCAAAACTGAGATGAAGTCTTAACCCTGGGAACGCTTTTATTTATCGATTAAAACCAGTTTAATCTTCTTTCTTGCACTTTATTGTTGTCTTAAATCTGTAGGAAACATAAACAACCAAAATCAACCTTTTCCAACTTCTAGTTTTTAATTAATCTGAGTAGAGTCCGGATAACATTTGAACCGTCCCTGTGATCGATACCCGACGATATACTACGCGGTAGGATTGTATACTTGCAGTCTGAACCAGAAGTGTATTAAAGGTTAA
Source organism: Carex parvula (assembly GCA_025461045.1). NCBI lineage: Eukaryota > Viridiplantae > Streptophyta > Magnoliopsida > Poales > Cyperaceae > Carex > Carex parvula. The sequence goes on along the minus strand of JAJGRW010000370.1, from coordinate 628,823 downwards.
AAGGTACAGCTTGCTGTACCGAAACTTTGTACTATACATTTTTGGTGTAACACAATTTGCCACCAATTGCACCCAAATGTGCAGATGTCCATACTATGAATCCATATTTTTATTTTCAAAATTCAAACAGTTAATCCAAATCACTCACCATAATTTTCATATAAAATGTAATTGGGGACCAAATATATATTTCATCTTTTAAAAAAAAATTTACTATATTTTGAGATAAAAATCACTGCTTTCGGATGGTTCAAAATTTTTAGATCTATAAAATGTAATTGGAGACCAAATATATATTTCATCTTTTAATTTTTTTTTACTATATTTTGAGATAGGTAGAAACTCACTACTTTCGGATGGTTCAAAATTTTTAGGTCAACTGATTTTCTATCTATCTCAAAATATAGTAAAAAAATTCTAAAAAATATTTTATTTGATTTCCAATTATATTTTCAGATAGAGATCATGAGCTTTAAAAATAAAGATATAGATTCATAAGACTAATCGATCTATTGCAAAGTACCATAGCTTCACTCTTCTTACATATCTTACTAATATATGACGAAATCCAAGTATTATTGTAAACTCTACAACTTGCTATTCTTTGAAGAAAAATAAAAACTAGAAGGACCTGCATGGCATCACGGATCGATTTACATGCATGCACAGTATATGCAATACAGATGTAACAGTGATACAACTAGAATTTTCCATGATAAATAAAGGTTGATGATGATGGGATTCTAGGCAAATCTTTTGGATTTTGCAAAAGCTGTTTCGGCTTTATTTGGTGGTGGTTATGTTAGAAACTAGTTTGGGTAATGTTCTTATTAATTAATGAACTGATCGATGTAGCTTTAAATCCTCATTGGTACCGTAATGTGGTACCTGCTAAACTTGTTTAGTTTCGCAAGGACCACTAGAAAATTTAGATTCGGAGTTAGAATGTAAAATGCATAACCCAATTTTCAATCTATGATCTTTAACCCTTATTTAAAAAAAATAAAAAAATAAAAAATAAACCGTGATACAATCATACAACTACAATAACGGAGTCTCAGTGTGAACTATTAATGGTGAGATTTATGAGATTTATCTTTCACGCAAGCCAATAAATATACAGATAAATAGAGGTGTCAATAGCATTCTTTTATCTGTTTATCTGATTCGTACTGTATTTGATAAAATGGATTTGGATAAGTTTTTTTTTTTTTGTAAATTTATTGGGTACGGGTAAAGAGTTTTTTTTCCGTTATCTAAATAGGGAAGGGTAAGAATAAAGTCTATTCGTATCCGATATCCGATCAGGTAATTATAAATAAATTATATATTTTAATAAGTAATGAATATCCATTACCCAACTACTCTTGGTAGTTATGTTACACTTAAGTAACCGTTAAAATACGTAAATAAATTTCAACAAATTCTAATAAAACTTAGACTTTCGAAACACGTATATATGTATGTGTTTTAATGTTTTATTAAATAAATGATAAAAATAATTATTATAGTAGCATTATTCATGATTTACCCGTTACCGTTTTGTTATCCGACAGCAATAACAGATAAGGTAATTTGTTGCTGGTAAGAATAGAGTACTGATAAGAATAACTTGTAATTAGTACATATATAAAAATGCTTTCACCCGATTCTTATCGTATCCGTTAACACCCTACATATAAAGAAGGGAGAGCCTAGCTATCCCCCGGGATCCATCCCCCGTTTCATCCCCCAGTCAATAACTACTTGAGTAACTATTAACTACTTAGGGGGACCACTTACTATTTGAAAGATTTTACAACTGGCGCGCGCAAGTATTCATACATAATACATCAGGTATTCATATATAATACATTAAGTATTCATACCTAAGATATCAAGTATTTAAAAAAAAACTGGACACATCACTCACCCGTCTTTTACACGGTTTTAGAGATGATTTTTTTTCTCCGTTCGATCTAACCAATATTTCTGACAATCTGTGAGGAATTTTGCAAATCTAAAACCACGAACGTCTTCTACATAATTTTCTCTTTCAAATGAGATCCATGATGACATACTTTCGAGTTGTCCGTTGCACAACTATTCATACCTCGTCGCAAGTATTCATACCTCATCGAGCAAGTATTCATACCTCATCGTATAAGTATAAATAGTTAATGTATCAAGAGTATTACAAGCATATGTGCATACCTCGATTAATTTTACAAGAGCAGCCGAATAGTATTGAACATTGCTTTATTGCTTTCTAGTTCAATTTTATTTTTTGAAAATAAAAAATAGTTGCCACACGTCTCACTGTCGAAACAAAAATAATCTATCAAATTTTACAGATTATATAATTGAAATGTTAAAAAAAAAACAAAAACAATATTTAAAAGAAACAAAACATATTTCATTGAAGTATTCATACATATACGTTGAAGTATTCATCCATAAGATATCAAGTATTCATACATATACATGAAAGTATTTATACTTAAGATATCAAGTATGCATTCATACACGTTGAAGTATTCATACCTAAGACATCAAGTATTCATTCATACACATCTAATTTTTTCAAAATTTGTTTTTCTGTCATTTCTTAGTACTTAGTATGCACTGGCCTAATTCACCATTAATGAAGCTTTGTTCTTTGCAAATAACTCGCTACTGTATGAGGAAGAGAAACATTGACACGGTCGATCTGACTCGGCGGTTGACAATGATGGATCTGACCCGGCGGAGGCATGCTTGATTGTGATGGAGTGACGGAGGCAGAGGTGGGAGGTGAGAGGCGGAGGTGGGAAAGGAGGCGGAGACAGAGGTGGGAGAGAGAGGCGAAGGCAGAGAGGGAGAGGTGGAAGAGGAAGGCGGAGGTGGCGGTGGGAGACGGAGGCGGAGAGGGAGAGGTGGGAGAGACGGGTGGAGGCGGAGGTGGAAGGCGAAGGCGGAGGTGGGAGAGGGAGGGAGAGAGAGAAATAAATAAAAGGAGAAAATTTGCTAATTAATTTGTAGGGACCATTAAGTAGTTAGAATTTGTAATTATAGTTATAAGAGGAAGTTAGTTAGTTGGAGGATAAAATAGGAGAATGATAGATGAGAAAAATATAATAACTTATAAAGAAAGATGAGAAAAACAATCAACAATATTGGTAGGTCCCCACTCACGGAATGAATATACAGATAAAGAAATAAATGAATTACCCCGTCGCTAGAAAACAAGCGGAATTTTCATGAGTAATATGTTAATGGAAAAATGGGCACAGAGAAAACTGACAACGGAGGAGGGGCCATGAGCAGGTCCGGGATGGGGATGGGGATGTTCCTGCCGATGGGGCTCCCAAGACTATAGGAGTAGAGGTGTTACTTTTATCTAATTATTTGGATCTGAATCAGGATCGATCTGGATTTAATTAATTTGAATATATGGGGTATGGATTAAAAAATATAACCGGTTAAATTATGAGTACGGTTACAAAATTAATAGTTTAATATCTTGTCCGGATACAATCTGGAACCGATATTATAATGGGTAGGATATGGATTTGATTTAATTATCACTCGATACCCATATAAATACCCGATACAATGATAATATCATTCTTTATATTATTTAATATAAAAACATAAATTAATAACTATGAAAAAACAATCATTCGTAGCATCTTTTAAGAAACAACTCATAATATATATCATAATATATACTAGATTAATAATTAATTTTTTCATTTGTTTTAAATCAAATGTCACGCAACTCACCTTTTACCTATTAATTTATTGAATGAAATAATGTCTATCATATATGTGCCTTTCTGCACATATAATTGGAAGTTATTGATCTCTTCAATGATTGAAAGAAATTAATATAGGGTTATTATTTTTATTTAACTATGTAGCCTGTTATATTGTATTATATATATATGAACAAGAATAATAGTATACTTTTTTATTTTGAAGTAAATTTTAATTTATATTATAATGATATATGAGGAGGGATCGGATGACACCTCTTTTTGGTGACATCTCTTGTTACCACATCCATTTTTTTCATTTTCAAAGTCCAAATCGTCGATCCAAACCGTTCAACATGATCTCCACAATAAAATGTACTTGCAGATCAAATTTTACATTTTTTTGAATTTTTTTACTATTTATTAAGTATTTTACAAAAAAACAGCCATACTTAGACCATTGAATTTTGTACCCATCTTAATAAATAGTAAAAAAATTCAAAAAAATGTAAAATTTGATCTACAAGTACATTTTATTTAGATAATCATGTTGAACGGTTTGGATCGACGATTTAGACTTTGAAAATGAAAAAAATGGATGTGGTAAAAGAGATGTCACCAAAAAGAGGTGTCATCCGATCCCTCCTCATGATATATATTATGTGAGATGTTTAAGAAATTATAATTATATTTAAACGTAAAGGGTTCTCAAATGCTTGTGAGTTGTGACATGTACCCGCTCCGAATCCGAACCTACCCGCCCTGGATCCGGACCGGATCCGATAATTCACAAACAAGTTATGGGTATCTATCTACCCGAAATATCTACGGGTAGATAGATATCCAAATTCAGACCCGACTCAATTTGAAACTAATAAGTATATGGATCGAAATTTGGACCCGAACACTTTTAGAATACGTGTCCAAATATATATAAAAGTATCCGGACCTACCCGACCCGATAACACCTCTATATAGGAGGGTGGTTTTCACGCAGTGCAGGCGAAAGGCCCAGAACTTGACCAGCGACTTGAAGAACGCGGTGCATCGACAACTGAATTCGCCAAACACCTGGCGGAGATGATCTGCTGAGAAAGATGGGCCAATAAAATGGGCCATAGTTGATAAAAGAAAAGTAGGCAGGAATTAAAGTTAAAATCTTGGAAAGCCGGTGGCCCAAGAGAATCACTCGAAAGGCAATATCGCTCTAGATTGGCTCTACTTGTACTTGATTGTTGTCATTATTTTGCCCCCAAGTAGTTATTTTTTTTAATTTGAATTGGTAACCCCAAGTAGTTAATTTTCACAAGTTTTAGGACACTTGGCATGTTTTAGGTCTAATTTTGCAAATTTTGCACACTTGGCAGAAATGTATGATGCAGTGAAAAGAAAATTGCATGACAATGTATAACATCAAGATATGTTGCATTGCTTACTGCATGCTCAATTTGCAAAAAAAGATTTGCTAACTGAAACTTCATCTCAGAACTAAGAATTATAAAATTGATAGTTGATCCCTATTTGGGTTTATAGTTGATTTGGATGTACCTGCCTCTATAGTCACACCAAGTTATCAACATGTATTCACACCATATATCAAGACAAATTCATAATTATTCAATATTCATAACAATAATAAGGTAAAAAAAAACTCATCTATATATCTATATATTTGTTTGTATCTCCAAGGTGATCCAAGAGATGTGCACTTGCATGCATGATCAAAGAGCGGTATGCCAAGAGTTAAGAATTGACCAATATCGGTCTCACTTTTTGTATACTGACCAACATGCCACTCTGTGAGTGTGGTCTTTTCTGAGTGGTTTCTTAGACTAGGCTGGTAATTTGAGGCTGTATGGTTTCTCAAGTCCGGTTAGTATGACATTGGCGTCATATGACACCAACTTCAAAATTTATTGGATATACTTCAAATGATTAATGCAAACAATTTATTTTTTTCGAGTTATTTTAGTATCAAGTCAAGCGGCTAAAAATGTTGAAAAATGAATGTATTAAAATTTAAGAACTCTCACATTTGACCGCTTGACTTGATACTAAATAAATTTGAAAAATTATAAATTTTGCATGTAAATGCACAACTAATGAAGTAAATCGGTTTGAACGGTTTGGATTCACCATTTGAAGTCGATTCGATAGGTTTTGGAGTTTGTGTTATATAGACTGAAATGACATTGATGTCATAGTACCCGACTCATTTCTAAATTGTATTTGGTTTTTACAAAATTTAATTGAGGCTTTCATTATTTAATATGCAGTTGATCTTCAAGGACTCCTGGCAAAAATTTGATCATGAAGCAATGGTAATCACTTAATTTAGAAGATTATTGCTTTTGTTCAAAAAATGCTTTCATAATCTGGAAGATTAATGCTAGCGGTACCAGTTTTAAACTTTCAATTTAATATTATGTTCTTGGTTCTTATGTTTTATTTATGTTGATATATATGAGAATGCCTTTTGCAATTGCTGTATTATCTGTTCTATTACTTCTCTAGTATTGACCAAAAAAGCTCAGTCTTTAATTGATAGTTTTATGCTGGTCAATGGTCACTTTGTTGGGGCGTGATCCTTGATTTTTGGGATAATATATATGTTCTTAAGCATAGAAGGAAAAATCGGTATCGGGATCGGGATCGGCACCGAGCGATCCCGATCCGGATCGGAAAAATCGGTCGGGATCGGACAAATTGGATCGAAAAATCGGACTTTTTTGATAGAAGATTGTTTTACACTAAAAAAATAGAAAAAAAATTGAATGATTGAATCCCCTTTCAATTATTACAGAAGCCACAATTTAATCCGTGACCTGCCCTTTCAACTTATGGAGGTACAAACTAAAGATATATAAAATTGAGTTATACTTTTAAACAATAAAGATGCTGTGGTGTGGTGGAGTTGCGTTCGGTCCCAGTGCTGGAGTGCGCGAGTTCGAATCCCAGCGAGCACCAAAAAAATTTTTGAGTTGGGTTAATTCGCGTTTCGGTGGAATTGGTCTATTTCAATCCGAAACGTATGAAATTTGGCTGAAATGAAGCTGGAACGGCCGAAATTTAACGAAATCTCCAATAACCGTGTAAATCGGTCTGAAATCGGATCGGCAACGTCGGATCCCGCTCCGGAACGGCCGATTTTGCCTTCTATGTTCTTAAGAATTGCATATTTCAAATGTTAATTAATTAGAAGACAAAATAATAAAACTTGAGCTGCTTTCTGATAGGTTTCTTTCTGTTAATATTCTTACTTTTGAGTGGACTTCCCATAATTCCCGGATCCTTGTAGAGTTAATTGTAGATGACATTTCCTGTTTCCGTTAACTCGATCGTCATCAGACCTAATTAATGTCATCTTTGAGTTCGGTGGTTATGACTTGCAGTAATTCTCCAACAAGAAAGAGAACAGAAAACAATTGACAGCAACAATATGGTAAAACGTTGCAACGCGCGGATACCAACAAATCATTTGAAACGATACCACATAACGGTTTTCTGAAAATATTGGATCCTATATATGGTTCTACTGTTAAAATCTTTTTTGTGCAATATGATCAAGCTCCACAGTTTATCAATAAGTAATATCACAGTATATATATTCTACCTGTTGAAGATACCTAGCATTTCACACTCTGTTGAGATCCGGAGTGGATTACGCTGGGATGATTAAAGTCCCCTTATAAATATAAATAAAAATTAACAATTTGCCTTCAATGCTAATATTTTTCAGCCATTCCCAAGAATAAAATTATACTACTGAAATTTATTTGGACCTCTCCAAATTCAATTTTTTGGTTCCTTCTTCCATTTATATCATATCAAATGACAGATTTTATTTAATTAATCAATTAGCAATCAATGAGATCAGCAATCATGATATGATGTTCAAACAAAAGAAGGTATCTTTCTGCGAATTTTCTTACTCAACACGTGATAGAGTTACCAACAAAACAGAAACAGGAAGGCATCTCAATCCAAAGAGCTAACCAAAGCAGTCAAAATCTTTGTATGTCATCTATTTGTTTAATTTAGTTGTCTCAGACTAATCCGATTTCTTTTTTAATGAATACCTTCTTCTACTTGTATTAAATGGAGGTTGTGACTTGTGAAGCCAGCACATCACGGGCCCTCTATAAAAAAAAATTCCCATATATATTCATAAAAATAAGATGATATTGGAATTTGGTAGCAGGTGCTTTTGGGCTTTTTGCTCCATATTATATTATTTTAAATAGCGACATGCCAACTGAATTGTAAGGATAGGTCCACATATCTAATCAAGAGAATTAGCCCAGCTGGCGCTTAGCAGTAAAATATGTTAATCCAGGCCCACGGGCCTTATAAAAGAAAAAAGAAACAAAGGTGGGGTTAACAGGGTGCTATTGATGTTTGAATGGAAATGTTACCTGTTGATTACTTTGCTCCAAAATCTTAATTTCTTCTCTGAGGTCATACCTAATTGGAATAAGAAAAAATTAAGAATTTTGGTGGATAAATGTAGCTTTCACAGAAAGATGCAATGGGTTTTTCTTATTAGGCATGACAGTGGATCAACAGAAGGTCCTCACCCCCAGCTGCATTTTGCTAAATTTGAATAGAATTTCAGTTTCATTTGCCACTTGGTAACGGAAAACATCCAAATACCAGAATTCAAATCCAGTATTCTCAATTATGAACATTATTGATAAGTTGTAAGTTCAATCAGATTAATCTGACCAACTCGACATATTTGACCAATCCGATTGAAAAATTAGATTGAGATCTTGTATGGTTAGTTACGGATTAAATTTTAATTAACTTTTTTTATTAACTTTTTTAGTATGGATTTGAATTTAAAATCTAACCGAAAACAATCAATTATTTTGCCAATTTGCTCACTGTTTTCTCTGATCCTCTTCTTCCCTTTTACAGTAAGTACTGTCATTGTTCGTAATTGTAATACGGAAATATGAAGAATTTTGGTGGGTACGTAAATGTAGCTATCAAAGAAAGATACAATCGGCTTTCACCAGCCGCGCTGCTTTTTGCTAAATTTTAATAGAATTTCAGTTTCATTTGCTACTTGGAAACGGAAAGCAAACAAGTGCCAGAATTGAAATTTGATGAAAGGATTGCAAACAATGATAGATGGATGCAACATTATTAGTAAACTTTGAGAAACATTTTGTAAAGTCATATATATATTCAAACCCAGTATTCTCAATTATATTACGAACATTATTGATAATTTTATGTGAGTCTCTCAGTTGAGAGCTGCTCAACCAACTCTACCAAATTCTCCAACAGTAAGTACTGCTTTTTCCTTTTTCTCACATTACCGTGACAATTTTATCATATGCGTTGCAATTAATCTTACTGAGAGAAATATCATTTTGCTACTCATACAGACATACAGTTTAATTACTCTAGTTTATTTATATATATAGAACTCCATGTGTCATACACAGTTTGATTCTTTTTTGGTGCATGGAGACCAAAGAATTTAATTTAAGCACCAGACATGAAGCAGAGACTAATGAGAAGCAATTGAAAAATGCATGATTTTTTCTTGGCTATGGTAATGTATAGAGACCAGCCTTCTAATTATTTTAATTTTGTCCATGAAATGTACCATTATATTATTGTTCTTTGAAGTGTATTAATTTAAATTTTGTTGTTGTTAATTTTGTTACCATATTACAATTTGTTTAATGAATAAAGCCTACGAAACTCACAAAATTCGACCACTTAAAAAAATTATATGGTTTGGATGGATTTGAACTTTGGTTGGTTATAGCTACTACTTGGAGATATTACAATTTGACAAGTATGGATCTAAATACAAATTTACGCAAGATCGGATCAACCCGACCCGTTTACAACCACTAATGTGATAGTGGATCACTATCAATATGATGGAGATCACACACACATATATATAGTAAGGTACCAGAATGATTTTTTTAATGTTGTAAGTTGATCAGCTCACAATGCACAAATCATGGATACGAGTCTTTTTCCATTATATTAAATAAAAAATAAGGAAAAAGGTTTCATAACTCATATCTATCATAATCTAGCTGCATGTAATATATGTGCAATATCTATTCTTACAAACTCTTATGATCATAAACAGAACTAATTAATCCTAATTTCATACCAAATTGCCTCCAACCTTAGTAGCTGATGATCCAAGTTCTACCTCTTCTTTGGCATCAACTATCTTATTTCCTTTCATATCCTTCTCATCCTCTATCACTTCCAATGGCTTCAAGGTATAGAATCTTGCACACAAAATATAGTAACCGAGATTGAGCACTTGAAGCCCTGTAACTAGCCAGTAATAATTGTCCAATTTGGCCTTGTTAAGGTCATCTTGAAGCCAATCTCCTCTATTCCTTGTATAGTTATTCACAATGCTCACCAGTGCTGTGCCCATATAATTTCCAATCGAAGCCGCTAGCCAAAACAATGCTGTAGCAGTGCTTCTCATGCTCTCTGGTGACTGATCATAACAAAATTCCATGTGACCCACTGACATGAATGTCTCGGCTAAGCCATGTATGGCAAACTGAGGCACTAGCCAGAAGACACTGATCGAAACACCATGCAAATTCATCGCATTTCTTCTCCTTTTTTCAACAAGTGCTGCTGACACATTGGATAACATGGCAATAGCAAGACCAATACCCATTCGCTGAAAATATGTTATTCCTGAAGGTCGTTTAGTAAACCGACGTGCTAGAGGGACGAAAAACCGGTCATAGATCGCTAGACTAATGAGCATGCTCAAAACGGTGAAGATTGAGAGTGTTGCGGCTGGGATTTGGAAGTGACGGGACATGTGGCGGTCCATCATATGTGCTTGTTGTACGGCAAAGGTGTGGTTGTGAGATAGAGTAGTTATGAGGAGTATACCGACTGCCCAGATCGGAAGCATGCGGATTATGGATTTTAATTCCTCTACTCGATGAATGGTGGATAAACGCCAAAGGTTCGGACTGCCAGAGGGCAGCATGTCTCCCTCGGTCACTATGGCAGCTCGGTCAAAGAACCTTTAATGTCATAGAAAATAAAATTTTAGGATCATTTTCACGAAAAAAAAACTATATATTGAGAAACATTCCACAAGTCCGATTACTATAAGACTACAACCCTGTTAGTACATATATATGTTATTATTCAAAAGTTTTTTTAGCATTGGACTAAAAGCAATTGTCGTACTGATAAAAAACAAATCTTAATCTTATCTATTTTAGTAACAAAGAAAGTCCAACGCCAACTTCATTTTAATTATTATTTTTACAATTTGATACACCATTTTTCTATTGCTCAGTATCATAGTTGAGCAAAATCTTATTTGGACCCAAATAACTAATTCACACTTACTCAAGTTGATTAGTATGGAGAAGGCGGCCACCAGCAGCGATATCGGCATCAAGCTCCTTGTCTTGATATAGCATGTTTAGGTCATCAGGCAGAACCACTTTTCTTTTTTTAAAAGCAGCAACGACGACCTGAGCCAGCCGGGTCAAAGGGCTCCCGCCCGGTTTGATCTTGACATAGAGCGGATACCCGACCATGAAGGCTATGACAGAGAAGAACATGGCCACAGTCGGGATACCAAACCCCCATCCCCACCCCACATTGTCTTGTACATACACTACCACGGTCAAGGCAAGCAACACTGCAAGGCCCATGCTGAAATAGTACAAATTGAAGAAGCTCCATCTGTCACAGTGAAACAAGCACGTGAATTAAGTGTACGTTCATATTTAACTAATTGTGCATTTAAGAAATTATTTTTTTTTGTTTTGAGTTTTAATAAAGAGTGAAGTGTTGGATTAGTTCTCTTTTGTGGGGTCTATAATTTAATGAGGGAGATGTATGTACAAATGCTCTGGGGATCAATTATTTGGTGTAGTTACCTTCTGGGTTATATATATATATATATATATATATATGCAGGTAATTCCATGTTTTTTTAACAATTAACTTCTATTCATGTGACCAGACAGAATGTCTTTGATAATTGAATAATTGATATTGTGTTTAGGTAGTACAGTGATTAAATTAACTTTTGCTTGATTAGTTTATGTTTGGGAGGTGCGCAACCAGTGAATGCAGTGGGTATGTCACTGATAGTACATGATAGGCAGACTATATATAGTGAGTGTCTGTTGAACTAGAGTGTGCTAAGTATTGTTTATTATGATTTTGTGGACCTAATCATTGAATCTGATGACCACTAATTACTATTATTTTACTGATTTAATTGAGTTGTATACCCTCTCTGAGCAGTAGATTGCGTTCCATTCAGACCAAGTTGATCAGCTCCAAATGGAACCACACAGGGCCGGATCCCACCCGAGCCAATTGCGGTGAAGAGCAATGAAGCATATAAAATATATAATTGCCAGTCTGATGCCTTCTGACAAGTCTGGTTTGGAGCGCATTGTGGCGGGTGAAGGGATGGATACACAGCCGAGAGGGTTAGACTGATCATGCCGAAGCTGGTAGATGATTGAACCGGCAGCTATTGTCCAAAAGCGGCCCGCAAAGGAGTCAGCCATTAAGGCGCCAATGAAAGGGGTCAGGCTTGCAGTGCCACCAAAATTTGTTAACGTGTTGGATGCTTCAACCAGCGGCATGTGCATCTTTTGTGTTAGATAGGTGATCATGTTGGCATTGAAGCCGGTTGTAGCAAACCGATCGCAGATCTCATTTGCTGTAAAATTAAGAGAAAAATAAGAGCTATTTGAGGATGAAAACTCATTGATTAGCTATAATATCATGGCAAAGCTTGGTAACTACTTGTTCACTGAATGTGAGTCAATGCTACATGCTACAATGATAAAAGCTCTGCTTTGTAGAATGAAATCAAAGAGACTTAAGCAGAGATTTTTTGGTGGATAAAGCAGAGCATAGAAGTACAATATAGGAGACCCTCAGGGGAAATAAATAGCCTTTTAAGAGTTTATCAATGGAAAGCTTACACTAACTAATACAAAGCATCAAATTTCGCAAAATTTATTTTTTGTTGAGAATATCATTTCAGTTTCTCTTCTTCTTTTGTATAAACATAACTCAAACCAACCAGTTTTTGCTAAATGATAAAAGTAGAAATCTAGCAAGTAAACCTTTCACAGAAACAAATGTTGATCTGAAAATAAAAATTTCAAATTACAATGCAGTAGGAAATGTAAACAACTCCGTTTATAGGCTAAATGTGATTCTAAAATAAAATTCACAAACTAAAATTTCTTGAGAATGCATTTATTTTCCCTTTTTGAGAAAGAAGAAAAGGTTATTAAGGTTGAACTAACCTAGTATGAAAGGCATGGTTTTGAAACCACCCTGTTTTCTCTGTCTCTCTTTTCCTCCAGCGGCCATTGCAAAGCAATGCGTCTGAAACACTCCAATGGAATTGTTGAGAAATTAACCAATCTGGTTTGTATTTGGGGCCACTGCAACACTAGCTGTCTTGTGCATTTTGGAGGAATGGGAATGGTACCTATATATATACACACACTAAGATCAGTCTAGTGCCTAGACTGCTTCTACAGACCTAACATTCTTTCATTATCCCTGGGACAGGTAGATGCATGTTAGACCGTGTCTTTTGTCTTGTGTCACTGACAAGTAGGCTCATGTAATGAGGAAACAAGGCTAAAAACTTACGTTATATGAATACAGATACATCTATTGTATCTTATACAATAATATGATATGTCTTTTATTGTCTAGTTTATCATTATTATGCATTAATAATATAATTTTTGCGAAAATATCCTTTTCAATAATTGAGAATACAGAAGTTTAAATATATATACCAAATAAAGCTGATTTTTTTTTCAAAAAAAACATGAGTACGTATACAGAAAGTTAAAAAGGATCCATGAATGATACATTCAAGTTAACAAAAGATTTGATGAGCCAAACTAACTAAAAAAAAATAACAACTCTTCGATGAGAACGGAGTAGGTCCGATGCCCATCGGACCTACTTTAGGTTCAACAAGCACGATGACTATCCGATCTAATTTAAGATTTGTACGCACGAACATTGAACAAACGCGCATGAATTTTAAAGCATTTCACACGAATCTTAAAGAAAATTGACAATGATTAAACCCATCGAACCAGAGTAGGTCCGATGCCCATCGGACCTACTCTCAAGTGCTCTTCGATACATATCATTCGAGTATTGTACTAGGTATCAATATTGAATACGTATTTATTAAAAATATGGTTTTATTATATGAAGTATCACAACAACATTTTAAATTCTGAGACTCAATAACTTAGTTTTTTTTTTATATATGCTTTTGTAAACCGGTTTTAGTTCAAACCCTGAATTCGTACAGTTGTACTCATGTTATCTCAATAAATAAATAAGGATCAGTTCCTTAATTTTTTTCTCAGAAAAAAGGGTCACAAACAGAGTTAAAAAGTTGTTTGGCAAAAAGAAAAATTAAATGTTGTGTTATATATTCAACTGATTCATCACACCACGTGGGCCTTCTTTGATTTTACCCTACAGGATTTTTGCGTCAGATCTTGGCATTTATGTATGACACTTTTTTGCTTATTATATTCTTGTTGCCTAGTGTTTGGACCACAGAAAAAATTCTTTGAAATATAGGGTCAGTACAGACAATTTAATCTGAACGGTGCATATAGAATGTAAATTTGGAGTTCACGATGGGAAGGCTATGCTATTGGGTTCCATTAATTGAGTATTTTACAGCACCACGCAAAGGAAAGGTGATTTTTTTCTTTACTGCTGAGTAATTGGTGTGATCTCAGTGGTCAGTATATAGTACTATGACAATGGTTGGGACCGCAAGATCGATCTTTTAATGCTTTGTTTTGCATTGCATGGATGTCAATTGTCAGGTACAAAATTTTAGAGAAAAAAATCCAATACTAGGTGTAGATAATTGTCAGGTACAAAACGAGATATTTTCTAATTCATGTAAAATTTTTTTAAATAAAGGTTGGAGATTAAATCACTCAGTTGTTTAATAATATCCACAGGGATCTTCATCCGAATTAAAACATTCGATCTCCCATACAAAGAGTATTATCTTTAATTATCAGTATATATATCAAAGGATGTGATTCTCTATTATTGATGGATTAGATGATAATTTTGTAATTATGTACCTTATTATTATTTTTAATTTTTTCCTCTGTATGTTATAATTTTTAATTTAGTAGTAATAAGCATGCCTACGGTTTTCAATATGAGAAAGAAAAAGGTTTTCAGTAATAGCTTTATCAGTTGATGACTTGATGCAATTGAGAGAAATGCAGTAGTTGCAGTGACTTAGTTGTAGCTAGGGCAAACGAACCGAACCGAATCGAACTTATCTCCAGTTTGAGTTTGGTTTGAATTAATTTCGAACTGAGTTTGGTTTGAATTAATTTCGAACGAACTCAATTTCGAATCGAACTTTTTATGAACTCAATTTCGAACTTTTACGAACTTTGTTATGACTTACGAGTTATGGACTTATGGCTGAATCATAGTTCGAAATTACAGCACTTCAATAAAAACTCAAGCATTCTGAATTCTAATTATACAGTACACCAAAGTTTGTATCAAAGTTCATTGCAAATACCAAAATTTATATCAAACACCAAAGTTTAGTACGTACAATCAATCAAAGTTCAGTACAATCACATAATCTAAAGTTTTCCAAATAGCCAACGAGAGCAACATCACCAAAGTTTTCAAATATCCAAAGTATTCAAAGTACAATTTAAATATCAATAGAAGTACAGAACAATCACCAAAGTCTTAGAATTATTACAAATCCAAATATTATTCTAAAAAAAATATTAAAGTTCATTATCAACGGAAATTAACGGTTCACGTTTGAGTTAATTTCAAACTAAGTTTGGTTTTCGAACCTATTTCGAACGAACTAGGTCCAGTTTGAGTTTGATTTGAATTAATTTCGAACGAACTCAATTTCGAATCAAAATTTTTACAAACTTTTTCGAATCAAACTCGAAACGAATTACGAACTACGAATTTTTTGTGCAGCCCTAGTTGTAGCCTTATCGCTTCAAAATATTACCTACGCTGTTAAATAGGGAACGCACGAACATAAAAAATATTATCTCGTTTGAAATACTAAGCGGGCTGTTAAATAAAGGAAAGTTGTTTATATATCTTGTTTCGTGAAGGAAACAGAGTGCGAAAAGACCACCTATCCAAAATTAAAAACAAAATGGAATAGAGAACAGGTTAAAAAATTTTAACTTGAATCAGTACTTGCTAATATCAACAGCAATCGGCTACCAACTCTCAATTTTATTTTTATTTTTTATTTTTTGTGCTTTGTGCTTTGTGCTTTGTGCTCAGTGGAGAGCATGTCTCGGGCCATTTCAGCGAGGAAAGATAGGCCACTTGCAAATAGAAACAATGTTAAAGGTCCAAGTGTTTCATTAAGTTTGCATTTCAATTATTTACCAGCGCTGCCACTCAAAAAAATCGCCATAAGTTCAGTAAGGATAGCATAGTGTTGATCAATCCAACACCAACAACTGATTACAAATGGATGGTAAAGGTCACCCCCTCAACGTCATCGGTCCTGTAACCTAACCGATATTGAAGGATCACTCAATACCAACTAAGGTAAATTTAACTGATGGCAAAAGGGGGCTCCTTCTATGCTATCGGTTGGTTAAATCAGAACGGTCGATAAAAAAGTTTCAGGTAATTACAGCATTGCCCCTAATTACAAACACCATCTAGGTCGAAGGACACCCGATGGTAAAAAGGCAATAGTAAATGTATTTTTTGTAGTAGTGGTAGAAGATGAAATACAACTAGAAGAATATATGAATACAACTTGAAGAAATACAATATGTAGTAGACGAAAAACAACTAGTAGAACATGAAAGACAACTAGTAAATCATTAAAGACAACAAGAAGAATATAAAAAACAACTAGTAGAAGGTGAAAGACAATTATAAGAAGATGAAAGACACCTAGTAAAAGATGAAAGACAACTAGTATAAGGTGAAAGACAACTAGAAGAAGATGAAATACAACTAGAATAATATAAAATACATTTAGAAGAAGATGAAATACAACATGTAGTATACGAAAGAAAACCAGTTGAACATGAAAGACAACCAATAGAACATTAAAGACAATTAGAAGAAGATGATAAAAGACAACTAGTAGAAGGTGAAAAACAACTAGAAGAAAATGAAATACAATCTGTAGTAGACGAAAGACAACCAGTAAAATATAAAAGACAACTAGCAGAAGGTGAAAGACAACCGGTAAATAACTAATAAAAGATGAAAGATAATTATAAGAAGATGAAAGACTACCAGTAGAACATAAATGACAACCAACATAAGGTGAATACAACTTAAAGGAAATACAATATGTAGTACACGATAGCCATTAAATTAAAAAAAATTCAAAACAAATTTTAAGCTTGATTATAAGAGTTTTCATTTCTCAAAATACAAAAAAAAAAAAAAAAAAATTTTAAAAAAGAAGAAGAAGAACGCGGCATGTCAAAATCACCACCGTCTTTATCTACCCGCCAGAGAAAGCACAACATGTTAGACGCATGATATCCAAAACGGATGTATGATCTGGCAATACATAAGCGATTTCATTCAGATTCCTCAGCAGTATAGAAATCACTGGATAGTACATCGAGCAGTTTGTTTTAATTAATGTAACAATAAATTTGTACTATACCGTCATATGCTTTCTGAGCCATTCAATTTAAAATGATGATCTAAATCTAGAAAGGACTATCCAATGAATCAGTATAACTGAACACATGACCTTTCCGCCAATTTATTGCGTGGGACCTGTTGGCGCATGTGTGGCTAGAGAAGAAAATACGTGATACGCGTAATGTGATGTGACGTGATTATTTTTTTTTTCACGTGATGTAATTAAAATAGTAGCAGATGGTCACTTCACGCGAATAGTCACGTCACGCCGTGACTACACTTGACGTAACCACGTGATATGACGTGACGTGATATAATCATGTGAAACTATTTTTATATTTTAAAATTGTTGAAATTCAGAAAAATAGATATCAAAAATATGGAAAATATAAAAATTGTAAAATAAGTAAATAATGTTGCAAATTTTTTTTTGAAAAAAAATTGTTGGGTATCTGACATTACTTTAAAAATTCAAATTTCAAATATTTAATGATCTAAACTAGAGAAAATAAAAACCAGTACTACATTAGTACCGGTATCACTGAACCTACACCATAAAAGAAACATTGATACTCTATGTGTACAAAAAAAACTGAAAATTAATTAAAAAAAGCTGGATACTCTATGTTTCATACCGTGACGTGATGTGACGTGACTAGTTCGCGTGATGTGATGTGACGTGTATTTTTCGCTCGAATGCGGTCACGTCACGTAATCGACTCACGTGAAGTAACATGACGTAACATAACGTGACGTTCCGTGGCGTGACTGATCACAGCGTGACAAATTTCCTTCTTTATGTGTGAGGCATGTATTTATATATATAATCTGGCTAATATGCTACGCATAACATAGAGGGCCTCCATACTATGGCTCAATATTTGAGTTTTTAAAATCCTAACGATAGATCCGAAACGTTCAACATAATCTCCATATGAATATGTACTTGCAAAACAAATTTTACATTTTGTAGAATTTGTTTACTATTTATTTAGATTGGTAGAAAATCACTTGATCTGAAAATTCTGTACTATTCAGATCAAGTGATTTTCTACCTATCTAAAAAAATAGTAAAAAAATTCTAAAAAATATAAAATTTGGTTTGCAAGTACATATTCATATGGAGATCATGTTAAACGTTTCGGATCGACCGTTAGAATTTTGAAAACTCAAATATTCAGCCGTAGCACAGAGGCCATCTATGCTACGCATAGCACCATAGCCAACTCCTATATATATATAGGAGTTGGCTATGGTGGTTGTGAAGTAAAACAATGTTTTACTTCACGTCATATTTTCATTTTGAAAATCCAAACAACCGATCCGAACCATTCAACATGTTCTAAATATTGAAATGTGCTTGGAGACTAAATTTTACATTTTTTGAAATTTTTTTACTATTTATTAAGCCACTTTGAAAATCACTGATCCACTGTGAACAGTAAAAAACAGTAAAAATTTCTGGACCACCGGATCAGCGATTTTCAAAGTGGCTTAATAAATAGTAAAAAAATTCCAAAAAATGTAAAATTTGGTCTCCAAGCACATTTCAATATAGAGAACATGTTGAACGGTTCGGATCGGTTGTTTGGATTTTCAAAATGAAAATATGAGCGTGAAGTAAAAATGACATCTTACTTCACAACTCACCATAACCCAGCTCTATATATATATAAGTGGAACTGCTCAAAGTACGAGTGACTTGAGCATCAATGGATTTTTGGTTGGGCTCAAGGACCACTGGAACCAGTCAAAGTGGTTGTTTGATGAAAATTAAATTTGGCTTCATTAATTTTGTTGGAGGTAATTCTAACTAACTTACGTTCATTTTTTTATGATATATTTGTTTAATAATTGGAAAAAAAAAATGTTTGCACTAGAAAGTTGAAATTGTACATATATAATCTTTATCATAAAAATAGAGTGCGTATCAAATTTAAATATGAAATTGTACACATATTTTTGTTTTAATTCAGTCTTTCTTTCTTTTTTGGATTTTGTTTCATTTTTCTTTCTTCTTTGTATCACCTATCCTCTCACAACATCACACACCACTGTGGGTTTCAATCTTTGTAACCCAACACCTTGTAACCAGTTATCGTTAATATAAAATAAGGACTAGACCCTTATTTAGTTTTCTATTGAACAATTTAAAAAATTTACAATAAGATTTACATGAAATGAGAAAGAATAGATAGCACAGTTTGCTAGAAAAAAGTCTAGCACTGTTAATTACCCAAAGGTCGAGAGTTCGATTCCCCTCACGACTTCGCAGCTCTGCAAAGGTTTTAAAAAAAAAGATGTTTACATGAACCTTGTATCTGAATTCTTTTATTTAATAAAATATAAGATTTGAAAGTAAATCTCTAGAAAATATTAAATGAATTTCAAATTAGGAAGGGAAATGTAAAATTCCAATCCTAATACATTTCAGTTGATAAAAAAAACAAAAAAAACATTAGCCATGATTTCAAAGTTATGTCCAGAATTTTTATTTTCATGCTTCACAAATCTCAAAATTGTTGAATATTTTCATACAAGTTTAATTTGAATTTTATATTTATTAAATAAATATTTTGACTGTTTAGTTAACCACAAATTCAATTTTAAATTGGTTCAGGTTTAATGCAGACAAAAAATAAATATCAGAAAATACATCTATAATTTATTTTTTTTGTTTTAATAATTATTTTTCTAAGAAAATATTAATTAGATAGATGTAAAGTTAGAATAATATTAAATTTATCTTTTGTTGGTGTCGCAGAATTAGGTCCTACTTTGAAATGTTTGTTGAATCCTACTTAATATTACACAATTAATTTTAAAATTGGTACCACTGGTACGCGGGGGTGGAGGCGCTACCAGCAAAAAAACACGGTACCAGTTACAACTGGTAACACTGGTAAATCTACCAACGCTGTTTATGACAAAGCAAAGGTACCGGATCGGTACCAGGAGCTGCTGATGCAAAAAAGGAAAAGTCCAGGGGGTGTCTCTGCAAAATTCCAACTACCTTTTGTTTGATTTTCTGTTTTTAATTTTAAAATTGCTTTAGATGTTTTTTATTTCACAATTAAAGCAGTGGAGAATTGGTATTTTGGTAGTTCTTTCTCTGTATCGGTCTGAAACAAGGAAACAAAAAAGGTGAATACATGCGTCAAGAAATCAAACAATAGAGGAGGATATAATTGCCTAAATGGTCTCAGATTGCTAAAACCTTCTAGAATCACATGGGTTTGGAATCAGTACTATCTATACATCTTTCTAGATAATATAAGCCCATCCCTGAAACAGACCAGTAACCAGCAGTGCACTATCTTCTTTTATATATTATTCACCAGTACTTATTTTCTTTTTCTGGATAGTCCACCATTGAAGAAAAGCATTCAAACAATCAAAGTTCGGTAGCTATATGCTTCCAAAATGCTATATATTAATAATATCATCTAATTTCTCCACATTTGTCATGTTTGACTGTAGAGTAAGAAGTCGAGTAAATTTTGTTACTCTACACAAGTCGTCAAATGAAAAGATTAACTTATTTCACACTTATTCTGTTCGTAGGATACACTGTAATAGATATTCATTTTTTAGCATCTCACTTCTCTAACCGGATTAATTTAAGTCATAACTTGAGCTACTAAACAAAATGTTTACAAGAAATAATATGAAATAAGTAATTAATCCTCGTTAACTTTGTTTCCGCAATCAAATATGACTATTTAGATTACCTTGTGGCAATTGCTGTGAATTCACAGCCCCTTAAATTTATGATTGAAGCTAATAACATCTATATTGTTTGATCGACATACGAATAGCTTTATAGAGAATCAAACTGCAAATCTAGGGAAAGTGATTTAAAACATTCATGTTCAAATATATTTGGCACAATCTAGAAAAAAAAAATTAGCACAACCGGCCATCCAGAGATTATTTCATAAATAGAGAAAAAAAAGAAGTGATTTAAAACTTGAAACTGTCTCAAGACATTTACAAAACTAGATCAATTTATTGCCGGACGTACGGGTGTGCCCAAAGCTTTTTCGCAAAATAATTCGTCATGCTGACGAAGTCTTTACTTCAAATCAATAAGAACATTTCAGAGATATTAATTGTTCATCTTTCTTGCAAATCAATAAAAACATATAATGTTTTATTAGAAAATTTCATAAACTTATTAAGTCATGTTGACGAAGCATGTTGCTCTTATTCAAACAACTACGAAATTGAGAATCAGTCTTTGGTTTAATGGCAAAGATACAT
The DNA here is from genome assembly GCA_025461045.1 of Carex parvula. NCBI lineage: Eukaryota > Viridiplantae > Streptophyta > Magnoliopsida > Poales > Cyperaceae > Carex > Carex parvula. The sequence continues at coordinate 607,137 of JAJGRW010000370.1, read as the reverse complement.
GATTCTTATGTAGAAGATAATGGGTTCAAAATCTAAAAAGTGAGAAAAATTATTTGTAATATAAATAGGAGATTGCAAATGTGTTGGATGGCTTAATTCTCAATTCATAATTTCAAAATTTTAGAAACTTATTCACTTGATGAGTCACATGTGTGCATTTCAATATTGTTGCAAGTAATATAAATTTAGGATACTTTTATGTTTCTATATCATATTATCTTGATAAACATTTTAAATAAGAGTTGTTGATATAAGTCATTTTTATAATAGTATCAAATCAAGTCTCTTTATATAACAAAATTTGTATCAAAATATCATTAATTAGTCTGAAATCCCATTTAATAAATATAATTTCTTTCTATCTACTAATAAACAAATTGACAGAAATGTTATTTTTCTGAATAGAAAAATCAGTAAAGCTCATAAATTAAATTTTAGCCATTAAAACTTTGAAGTTGATTTTTTTAAACTTGAATGCACGTTTAAAATATCTATTTCTTGAAAAGTTTCGCTGAATAACTAATATTTTTTTTAATGAAAGGTGGAGATTTAGACTACCAGCTTTCTTCAAACTCTTATTTATATTACAGAAGATTTCTTCACTTTATGAGTTTCAAATCCATGACCTCCCACATGATAGTCATGTGTCTTTGCCACTAAACTAAAAGTTAGTTTTCGATAACCAATAGTTTTAAGATTTTTTTCCCAACCAACTGTACTACCTCCCCTTTGAATGCACGTTTAAAATATCCTTGCTTGAAATCGTGAGATATAAAAATAAATAATTGTTGTGTGTCTATTTCTTTATAATTCTCGGCATCTGAATGTTATACAAACCAGTGTTGTAAAAAACGATCTTAACGGCCAATTAAACGGCCGTTTAATCGTTAACGGCGGCCAAATCGTTACGAATACATTTAACGGATGCATGTTTGCGGATGAAAACTATTAATCGGCCGTTTTTTCCGATTAATCGGTCATTTTACCGTTTAATCGTCCGTTTATTCCCGTTTATTTCAATGAATATTTATTTTTAAATTGTTTTTTTTCTGTGACAGCGTGTGATAATAAAATTTATAAATTCTGTATTGTAGTTTTATTTGTGCTTAGATATACATCTAATATTTTTTTATATATGTTTTTTCTTCTTACTTACTTTGAAATTGATTAATTCTTCTATTATTTATATACCATATATTTTTCTTAGTAATTTTTCAATTAGTACGACGTGTTCATTTATAAAATTAAGTTGTTATCATAAACTAAATTTAGTGATTTTATGTTGGAATGTTTCATTTCTTTCAAATAATATGTTATTAGTATTTTAAAAAGCTAAATTCTCAAATTTATTTTTTCATTAAATAAATGTGTTACTTACACATGTGAAATGCTTATGTGCTAAGAGAAAGCGTAGTGTCATGTTATAATAATAAAACTAAGTTAAATTAAGTTTATTTGATAAGTTTAATGAGTTAAATAAATTATTTTTAATAAAATGATATATATATATATATATATATATATATATATATAAATTTAATAAAAATGTTAAATTATCTGCCTAATTCCGATAAATCGGCCGCAAACCGATTAATTGCTTGACGGTACCCCATTCGTCCGGACCGCATACCATTATTTACAACACTGATACAAACAAACTCAACGAGTAATACTTTTTAAATGCAAATATTCGATTCGCACAATCAATGGCTTGGATATATTATTTCATTTTGATCAATAATTTTTTAGCTTAAGCTAATTGCGGAATTTCTGGCGAGCTGCTAAAAATTTGAAGATACCATCTAATAGTCCTCCAATTAAAATCTCCAAGATCTCCCCTTTGCTAAGTATTTAGCATTTGAACCGCGAACTTAGTGTAGCGGCACAAGTTCCGTCTCTCTACAGAGAAATCGCAGATATAATTTTTAAAAATAATATCTAAATAATACTGGAATGTATTGAGATCCTTTAATTAAAAAAAATATCTTAGCATTTTATGGTAATAAATAGTGGTCTTCGCATTAAAAAGTTAATAAAAAAATCATGTCAGCGTCGTCCATGTTCAGCGCCGTGCCCATGATTAGTTTAGTATTAGTATTTATAAATATACTATTAATTATTAATAACCACACTACCAAGCCTACTGGCCTTTCAGTTAAAAAATAATAATAATATAATAATATAATAATAATAATAATAATAACCACACTACCAGTGATTTATACATTTATTACCAGTATGTTTGTAGAGTAGAGTTCAAATATTTCATTATTTTTGTGTTTCAATCATGTTTTATATTCTTTTCTATTTTCAAAGTTTAAATAGTCGATTCAAACCACTCAATATAATCTCCATATTAAAATGTGCTTGGTGACCAAATTTTATATTCTTTGGAAAAAAAAATACTTTTTTTAGATGGATACTATATATAAAATCATGCATTGTTTTTGGATGGTTCAAATCTTCTGAAAACAATAATTATTTTGTACATATCTAAAAAGAAAAAAAAAGCAAGATTAAACTGTCTTATATATTGTTTTCGTGTCCCACTTATACCCACATCATTATCTGTATTTATCATGTTTGATTAAAACACGTCGAAGGCAAAATCGAAAAGCAAATCTTACAGGAAAAAAGATGATTTTCCAAATATGAAACCAAATTTATCATGTCAGATCAGATGTACTCAAACTGGGATTCTCATCTGCTTATCGGCCACCACTTTTTGTGTTGTAGCATTTAGCAATAGTGCATTATAACACCTGTCTTCTAGCAGGACAAGCCGTCCAAAGGCCAAACTAAAGCAACTCAAATTAAATTAAAACTTTAAAAATTGATTGATCAATTCTCTCATTATCTGTTATACGCATGTCATGTGTGTTTGAGAAAATGCCATTTTCTCCTCAAAAAAAAAAGAAAAAAAGAAAATGCCATTTGGTTGATGGGTCAAGAAATGAAAAATTATTATCAGTTAGGGAAACAAATGCTCGTGGAGTCGTACGTGGTGCAGATCCAATGATTGTAAAGTAAAGGTAGCAGATACAAAATTGATGGCGTTTGGGATGACATCAACTCAGTCTCAGAGTAGTGGCCTAGTGGGTTTAGGCAAAATTTAAAGAGCATGACACCTTTGCAGACAGGATCCATTTTTTGCATCGCATTTAATTGCATTTATGGCGTTAATTGGGGTGGTGAGACTGTGGGATCAGACATTTTTATTAATATCCAAAGTTTAATACAAATTAATTATTATAGCCAGAATTTCCGGATTTCGCCAAAAATGTCCTAACCGGCCGGCCATAAAAATGGCCGGTTTACTATTTTGAATAATAACATCTAACACTGAAAATTCGAATTTTTTGTTTAAATAATTTATTAGATTACTTCTTTTGATTTATAATTACCATATTTGTACTAAAATACACTAGATTACTTGAAATTATGTTGAATTACACTATATTACAATAAATTATGTTGAATTACACTAAATTACGTTAAATTACACTAAATTACAATAACTTCGCTAATTGATAAAAATGCGATAAATTACGCTAAACTATGCAAAATTTCATTAAAGTAGACCGATTTTGTGCCATCTTTCACGAATCATAAAAAATAGTAAAAATTGGTATTCTACAAGTTCATTATGTAACTAGTTTACTGAGCTACTTAGATGGAATAATATAAATGAAAATCTTAATCGAAACCTTCAACTCAAGTTTTGAGGCTCTTTCTTTAGTTTTTGGCAATTCTAAATTTTGAAATCCGGCATCGTGGGCACTGACGCATGCGTATTTTGCAAGCTTTCCGAAAAGTAGTCATTTGCTTAAATCGAACACACGAGCACCGTTTTATGGCCGTTTGAAGTTTCGTCATCGTTTTTCGCCTTTTCAATGAAAATATCGTCCCTATTCATATGTAATTTACCATAGTTTAGCGTATTTTAGCATAATGTAATATAATTTAGTGTGATTTAATGTAATATAATTTAGTGTGATTCAACATAATTTTAAGTAATTTAGCGTATTTTAGTATAAATATGCTAATTATACATCAAAAGAAGTAATCTAACAAAAAATTTAAACAAAAAATTCAATTTTTCAGTGTTAGATTTCATTATCTTGCTCTTCATAGTGTCTCTTAAAAAAAAATAGTTTCTAATTATAAATCACTATGAAGATAAAAGAGAAACAAAAAATAGTTTCTAATTATACATCACTATGAAGACACACAGTAATTTACCGGAATTTACAGTATTTTAGCGTAATTTAATGTAATATAGTGTAATTCAACATAATTTCAAGTAATCTAGCGTATTTTAGTATAAATATGGTAATTATAAATCAAAAGAAGTAATCTAACAAATAATTTAAACAAAAAAATTGAATTATCAGTGTTAGATTTCATTATTCTTCATAGTGTCTTCAAAAATAATAAAAGAGTAAACCGGCAATAAAATGGCTGGTTTGGACATTTTTGGCGAAACCGGAAATTCTGGGTATAATAATTAATTTCTATTAAACTTTGGACATTAATAAAAATGTCGGCTGTGGGATGAGATCAATGCTTTGATTTTATTTTTGGGTTTTTACTGGTTGCTATGAAATATGTTGAATTTGTGGATATACTTGACCGACTAGATAGAATATGTTATGTGCATGAAGAAAATAAATTGGAGATCACTTAGAATATTTCGGATATATATGTCGACCAAGGGATTTACATAGCAAACAAAGATAGGAATATTAACGAAAAATACTATATTATGCATGGATAGAAGAGGATTTTTCTTCTTAATATAATTTTACCCTCAATAAATAACTTAATTTTAGCTTCAAATTAATTGGGCTCTTAATTAATTGCTGCAATAACATAACCTTTATGCACAATTGTAATGCAAGGTCAACAATTACGGCGCGCATTTGACGGAAAAACTAAGTTTTGTGGCATCAATCCATGAATCCATGATTATAATATAAAATTATGTTTTAACTTCTATCATCAGAGAGCAAACAAGCATCAAATTAAATATTCTGTACAAAAGCTGAAAAATTATATGCACAATTTTAGGAAAAAAAAATTAAGTAAACAATGAAAAATATTAGTTGGGTTAATTTTTCTTTTTGGTTTTCTGTTTATGTTTTCTTTTTAGGCCAAGATGTAATGGACATTCTTTGCTCTCTACGGTGAGAAATTAAATTGTCCAAATTACAAAAATATTTTAAAAGGTGAATCTGTAACAAAAAAAAAAAAAAAAAATTACCACTCCACCCGAACTTTCTTGTAATTTCATATTGGTCTAAAATCTTTGAATTATCATATGATTAAAGGATGCGATTATAGATTTATAGCCAACAGGCCTTTTCATATATCATTCGAAACTAGTGATAACATATCCTCATTTCAAGCTAATGATTAAACTATCAAATAATGAAGTACTTAAACCATGGATAACAATAAAGGAATCTCACCTGGCATGTTGAGAAAACAGAGGGTTGTCAAAGATATTCTTTTTAACCATTTACTCTATCTGTATCCAATTTGATAAAGAGACCGAATCTCCTGCCCCCCAGGGGGCAGGAAATTCCTGCCTTTACAGTCACAGCCGGTGGGTCCGAGGTGACTCTAGGGGCAGAAATTTAAATGTTAAAAGTGATCTCGGCCCCACCCCGGCAGTGACTCTAGGGGCAGGAATTTCCTGCCCCCCGGGGGGCAGGTGATCTCGTTCCTTTGATAAAAACAAGTATGGATAAGAATATTTTTCGTTAACCTATAGGATAACTGATAAGATATTTTTATTTGCACATATTACTATATAATGTTTATTGTTGTGATTAGATTGATTTATACAACATCTTATTGTTGTTGTAAGCATTTTTTTTTATTTTGTTTGATTGATTTGCAAAACATATAAATATTGAATTTTATAGTTTCTTTGTTTGAGATGTGTGCAGGTTTAATTGTTATATCAATCTGAATGTCAAAAAAAGTCAAAGACAAACATCATGACAAAGAACTACATATTACATGCACTTGCACACAGGAAATTTATTTACACTTGAATATTCAATCGATTAGGGTTAAAATTTTAAAATGTGTCATATTCACCCCTCTAGATGCCGTTAGAAACAACACTTGTGATTTTTTTTATTTAGTAATTTATGGAAAAAATTGATTTATACAACATTTTATATCATTTATTTATTTAATAATATATATTTTTTTAAATAATGGAATCAACAATTACATTTTTATATTTTATAATATTAGGTACAATAATGTGTGTAATATATTTATTTGTTAGCTATATTTTATAGTTAATAATAAGCTATGAATTTATTAATATTTATCCATTATTTTAATGAGTATATAAGGATATAAAGAGTACGGATAAGACTAATAGTTAATAAGTAATTAAATTAAATGTAGGTTATGAATAAGGCTAATGTTATACGGGTACGGATCTGAAAGTATCATGATTCGACGCGTGGTTGTCACAACCATTGACAGTTTGACACACGTAATTAATCGATGGTTATTAGTATTACCTGCTATATTGTGCTCAAGTGTTGGTCAAAATAAGTGGGCTTCAAATGTACTGTGCGTAATTTCAAAAGATCAAGGAATGAACATGCTGACAAATTAATCATCTCAGTTTTAACCTATTTATCAGTGGTTCGATCCATAAAACTATAGAGAGAATTAATATATATATATATATATATATATATATATATATATATATATATATATATTGATCTTATATATATATATATGAGCTTGGCTACTATGCTTATATAAGCAAAAGCCCACATATGCTTAAATGAGCATTTTTGCATTTCCAATGTTCAAATGGTCGATCCGACCGTTCATCTTGTTCTCCATATTAATATGTGCTTGGAGACTAAATTTTACATTTTTCTGAATTTTTTTACTATTTATTAAGCCACTTTGAAAGTTTCTGATCTGGTGGTCCAGAATTTTGGAAACACTGTTTTTACTGTTCACCCAGATCAGTAATTTTCAAAGTGGCTTAATAAATAGTAAAAAAATTCAAAAAAATGTAAAATTTAGTCTCCAAGCACATATTAATATGGAGAACAAGATGAACGGTCGGATCGACCATTTGAACATTGGAAACGCAAAAATGAGTTATAAGCATATGTTGGCTTTTGCTTATATAAGCATAGTAGCCAAGCTCTATATATATATATATATATAGAGAGAGAGAGAGAGAGTGGCTAAGGTCAAAGTGGTATGACCAAGGCCTTGGTGCTACCAATTAGTTTTTGCAATTTTAAAGTTTAAATAGTCGATTCAAACCGTTAGATGTTCAATCTATATTAAAATCTGCTTGGAGACCAAATTTTACATTTTTTGGAATTTTTTTACTATTTTTTAAGCCACTTTGAAAATAGCAGATCCGGGTGAACAGTAAAAACAGTGCAACCAAATTCTGGACCATGTGATCAGCAATTTTCAAAGTGGCCTAAAAAATAGTAAAAAAATTCCAAAAAATGTAAAATTTGGTCTCCAAGCAGATTTTAATATAGAGATCACATCTAACGGTTTAGATCGACCATTTGGACTTTGAAAATCCAAAAACGACTTGGTAGCACCAAAGGCCTTGGTCATACCACTTTGATCTTAGCCACTCTATATATATATATATATATATATATATATATATATATATATATATATATATGTTGAGATCAAGGGTAATGGAAGCCATTACAAACTAAATTCAACAATAAGTTAACATATCTTATAACTTGATCTTTCGGTGGAGAACTTATTTGATCAACTTATTGTATATATCAGTACCCTTTCTATAGAGTATGGCTAATGTGTTTCCTCTAGAACTTCGGCCTCGTGCTTCCAGGGGCATATCTTAGTGTTTGATATTCAAACAACAAATTCAAACCGTTAGATGTTCAATCTATATTAAAATATACTTGGAGACCAAATTTTACATTTTTTGGAATTTTTTTACTATTTATTAAGCCACTTTAAAAATTCCAGATCATATAGTCCAGACTGTTTTTACTGTTCACCCGGATCTGAAATTTTCAAAGTGGCTTAATAAATAGTAAAAATATTCCAAAAAATGTAAAATTTGGTCTCCAAGTACATTTTAATATAGATTGAACATCTAAACGATTTGAATTTGTTGTTTGAACATCAAACACTAAAATATGCCCCCGGAAGCACGAGGCCGAAGTTCTAGAGGAAGCACATTAGCCATACTCCCCTTTCTATATATTAATAGAAATGTGACTTTACACCTTCATAAACAATCAAAAGAATAAGGACACACGAGGATCTTAGCTTTTTTTTTTTTTTTTTTGAGGATGTTAGCTTTTTGTAGGACTTCAAATTATTTTTAAACAACTTTCGGACATAAAATAACATCCAAAAAAAAAAGAACTTCTAACCGAGTGCCTGGGAATAAAAATAAAACAAAAGAAAGCACATGACTCGTTCATGCATGCTCCACTCCACTTGAGAGGAATAGAGGATCAGCTCTTGTAATTGCTTTATATATGCTCTTGTAATTGCTTTATATATAAAAGGTCGGAAATCAAATCATTCAATTATCTCACACGGCTAAACATTAATTGTCCTTTGCCACTGTAACAAAAATTGATTGTCAATCCGTGACTTACTTTTTCAACCAACAATGTATGTACCAAAGAATATTACAACAACCCACAGTAACACAATAGATGCTAGATTACAAAACAATTTCAGACAGCAGTTCTACCATCTTGTCACCTCGTAGCTGCAGCTGCAAACAGCCAAAACAAAACTCATGCCGGTATAAAGGACCTAAACCAATATCAATCACATGAGTGATAGATATATAGTCAAAAGTATCTGACAATGTCTCCCGAAATTGCTTATCCAAAAATATAATAATACAACTAGATGTAGATCTCACAGATCTAAAGCAAATATTTTATTTGTTTCTAACCAGAAATACCGGAGTACAACACAATGTAACCTCATCACATCAAATTTCTTTCTAACATCAGTCTTCTTACAAATTATATATATATATATATATATATATAGCATGTCATTGTCACATTTCGGTGATTGATCAATCATTATGTACTATAAAATTATGAATAAGATTTTTTGTCTGGAGGCATTTTCGTCCTCACACCAGACCAGAGCATGCTCCATGTCATCTCTATTCATACCAAGCGCAAATTCAAGTGTCACTCAATTCATATATGCTATGTTTGAAATAGCACTATTTTTAAAATAGCATTGTTATTCGAAACAAGGACAATTCAAACGAGAAATAGAGCTATTCGGAATAGAGAGAATAGAGCTGTTATCTATTCTTACAAGAATATGGAACATCATTTGTTGCTTTCAATATTAATACTAATCTAATATTTAAACTAATATTATATTACATTTAATATTTAAACTAATATTATATTACATTTAATTTAATATTTATTTAATACTAATCTAATATTTAAATTAATATTATATTACATTAACATTTAACCTAATATTATATTATATTTAATATTTAAACTAATATTATATTATATTTAATATTTAAACTAATATTATATTGTATTATATTTAATCTAACACATAAATTATTAATTTATTCATTCCCTCCAAACTCCATTCCAAATATGCAATCCAAACAACTTTTTCACTATTCCGAATAGCTTGAGTTAGCATTGTTCTTAAACAGTAGCTATTTTTATTTACTATTCTAAACAGTAGCTATTCTAGCTATTCTAGAGTTCATCCAAACCTACCCTTTAAATTTCTGTCAACTTAAAAAGTACTTGTACAAAATTAAATTTGTGTAATTTGCACTTTAATTTCAATGTTTTTACAGAATAATGTGGCACGCTCTAGTTCATTATTGTTAATATCCCTCTATATGATGATGCTAACACAATCAATTATTATATTAACACAACAATTTCAAACTTTTTACTTGTATGGACAAATTTATTCTTGCTTTAACTTCTCTCTGGATGCCATATCTTTTTAAGATTCACTTTCTTTATATTAATATATAATGATCATTGATTATTTATTTTATTCTATTACTAAAGCATCTAGTGAAATATTTAAGAACTTACTAGGAATATTTCATTTTTTTTTCAAATTTGACAAGTATAGTAGCAACCTAGAGGAAAGAACGTAAATTATAATTTTTATTCTTACTATGTTATTAAAGCATATACAAATTAAAAATAACATAACACCTCTTAAAAAAAAAACTACAATAAAAGCTTAAGATTTGTCGAGCATAATAATCATATGTTTTTATTGCTGTTTTTTTTTTTGGTTTCAAATGATGTTATATTAAATTTGTATATGCTCCATTAACATAGTAAGAATAAACTAATTAAGTTGAATTTGTTAACAAAATGATAATATTATAAATTTATTTTATATATTTGTATACTAAGTTACTAACTATATATATTCAAACAACAAAGGAACGAAATAAATATTTATGAAAGCTAAAACCATTGATGTATAACTAGAGATGCATGGGTTGATTTTTTTTATTCAAATTAGATAAAAATCTAATAACGAATAATATATAGTAACTAATAATAACGAGGAATGTATAATAGTAACTAATAAATGGTCCTTAAGCATAAGATTGCATAATCTCGGATGAAGAAAAATGGTAGTTGAAAGAACTATGTACAGAGAGGTAAAACTGTCCATAAAATTCAGAAATTAAAAATTGTTGTGTTAAAATAAAAAAATATTGTGCTAACATCACCCCTATAATTATTGTAATGCGGCGCGCTCTAGTACATAATTTTCCTTAATACCAGTTAATGTCTTGCCTTTTATCACTAACCAACAAAAAATTATATTAAGGAAAATTATGAAAGTTTCCAAATCATACCGCACTCTTACTATAATTTTTTATTATCCTAAAATTCAATCAATCATATAATTAAGACGACTTGAGAGTAGGTCCGATGCCCATCGGACCTACGGGCATCGGACCTACTCTGGTTCGATGGGTTTAATCACCGTCGATTTACTTTAAAATTCGTGCACATATGTTTCAATTTTCATGTGCACAAAATTAGATCGGACGGTCATCATGTCGTTGAACCTAAAAGTAGGTCCGATGGGCATCGGACCTACTCCGTTCTCAATTAAGACTTATCAGTACAAGCTCCTTTATCAGTAATCAAGTTTTTCCATCTCAGACCCATCTTGTGCAAGTGCACCATGATCAAGTGTTCATTAATTGTGAGCTGTGCAAATATATTTGTGGAATTTATTTATATAAAGAGGAAAGCATATTATCATTATGTAATATGTACTATAAAATTATGAAAAATATTTTTTTGTCCGGGGGCATTTTAGTCCTCACACCAGAGCATGCTACATATCATCTCTATTCATACCAAACCCAATAATCTGCAATTTATATGTATGCATAGTGCCTAAGGGCTTCTCCTAAAAAAAAAAATGTATGCATATATAGGGGTAGCAGGATCCAAAAAATAGAGCCTTCGCAACTGTCACCAGGGAGACGGGCTGGAATTCCCACAAAAATTTATCACTAGGTGTTCGAAATTCTCCAAAAGAAGCCTCAGCTGTTGAATTCCTTTTAGTTATTATTTATCGACGCAAATGTAATCAGAAAGCTTAATACACCAGGGAGGCGCTGTGGCAAGTTCGCATGCACAAATGAATTGCCGTATATTATCCAAAATTTTCTAGATTTCCTACAAACAAAATCAAATGTCTCCTATCTCGGTCAAGAGTCGTTGCTAATATTAATACTTGACAAAGCCTGTTTGTTTTTGTGATTTACCAAGAACCACCTCCAAATCTCCCCCATAGAGAGAGAGTTGTTTTGCTAAAGCAAAACCGCAAAACATGCCATCTACGGCCGCACTTACAATACCGCCAGCATAACCTGCACCTTCTCCAATTGGATACAGCCCTTTTAAAGACTTGCTTTCGCACGTGTCGGCCTCGCGTGAAATTTGCACAGGAGAACTCGTCCTTGTCTGTACAAGTAACAGAACTAAATCAGATAATGGGAAGAGAATCACTGTAAAAGAAAACTTTGTTGTTTATCATTTTATCTCGGTACTTATAAATGCATAGACATGCTATTTCTCTTATATTTTATTAGACCTCACAGAATTGCACGTTAATTAATTAGTACTTCAAGATCGATCAACTTTTATTAGTAATCTAAAATTTTAACAATTTACCTCTACACCATGGAGCAGTGCATCCTTTGTTATATAGCCCGGAAGCTGAAAATTACAAAATATTGATCGAAGGACATCATATCCCAAATCTCAGATATTCAAAGAGAATTTTACAAGCATTTGGTACTTGCAAAAATGTGAGACAAATTGCGTTAACAAAAAAGAGAAGTGCTTATGTTTTAGGTACCTCTTTGTCAAACATTTCTATGGCACGTTGTAAAGCTTTTGTTATATTAGCAGGAAACAAATCGTGTAGTCTGGATGCTTTCACCCCCAACCTGTAACTTGATGCTGGTAGGGACGTAACTGATATGTGGAAAGCATATCATCCAAAAATGAAAAGGTCAAGTCAATATGACAGTTTTCAAACCAAAGTGAAACGATTTTGAAAAGAAAAGAATAATCATACCTGACAATGTCTCGGCAAGAAAATCAGGTACACATTGTGCCGGGACAACAAAATTTCCTCCCCCCATCTCAGCTGCCCTTTTCTCAAAATCTCTCTAATTCAATAACAATAAGAAAATTATAAACAAATAACTGCATCAGCTTGTGCAGGAGAGTTACATTCAGACAGGTATGGTACAGATAATACGGTTAGAAGACTTGACTGATTCGGTACCAACAAGGCAACAGGTACACAGTCGACACTAACCAGTACCTTCATAATAAGTACCTGTATTTCAAAGGTGGCAAGAGTAATCCAAATTCAAACATATTTTTCTTTCCAAAGTAACCAAAATTTTAAGGTCCTTGCAAATAACACCCAACGTTTCTCATGCTATTCTCTGAATCTCTTATCTTTTCTTTAATGAAATATAACAAATTTGAATATTGGGCTCCAACTAAATTCAATCTACATATGAATCAGTTTCCCTGAGATAATATGCAAGTATTAGGTAAAATTTGGCGATTATTTTCTTTAAATTAGTTTCAGCAGGGGGGGGGGTGTAATTTGCAAACAATGAAAACTATTGGCTGTAGAAGACAAACAGTTCAGTTAAAAATATCTTGTTGCTTGTAAAAAAATAAAAATAAACTACCTGGAATTCAACACCAGCAAGGGGCCCATAGGATCTAAATGAGTCAAACTCGTCAGAAGAAACAGTGACAACTAAAGCTGAGTTGGCCCATTTTGATGCTCGACGAGAGAATGACATGCCATTGATGCAAAGTTCAGATGGATTTGTACTCGTTAACACAACCTGACAGGAATTCAAGTTATTTATTTTGCATATAAAGATTTAAAGTATCGTTTTACCGGTCCTTCCACCTTTATTTTTTATTCAGTGCTTTCTCTTCAACTCAACTTAATTTAAGTATTTTGTAAAACATTCATGGAATTGTTAGTTAGCATGAAGCAAAATGTTAGCAAAGTTTAAACCAAAACCCGACTGATCTCCTCATTGGTTGAGAGGATGAACAAATTTCAGTTATTATTACACGGAGATGCAATTATAAGAACACAGTGATATATTGCCTTGCTTTTATTGTATTAGCATCCGGAATTATGTTAGTTTTTATTTTTATTTTTTTCTAAATAGTGATATGGGCTAACTGCTAACAGTAAACATTGTTTTCTGGTTTAATCTTGAGATGACAAAACAGGTTCAGTAATTAAAAAAAAGGTATTATTTGGATATATTTTCTCACTGGAGTTTTATTAATTACAACTGTGACTAAAATTGGATGTATACTCTAAGCCACATGCTGACTTCGAAACCCAACCAAGCAGTGTCATGCCAGATCTAACAATAACACAGTCTCATTACAAAGACTTAAGAGGACTTTATTGCAATATCAAAAAGATCAAAAAGAGGGAGTGGTGAGTCATACCTGACCACCAGGACACATACAAAATGAGTAACAGCTTCGGTTTTCTATTCCTGTCTCATCACCGCCAACATTTTTTGCAACTTTGTAATCAGCAACCGGTATTCTACCACGCCCACTTTGTACTTCACTAGCCAATTCAGAGTACTACAAAAGCATAGTTAGATATAAAGTCATATTAGAATTGTTATTTCTGAATAAAATAAAGTTGAGGGAGGAGTGGTAGTGATCTTAAACATAAAAAATAAAAAAACAAAAATAAAACTCTGGCTATCATTGCTAGAGACACTCATTACAATAAAAATGAACTAGGAAAGATAAAGAAATGCCCACTTACACACTCAATTCAATAATCACAACATACTATTAGAACCTATATGTGTGGCATGCCTAATATAGGGACTAATAAAACTGACGCACTCCATTTAATAAGTTAGTTTCAGTTTTTCTTTTCATTTGCAATTACCAATAATCAAAGGTGATTTTTGCAAGAGTAGTACTAGTGTTTTGCTAAATAGAATCCTGATTCTTAGGTACTTACTTGAATATTGTTTATCAGTTCTTGCAGGTGCTCAATCCTCAATCCAACCTGCATATTTGAATACTAATTATTTTTCTTGATAGAAGCTTATAATAAAACAACATCTTCATACTTTTAAAATTAATTGACTTAAATATACACAAATGCAATACACTACCGCGAAATTTTTCGGAACCATCTCAATATTATGTTGGAGTAGCATGTTATATACATCCCGAGCTGAGTGGCCAACAGCTAGTACAACAGCATCAAACAATAATTTCTCTTGATCAGAACTGCGACCTGGCTCATTTTTGGAATTAGAGACCACAACACCTTTAACTTGGTTGTTTTCAACTACAAGGTCATCTAATCTTGTGTTGAACTTTATGTCAACCTAAATACATCAAATATTTGAGAGGAAAGGCATCAAGTAAGAAAAGAAAGAAGATGGAAAAGAACTTTGCATTTACATACAGAATTTCCAACAATGGAAACTTACACCCAAGTCTAGTAAATAATGCCGAAAATTTCGGAGCAGCGGAACAAGCTTATCTGTTCCGAGGTGAGGTTTTCCATCCACTAAAATGTTTGGTGGGGCTCCAAATTGAACTAATGTTCTTAAAACCTGGAATTACAACACCAGCATAAGAAGCAAGCATGTACTTATCAATTGAACCCCTTCTTTTGTGAAAATCAAGCAACAATTTACTGACTTTGGAAACAAAAAAGACAGCAGTTTTATCATTTGCAAATAGTTCCATACTGTTCAAAAGACTGAAAACTAAAGTGAAGTCCCCAAACACCTGACAGTGTTGCCCCTAATTTTTCTCTACAAAGGAACAAAATTTAAATAGTTTAGACAAGTTAGGGGCACAAGCTAATGTGTGAAATTGTGGAAGAGAGAAGTATGCTAGAGTTAGGCCGCAACTGTAAACAGAGTCCTGAATTTACCTTTATAATCACACTAACCTAATATTCAATGTATTATAAGAAGAAGAACCTAAAATATTTACAAATATCATAGGAAGAAAGCAAAGCAGTATATAATAGAAAGGCCTTACAGCTTGGACACTATCACTATTTCTTCCAATTCTTGTCACGAGCTTGCCATCACTCCACGTACCTGCACCACCCTGGTTTGGTTAAGAGGCTTTTAATTACAACAAACATACGATAAAATAGAAACAAGAGCAGCTCTTATAAGCATTAATGTTATCCGTATGAAAAACATCTGTGATAGTATCAAAGTCCAGAGAAAGGTCTCTAGACTGTATATTTAGCATTACACATCAATAATGGGATAACTATGAGAAAATAAGGATTCAAATTCTCATGGAAAAATTCACTATTCAAAACTTTAAATAAATGACAATGTAAATTATGTCCTTAGCTAAATATGCAATGATGCATTATTGTAACTTCTGGCACATGAAAATTTAAATCCATTTTCTTTAAGGTGTTAACGGAATATGGATAGAATATTTTAGATATATTCATTGTTGTCCTTACATTATTCTGTATCTCATTATTAGCACAAAACAATTTGACAGGAATTCTTGTTTTCTTTTCTTATAGAAACATACAGGGCAGTATCTGAAATTACCAAAAATAAAAAAAGTAGGGTTTTGGAAGAATGTCTTGATAACCTGGGGCTTTTTTTTTCAACTACTTATTGAGGGCTTTTTAGCATTTAATTTGTAAAAAGAAAAGGATAACATACCTCTCCAAAACAGAAATTACTCTCTGATGAAAGAACTTTTCTGACTACTAAAGCGCCAATATCACGACCTCTCTGTTCAACCGGTTGACCCCTTTCGATCAAAGTGACATCAGCACCAACCTCGGCTAAAACAAGAGCAGCAAATAGGCCTGATGGCCCGCTTCCTACAACTGCCACTCTCGGCCTATTTTCATATCGAGCAGACCCATTAGATGGGTTAGACCCAGTCAACCTTGATCTTGTCTTTGTCTAGCATGTCAAGCAAACCAGTGGGGCTTTTGTGTCCTGCATGTATTCAATTAAGCCAAGTTTTGGTTCTAGGCGGGAGATGAAGTCCCAGGTTCTCGGTTCAAGGTGCAAAAGCTTCTTTACATCCATGTCTACAGTGTAAACAAATGCCGATTCCTTCAATACCTGATTAATATTTAGTTGACAGTAACCACTGTAAAAGTTGCAGAATATTGGCACAAACTATGCATGAAGTTTTGTAGAAACTTTGAATTAGACCTCCAATATTTCAGAACCTTAGCTAATTAACTATGTTGAGCATTTAATCAACTGAGCAGCATTTGATCAATAAACCAGTTGATCCTAATTCTTCTCGAGTGTGTGCCCATTTGGTAGACTTAATGAGAATAATTGAGGCTAAAATATAGTAAATTGGTTCTGAGAGATCACATCGAAACCAAATAAACCAATTGTAATGAAACCTTGAACAATGCCATAACAATACTATTTTGTTAATTTTCCCTACTTAGATATGCCATCTACAAATTCACACTTTGGAATGTATTTAGCACATGTGTTCTGAAATTGCGGCTTTATTTATTGTTTCACAGTACCTTTCTTGCATCAAAGGATTTCCTCAAAATTGTGAAGGCTTCTTCAGGAAGCATCGCAGGAACCTGAAACAACATAAGTCCCTCATAATTAAATCCCATTCAATTGAATAACAAATTCAAGGCTTTCTCAAAATTATGCCAAACATTTGCAAAAAACACCCAATAATTTACTTCTTGCAAACAACCAAGGCAGGTTAGAATGTGCTGCACTCAGGGAATTATACTATATCCTGCCAGTAAATTTTATTTGCAAATAACACCTTTAAACTTATTCGATGGAAAGAGATATTCAATTAAATGGGACCATTTCGGCTCTACCTGTAAGTGTCCTGCATATTCTCCCAATCAATATAATTGAGCTGAAACTAAGCAAAGAATATTCACATGTTCAGTTCCAAGCTACTATGCTCTGGGTATAAAATATTTGGTTGGGTCTGAGATGAAAAAATCAGGGGCAATTTAGTCAGTTTATAAACTCAGCTAGTTTTGCTTTAAAAGGTGTGGTGCCTTTGCAAATACCACGAAAGAAATGTTTAATGTTCCTAGCATACATAGAGTGCCTGCCATCCTTCGCAAGTATTGTAAAGCTCTGGGTTTATTTCAAAACTCCGTTTGATTAATGAATATAACTTACGGGGAATTCGAGAACTTTAGCAATGGCTTCGAGCAGTGGAAGTGAAAAACCAACGAAGTCCTTGCCAGGGTCCTTGTGAGCCGGTACGCTGAGCTTAGAAATCCTCCAGTACCCCTCTTCCCGATTCCGTATCTCTGTCGTTAGGAGGTTCTTCTTTATCTCCTCCAGCTTCCTCTTCTCTGACGGATACCTCCGCTTTCCCGTTCGCCTAGCACATCTGGTAACTGGTGCTTTGCGAGGAGCGAAGGAAGCATTATATAGGACGATTCTACGGTTGGAGATTGTAGGAGAGAACTGGAGAGAAGGAAGGAAACAGTGTGTAGAAATCGCCATTGGAGGAGCAGAGGAGCAGCAGTGGCCAGTGGATAGACTGATATAAGATAGCATATGCTCGCTGTCGGAGGTCTAAATGGGCCGGAGGATACGAAAATCTTGGCCCATTGTGCACTGGTTTGGCCCGATAAGGGCCTAGTAAGTGATTTCTTATCCAGAGATCTCCACGACTTGCGGCGAGTTGGAGGACAGGAGGCTCCTGTCTTAATATCATAGAAACTGCCCGCCAAAATTTTATGAAAATTATTAACTGCGAATAAGATTTGTTGCAATCAGATAGTTACGTGAAAATCTATACTCAAAAATGGTTCGGTTAACTCTTCTTAATCATGCAATATCACCTCTACTATCAACCATTTTACTTATTCTCTTTTATACTATCAACCATTTCTTACTTTTTTTTTCTCCTCACTTAAAAGTGTTTGATGTGCCTGATGTGTAATGAAACTTTTGACTGATGAAACACTTTTGTGATTTCTTTTGGAGCAATCGTAGAACGGTTCTCAGCTTGCACGCAGGGAACATGACCAACGTGCACCTACTAAGTTTTGCCAAACTCTTGTAAACCAACCGGCCTAGTAATGTCTATCAAGCAGAATTTACAGTCCA
Source organism: Carex parvula (assembly GCA_025461045.1). Lineage (NCBI taxonomy): Eukaryota > Viridiplantae > Streptophyta > Magnoliopsida > Poales > Cyperaceae > Carex > Carex parvula. Next base: position 588,392 of record JAJGRW010000370.1, on the reverse strand, counting down.
TTAAGCATAGTCCAAAGTGCATTGAGAATTTATGAAGCTGCAAAAAGAAGCATTTGACATTTGAAGTCCAATCATAATTCACTGCAATCCCCCAAAGCAAAATTAATATTTGAATTGTTCGGATCTTATGTAGTATAGTCGCGCAACGTCCCTAGTGAGTTGATGAATTTAATAGATTCAAATAAAAAATTCAACTGCAAAGAATGGAGCCGAATTTTTTTTTACGGTTCCGTCTATATCATCTAATAACTTTTATGCACCCCTAAAAGGATAAAACTCAGAAACACTTGTGTGATTACTTTGAGCATGACATTTGAAGTCCAGTTGTACCTATACCTTAAAACTCCAGCACCAGGCCAGAAACCTTAAAGAGAAAAAACAGTACTATATACTTCGTATTTTATTAGGTTCCTCTTCAAATTAAGAACTATATCAAATCCATTACAACAGCAGTCTAACACAAATGACATAAACAACAGCTCTAGCATTTAAAAAACGATGGCCGCAGCCCACAAATATCTACAAGAGGGGTGTTAGTATATGAGAAAGAACTCCGCTCAAAAATCCAGAAGAACTCCAAATGTAAGATCCTTCTTTTTTTCTCCCAATCAATAGTTCACCAAATGGTGTGCAGCACTTTTCAAAGGCAGAACACAAGAGTATGTGACATACTTGATGCCATCCAAAAGCACGACAACAAAAACTCGGGAGAGAGATTTCGGCGAGATGCTATCATTATCCCCAGCCGCTTCTCTTGGATCAGCTAAAACTGAGACCACCATTCTGGAGGCAGGTTTCTTATCGCCATCTGAATTCTTAAAATTGTTGGTGTTGTTATTGTCAAGTGTTTTGCCAGGAAGTGGGATGGCATTGTTGTACATGACTCTCCTGCCCCATTTCTTTTTGTTGGGGAGGCGAGATGGAGGGAGGCCTTTCTCGGTTGAGTTGATAATTGAGTTGGTTATGTTGTCAATGGTTGTGGCAGGAACAATGCCACCGCTTATGTTAGAGGACACATCAAATTGAAAGACTTCAGTGCACATTCCAGAGCTCAGAACTGGACCTGTTGAAATAATTCACTTTTTATTACGAGTTGAAGAAACTACCAGAAACAAAGTATATGATTTAGCTTAAAAATGGTGTGGAAGGTATATGATTTAAACTATAATAATGCAAACTCTATTAACAAATAATTGATTCCTTACATCCCGTATCATCAATAGTAAATACTTCAATTAAGCATCTAAGGGCTTATAATATAACCTGAAGCTAAGTTCAAACTCCTCGAGCTAAATTACTCGAACAAGAATTAACATTGCAGCCTATAATTCATTCTGATCCTATACCATTATAAAAGTTATAGTCAACACCTAGAGCCCCATGAAAATTTCTTCAAATTAGAAAATGTTCCAAGTTTAACATAATCTTCTAAAAAAGTCATAACATGGTACACTATCTTTCCTGGTACAAAATAGCAATTCTAGTGTAGCAGAGCAATGGAAAAAATATCCAACTCAAAGGTAATGTAATCTACTCAGAAATTGAGTTGTATAATTCATGGCCTGGAAACAATTTAATTATCTTGGTTTTATAATGGTGAGAAGTGAGATTGAGTTGTATACATGTGTGTGTGAGATTGCATAATTGTAAATTAAGCCAAAAGAACAGAATAAAATATCTGTATTTACCTGCCATCCCTTCACGGAACCATTGTGGGAACGGCCCATCAGGCAAAGAAGACTTAGAATTCTCTCCATAATTTTTCAATTGAGGACCAACATAACCAGCCACAGCCAAACTAGTTGCCTCTTCTACTTCCTTGGCAGGCTCCCGTTTGTTAGCCACGGCTTGTTCACTAGCAAGGACCGATTGTATTATCAAATTTCCATTTATCTGCACATGCTTTCCATTTCTTGGCACATATAACATTGCCGGAAGAGTTTCACTTGAATTATTTGCAAAACCTGACTCCCCTGTGTGACATTTCTTACCACACGGCAAAATCTCCTCACTACTGTTTAAACCACTATGAGAATTAATAATAGCCTTTTTACCAAAATTGGTACCTTCATCTCCTAACTTGGTAGTAAAAGCTGGAAAAATTGCTCCAAAGAACATCATGACAAAGATCAAACCCAAAATACTAATACTAGCTACCTTCTTCGCTTTCTTGCTCTCACTCTTCTTGGGTTTCTTAGCTGGTGCTGGAGTTTGAGGTTTCAACCTAGGTATAGGTACAACTGGTGCGTGTGCACCATGCGGTCTCAATGCATAACCAGGGATCCAAGGGAAGTGCATGCCGGGTGGAGGGTACACTCCGGGCTGAGCCAAATTACCTCCGAGTTGCTGCCTCAAAGTCGCATTCTCTGCCATTACATAGGAAATCCTGGAATTCAAATCGTTAATCACTGAGTGCATCGATTTGACCTTCTCCTCTAATTCCTCCACATATTTCTTCTTCCTTTGCCTTGAAAGTTGTGCACTCTCACGGTTTCGCACCAATCGAGCCTGTTTCTTCTCATCATCATCATCCTCACACTTAGGGTTCTCCGACTCAGTAGTCTCTTCGCTTCGGGTCTTTCTTTTCAAGCTCCAATTGGATTTGTTCTCATCCTCTTGCTTCACATCACGTGATGTGACGCCCGATTCATGCGAGGATCCGCCTGAGACTGGAGATTCTGCTCTAGCTGGTTCAATTGAGTTTGGAGATCCGTCAGCGATGGATTCGTTAAACGAATGCTCTGGCGATCGGAGGAATTCTTCAATTGAAAAATCTACGTCGAGATTGAAATCGGTGAATTCGTCGGGAAGAGGGAGATCGTCGGGGAGGAAACACGGATCGAACGACAAAGCATCCGAGTAAGGGTTGAATGCGTCAACAAGGGTTGGCTCCACCATGGCACTTGATGATATTTCGCGATTCGTTTCTAGGGTTTTTGCATCGAAAAGGAAAGAGAACTATTAAGAGGTGGTGGGTTTGAGACGACGAAGTCTCCGCTTGTTTATTTTCTTCTCATTTTCTCGGCAGAAAGAGAGAGGGCTTAAGTTGACGAACGGATATGCCGTGCATTCTACGACTTGACATTTCTGAGGCAAATTCTATATTGCTATTTGTATAACGTCATTTGAAACGCGGTAATAACGCCTAACAGCAGCCAGTAGGTTTGCGGAGAGGATTATTCACGCCCAGAGAATTAGCACACAGTGGTCTATAGAGAAAGCTAATACAGAGAATCCTACTAGATCTAGTTCAGGAAGTTTCTGGCATCGTTCGGTACTTTTTACCAGATGAGGCAGTGGTTTTGGGAAGGATTCGGTGAAGATCGTGCGGATCTTATAATCCGAAATTGACCTACGCACGAATCTCAAAGTATGTTTGCAGGGAACTGGAGAGAAATCAGTCGAATGGGGTTTTGCCGTTTTGGTATTTTTGGATGTGTCTCTCACCTTGTCACGTGAACTCTAATGGTAATGGGAGATGAGTGCCGCGTACACCAACTTCCCGTTTGAAAAAAAATAAATCTAGTAGGCAATCAGCAGGGCTGCTAAGTGCCTCAATGGGAGTACATCATATCTAGTGCTGTTAAATGCGGGTTTGATAGTTGCTTGAGCATGAATTTTATTGGTGAGATGTAATACGAATCTTCAAATATCTTTCTAATTGATTTTGAAGACGATTTTTCAAACAATTAGACTTAATAAAATTTTGGCTACAAAGATTTTTTTTTTTTTTAAACTTGATAGTGGTACAAAGACTTATTACAAAAACTACATACACCACTTGTTTTATCATGTGCGTGTAAATTGTTGTAATATTTCAAATATTGTACACATAAGATTAAAATTATGAAACTTACAGATAATAATAACTATTGTTAATCTAAAATAAAATGAATCTTAAAAAGTTTAATAATTGTGAAGTACAATAATTTTGTATACTTTTGATTCAAAAAAATTACAAGAAGCAGCAGCTTAAAAAGTGTCATTATTATGGTACTAATGATCTTCACCTTTCAAAAAAAAAAAAAAAATCTTTCTTTTCCTATGTTTGTCTAAACCCTAGTTTGTATTCCACCACTCCAAGAGAGAAATGAAGAGTTAAGGTTCCCATAAAAAAGATAGAGAATACAACCACAAATAACCCACCTTTTCGAAACAACGCAGTGGCCTCATTAAGAAGGCGCACGAGCTCTCAGTTTTATGTGACATTGAAGTTGCACTGATCATGTTCTCTCCTCCTGACAAGTTAAGTCACTTCTTGGGTCACCGTAAGTACTAATTATTCATTATTTCTTGAAAACATGATTCATCATCTTCGCATGTGTTGTTGCAGGCGTTGTGCAATCTTATATACAAGCTCAAACTGAATTTTTTTTTCTCAAGACATATTGTAGATATTTTTAAGTACTTATACTTTTGTTTCCGAGAACATTCAAAGTATTGCAATTAGTTTGGTAGCCAGTAAAATAGTTTTTATATGATGATATATTTTTTGTGTACTCTATTTTTCTTTGCCACTTGCCAGAGGCTTATTAGAAATCTAGTATCTCAAGCATATATGTTTATTTCCAATATTTTGTTGCATTAGTTACAGTTATAAAGTTTCGAGATTTAAGTAGTTTCTCAAATTTCTACATTATAATTTTATCGTTTTCTAAAAATTATTTTAGATTTTCTTATTAATATTTGATTTGTTTGGTTTGTTCTTTTGATTTTTCTGTGTTTTGGATGATATTTAGAGATGGAACTCATAATGATAATGTAGTCATTCCAAACAAAGAAGTAATATTTGTTTATTTTCTATTATCTAATGGATGATAAGCAAGCCAGTACCAAGCCTAATTTATTTTATTTCGCAATGCACGATTAAAATTTAAACAAGATAGCATTTATTAATTGTCACATGATGGTCAAATTTAATTATTTTCAAGTCCTTCAATTACTCGATAAATGAGAAATCAAAATATTTCGAGTTTTTTTTTATAGGCATCAAGAGTTAGTGAAAACCTATTGGTGTGATAATTTTGAAGCTTTAATTCTATCATTAATTCATTACTTGTGTGCTAGGCTACGGTTCTAAATATTATACTTTTGGTGTGCACTTTTGAAGATAAATATCAACCTTTTTTTTAGTCGATAACATTTTTTTCAAGAAATCGAACATGCCGACTTGCTGACTTGTTAGCGTTTGTATTATTTAAATTTTATTTTCAACATATTTTTAATATTTATGCTTCGGTCATGCGGGAAAACAATAGTCAGTTCTTTCTCATGATCCTAACACGAATTATTCTGGTACCAATTTTTTTTATTTTTGGTACCTTTTTGGACTTAACCCTCTCTGGGCATTTAACCGCGTAATTTTGTTGAATGCAGATCCTCTCCGATACCGTAGTATGAAATCTTTTAGAATTACTGAATTTGGACCGTTCTTTTTAACTTGGCACGAATCTCAAAGCTAATAATACTGCCCTTGTGTTAGTCCGAATCCCAAAGCGGCTGGGAGTTAATCTCAAACCGTAAAGGGAAGGGAATCTTTTACAATATTGGAAAAGATACTTGTTCAATTTTGTTGACGTCGATCGGTTCTTATGCAGCTATATCAAACTGTAGAATATTTTATTTATAAAAATTATTTAAAATAATATAATATATTCTGATCCATAGAAAATAATTGAAAAAAAAAATTCAACTCCTTAGTTAAGGAATATAATTTTCTGTGATATGAAGTGGGCAAGTGGGTGGTATGTTGAATTGTTTAAAGGAACTGAATTTTTTTTTTCAATTTCTTATGTGAGATCAAAATTCTCATACAATTTATTTGTTATCTTATATTATTTTTATATTACTTCTATAAATAAAAAGTTGTAGTCAAACTGAGTGAAATTGGCTTACCCTAACATTAATGATTAAAATATTATTTGATTCATATTCGTAACTTTTGATACGGATATTCGATATTTGAATTACTAAGCGAATATAAATAGAATACGGATAATTATATGTATCCATATTATAAAAATGCGAAAATTTAATCAGTATGATATATATTTTGTAACTTGAAACTTATTAAAATTATATTGTGTGTCATTATAATTAGATCCAGGATATGAATTTTTTATTTTACAATAATATATAATTGTTTATAAATATTTACTTCAATAAATTCGATGCATTTTATAATGTTTTTGTCTGCAAATTAAATTTATATTTGTATCTGAATAATATTCAATTCGTATTTTTGTTTGAGCATATTTCACTACAGCAGCCATACCTTTCTGCGACCGGCCAAATTGGTCACAGAAGGTATTTTCGTCGGTCGCAGAAGACTCGGACGCAGTTGCTCCGTCGCTGATGACCACCCTGCTAACGTCACTGGTCGCAGAAAGGTCAGGCGCCGGTCGCAGATGACCCCTATAGCGACCGATGAAATCTGTCGCTGATGCTGTATGCTGACATGGCGGAAGACCATCAGAGACCGCTTGGCCGGTCGCCGATGGGCTAGAATCGGTCGCAGAAGGGTGTTTTTTTTTTTGTTATTTTTTTTTTCCCAATTAGAAACACATCATATTGAACATGTAATTCAATACTTACTCGTAGGAACAATAAGGAAAAATGATATCAAATTTTTCTTAAATACTAGACCCACATACATTTCTTCCCATCCTAGATGAGACAAAGCATTCAAAGAGCAGTCCCAAAACGGGACTATTCAAAATTAATCTCTATCAGATTAATTTTGAATGGGTATAAACCTAAAAGACATACTAAATGTTCCGGTTTACTAATATAATTAACCAACATAGAATTAATAACTAACAAACTGTAGCACATAATTAATAATATAATTAACTTTCATAGAATTAAGAAAGAGAGAAAACTTGTCTGATTACAAGCAATTACTCCCTTGAAGATTGAGTTTTCTCCTCTCCTTCTTTCTTCCCAAATTTAAACTAACTCCTTCTTTCTTCCCAAATTTAAACTAACTCCTTCTACAACTCCTAAAACCAATTAACCAATCAATTAATCAACTCAATTAGTCAATCCAATTAATCAATCAATCATACCTATTTTTATTCACTGAGCAAAAACAACAGTAATCATATAAAAAAATAACATGATATAAAAATTATAAAATTTACAGTTTGTTGTAAATCAGTGTATAGATACTAAAAGCATAATGATAAATTGAAATATTAATTTGAGTTTTCATGCACACCTGAATCATGCAGCAAGAATGAATGTCATTGCTGGTACAAGGTTTTTCATGGCAGCAGCCTAGGCGGCAGAAGTGAGCTTTAAGCTAACTACATATAAATTTTGTGCCAATGTACCCCTGAGATAGAAATATTTGCATAATGTAAATGTCACATAAGACTTCTCTTAGAAAAGTTACACCTTACAAGCAGGGGCGGAACTAAGGCCTGGGCCAGCCTGGGCCCTGGCCCCCCCTTGGCCCAGAAAACATATACAGAGCTGAGAGTCCTTTAATAAATAAAAAAATTGGCACTCCATCTGTCTTCCTCTCCGCACCCCCTCTGGCACCCCCTCTTTAATAAAAAAAACTGGCACCCTCTCTGTCGGACACTCTTGGATTTATCAACCGCCTGTTAGGCCCCCCTACCGATCATTCCTGGTTCCGCCACTGCTTACAAGCAAGACACCAGCAGCATGTCATAGGCACCTTTCTTTAAAGAAGACTACTTCTAATTTCATGGATTTGTACACCTAATATTATTGTGAACTTGAGTAACCCTCGAAACGCGTAAAATGAACCTCAATAGTATACAAAGCAATTCAACAATTAAAAATGTCAAGTCGCCAAATATTCTTTTAGAAAAAAGGAAAAATTTGAACATGCAATAGCATTTCACACAACACCAGAACACTGAACTAAAAGCAAGGCAATAGCAAAGGGAAATTGGTTGAACTGTTTCTTTTTCCATCTGAAATGCACTATTTAATTTCTTTTTAGAATAAATTCATTGGAATCATTTTGACAGCTATATTATTGGAAAAAAAAAAACCTACACGCTTACAAATTGAAGCTCACTTCTGTTTTGGCCCAAATTACTTGAACTGTTTCGGCCCCTTCTTTTTTCTTTTTCTTTTTTTCTAAAATCTAGCACATTCTCGCAATTTAAAGCAAAATTTAAAACGAGACAAACGCTTACAAATTGAAGCTATCAACTTTACTAATTACTATCTAATTACTATCTTTTATAGAATGTTAAGAGTTTCTGTTCTTCAGAACAATAAAACACCTACATAACAGGATACAAAAAATTGAAAATATAAAGGCAAATTCAATTTCACAGGAGAGAGCAAAAAGGAAATGCCTACTCAAAGCTACCACCTTTATTACCTAATAACCACTGTTTTTTGAGCAAATAAATTTGAGCAAAAACGCCACTGTTTTTTTTTTTTTCATTATTGAGCAAAAACAAAAGCCAAGTAGATACTTACGAGAACAAATCGATCCCTTCCAGTGGCGGAGTTCGGGGTCGGAGTCCGCATCTTCTCAGCGAGGTCAGAGTCCGCGTCTTCCTGCAGGGTCGGGATCGGTCGGGGTCGGGGGTCACAGAGGCGGCGGAGTTGGGGCACGAAGGGATCGGCGCGGTTTTTATTTTATTTTAGCTAACCTAAAACGACAACGCAGGAGACGGTGGAGACAGAGAGAAGGATTGGCGCGGCTTTTTTACGGAGACCCTTCAGCGACCGGGCCAAAACGGTCGCTGAAAGGTGTGGGTGCCGATTGCTGAAGGTGTCTTCGCCAAAACCGATTTGTTTTATTTTTTAAATGGAGAGAGAGGCGGTCTTCAGTGACTGGCGACCAACCCGGTCGCTGAAGACCTGTTTTGTTGTAGTGTTTGTGTTCATATTCGAAAAATTAAGGTTATAACGAATATTATTTGACAATTATCTGAATTCATATCCTATCCTGCAAAGTGGTTTCATAAGAAAATTTTAAAAATAAAATAGATGATATTGAGGAAAAAACAAGAGCAAAACTAGTATTGTTTTCTAATCTCTAGAGACCAGGATGGATATACCGCTAATGTTGTGATTTGTTGATTTGTTTTTCTTTTCTGAACATTGGATAACTTCAGCCGAACACAAGCAATTCTTTTGCTTCTTCTTTTATATAAATTATAAAAGAAGAAGAAATTAAGTAAACCATACCTGAATACCTAATATATTTCTTAACGATGTGCTTTGTGGGTTGTTCAACGACCAGTCATATACATCTCGTGTAAAAAAATAAGAATTAATATAGCCAATTAAGTTTGAAAAATAATTATTAAAACTGCGAATACAACTATTTCTAGCAAAAGTAAGAAGAATATGAGGAAAGCACTTTCAAAGTTTTTGAAGTGGCTTCTAAGAGAATTAAAGTGTGAGCTGTGAATAGAAAAGTCTCAGGAGAAACAATATAGACGAAGGAACAAGATAATTCCAAGTACTTGATAGAACTTTATAGCGTGTCTGCCACAAAATGAAAGCATGTCTTCTGAGGTAGCTCACCATTTATTTTAATTGTGGAGCATGATGATTTCAGCAAATTGGAGAATCCATGTGATTAAGAGAGGTGGAAATTAAGTCTCGCTTCACAATAAATTTAGCAAGGAAATACTACGAGACGAATTCAAATTCCATAAAAACAACTCAAATTTTAGGTTCGATCTGTTTTGGCACCATATTGTAATTCGGACCGGATCAAGGATTATGACCGAACAGTTTGAATTCAAACTCAAAATTTGAGTTACTTTAAAGGATCAAAACCCGTGACTAGGGCTGACAAAAAAGCTCGTGGCTCGTGGCCCGCTTGGTATCAGCCCGTGACTCGACTCGTTTGTTAGTAGACCGAGTTAAAATTAGCTCGCTCGCCACAGACTTAAGCAAGAATTAATGAGTTTGAGTTTGGTCTGGCTCGGCACGAGCTAGCTCGGTCATTACAAGCTATTTAATATACGTAGTTTAATAGTTTAATCGGATTCGTTCACTTCAGGTTGGGGATACTATGGTCTATGAATGTTACAGTCAGTGTTATGGTAATTGCACTTTGGACTGTGCTTAGTAATTTTGTATGGAATATGTGTGAATTAATTATAAGCAACAAAGTTAATTTCTATGAATTTATTTGATTTGGTATGCATGAATTTATTCTGTGAACTATGTATGAATTTAGGAATTTGATATTTTTGTATGTATGAATTTAGCTGCAAACTTAATTTATAGTTGTTGATTTGCTTACTTGCACTTGAATTAAGAGTATTCCTCAATAATTAGTCATATAAATGTTATTTTGTTTTAGTCATAATTGATAAGATGTGTTATGAAAGTTTAAGATATAGTAGGAAAGAAATATATATATATATATATTTATTTATTTATGAATATGCTAAGCTGGTAACAAGTCAGCTCGGCTCGCTCAAAAAAGCTAAAACAAACTTGCTCTTCAGTCTTGAGCAGCAGTTCAGCTCGGGATCTAAAATCCAAACTCGCTCGCTCAGCTTGATCCACAAACAAACTGATTACGAGTGAGATCTAACTCGCTCTTTAGCAGTTCGTTGCCACCCCTACCTATGACCAGGTAAAGAGCACTCTTATGGAATTTATTATTGTGATAAAAAAAAATTAAGAAACTTCTTTGCCATAATAAAAGTTTCTATGATTGATCCTCCTTTTGTAAGACGTGATTTGAAATGAGCTTGTCAAATCCTGACAGAAAGGATGTAACCATTCGCCAAGATCTTGGACAAAATCTTGACTTTGAAGTTTGAACGAGAGGTATTATAGGATCCGGATGCTATTAAATGTATTTTAAAAGTGTTCGGATTTAAATTTCGATCTATAACTTATTAGTTTTAAATCGAGTCAAGTTCATATTCAGATATCTATCTACTCGTAGATATTTTAGATCGTAGATATTTTGGATCTAGTCTTTCGGTTCCGGATAGATAGATACCAATAATTTGTTTCGGGTAGATAGATAGATAGATATACATTGAAGTACTTATATGTATATATATTGTACAAAGTTTAATTTTCATATGTTCGATCATATTAAGTTACACATCAAGTATTAATATCTTATTTTTCAAGTATTAATATCTTATTTTGCAAGTATTTATACTTATGCACTGAAGTATTTATTTCTATGAGAATAACTATTTTTGTTAGAAGGAGGTAGAAGATTGATGCGAGGATACGGGGTTCCCACTACTTCATTAGAGAAATGTTGATGCGGTGAACATTAGAAGACTGAACAATGCATAATCGTAACAAGTTACTCATCAAAGTATTAATATCTTATTTTTCAAGTATTAATATATTATATTTCAAGTATTTATACTTGTGAAGGTTGACGCAAGGACGAGTGCGGGACTGTGAAAGGAGACCGTAGTACAACTTTTTTCTATTGTTACTGCGGAGAGAAGGAGAATTCATATAATTATTCTAAAGATTTAGAGAGTTAGAATGAAAATCATTCACAATTCTCGTCAGATCAAACTTTATAATATCCGAAAAATGTTAAAAACTTTATAATATCTGAAACTTCGACCCGCAACACGATACAGTGCGACCCGGATCACAGCTTATGGTGTTGCTTCTCGCACCAATAACAATTTGACGAACTTCCCTCTCAAAAAAGAATACATCAAGTAATTGTTTCATGGAGATCGAAAGAACGGTGGGGACTGGGGGGTCCGGATCCCCTATAGTAACTCAATATTTGGGTTTTGGATTGAGACCGTCCGATTCGAATTGATAGTTCGAGATTGTCTCGGGATTCGAATTCGTCATCGGAATGTGTGCGCTCACTTCAGGGATGAAATCTAACACTGAAAATTCGAATTTTTTATTTAAATTATTTGTTAGATTACTTCTTTTGATTTATAATTACCATATTTATACTAAAATACACTAGATTACTTGAAATTATATTGAATTACACTATATTACATTAAATTACGCTAAAATACGGTAAATTCCGATAAATTACTGTGTGTCTTCATAGTGATGTATAATTAGAAACTATTTTTTATTTCTCTTTTATTTTCATAGTGATTTATAATTAGAAACTATTTTTTTTAAGAGACATTATAAAGAACAAGATAATGAAATCTAACACTGAAAATTGAATTTTTTGTTTAAATTATTTGTTAGATTACTTCTTTTGATGTATAATTAGCATATTTATACTAAAATACGCTAAATTACTTGAAATTATGTTGAATTACACTATATTACGTTAAATTATGCTAAATTACATTACATTACGTTAAAATACGCTAAATTACGCTAAATTACATATGAATAGGGACGATATCTTCACTGAAAATGTCAAAAACGACGACGAAACTTCAAACGACCATAAAACGGTGCTCGAGTGTCTGATTTCAGCAAATAACCACTTTTCGGAAAGCTTGCAAAAATACGCATGCGTCCGTGCCACCAATGTTGGATTTCAAAATTCAGAATTGCTAAAAAACTAAGGGAAGAGCCTCAAAACTTGAGTTGAAGTTTCCGATTAAGATTTTCATTTATATTATTCAATATAAGTAGCTCAGTAGATTAATTACATAATGAACTTGTAGAATATCAATTTTTACTATTTTCGGAATTTTTTTACTATTTTTTATGATTCATGAAAGATGGCACAAAATCGGTCTATTTTAGCGTAATTTTGGGTAGTTTAGCGTAATTTACCACATTTTTATCAATTAGCGAAGTTATTGTAATTTGGTGTAATCTAACGTAATTAGTGTAATTCAACATAATTTTTTATAATATAGTGTAATTCAACATAATTTCAAGTAATCTAGTGTATTTTAGTATAAATATGTTAATTATAAATCAAAAGAAGTAATCTAATAAATAATTTAAACAAAAAATTCGAATTTTCAGTGTTAGATTTCATTATCTTGCTCTTCATAGTGTCTCTAAAAAAAATAAAAAAAATGTGGAAACCGGTCATAAAAATGGCCAGTTTGGACATTTTTGGCAAAAGTCGGGAATTCTGGACATAAATATTAATTTCTAATTAACTTTGGATATTAATAAAAATGTCGGGGACTGGGGAGTATCCATAATACCTAACAAGATATAAAAATAATCTAAAGAGACATTCACAATCGCGTCATATATCATCGCTTTTTCCCATCCTTGAGAAATGAATTGTATCATTAATATTTTCTTGCATCTGCGAAAAGCATTAAAATATCTTCTTTTGTTATTCCCCAAAATTCAACGAACTACAAAGAGTTTGTTTATGGATTTTTTTTTTTTGATTAATTCAAGCCCTTAGGCTGTGAAGTACATTCCATTGCAGTACATTGCAAAACCCAAAACAGATAGGATAAAAACATACATCCTTTTTCAGAAACTTGTAAAGAGTACCAATAAACTAGAGAATCTAATCACCAAATAGAGGATACGTATACCCCAAATAGGAATCTCCAGTTTGCGTTCCCCTCTTTGCCAGCATATCAGCCTGTTCATTCTGTGATCGATTGACATGAGCACAAGAATACCCTGGATGGGTCTTGAGTGTCTTCCAAATCTGAAAGATTTCGCTATGGGCCCTCCAGTCTACGTCGGTAGGTGGTTCCTGTGCTGTGCATGAGTCCACCAATGTTGAGCAGTCTGATAGGAACAGGCATTGGGATTGTTCTGCAGAGATAGTATATTGCATTACCTGCAGGAGGGCCATAGCCTCAGCTTGTAGGGCACAGCAAGCTAGTGCCCCCGCAGTTCTGTATGCCACCAATAACCCCTCCTTTTGCAGGATGAATCCAATCCCTCCCTTCCATCCCCAGAGCCAAGAGCCATCTATGTGACAGGTTAGCAAGGAGGGATCGAGTAGTGTAGTATTGTTACCCTGCACTGATTGGTTGGGGATGTGAGCAGAGTTTACGAGACTCATCTCAGAATGGATTAGGGATACATATGTGCCGAAAGCTTGAAATGTCGGTGATTTTCCTTGAAAAACAAGATCATTCCTACAACGCCAAATCGCCCACAGGGATATTAGGACCTCATTCCACAAATCGCCCGGGACCCGTTTCATCAGAAAGATTAAGATTTCCTCTAAAGGGAGATTAAGCCCTTCAGTCCGGAAAGCAAGGGGCCCCGCGAGCCAGCAGGCTCTCACAAAATGACATTAGAAGGCCATGTGGGTTTCGTCTTCATCCGCTTGACCGCACAGCTGGCATGCCGGGTCCCCCCTGCGTAGTCTGCTAGTCATCGTTTTGCCCAGAGGGAGTGCCCCTTGCAAAAGTTTCCAAATGAAGAGGCGGATTCGCGGAGGAATATGACCCTCTTTCCAAACGTGCTTCCACATTGTAACCCGGTTTTGCTGAGCCGTATCTTGACCGTCTGTCTCGGGTGGTAGAGTTGCCTCCCTCAGTCGAGCATATGCTTTCTTAACCGAGAACTCTCCATTTTCGGTTTGGTTGAAGATAAGCCTGTCCGAATCTCCCTGGGGTGTAGGTGGTTGGATATTGGCAACTATGTGCAGTGCCTGTGTGTACCCGAATCTCGATGAAAGTAGGTTCACATTCCAGTGCCCCGATTCCTCTTCCAGTAACTGATTGACTGTGCACCGCCTGTCCAGTTGAGTTTGCGGCCTGTGCATTAGAGATCCAGGGAACCAGGGCTGCGCATAAATTGTACAGGTGGCTCCATCTCCCAGCTTCCAGGAAACCATACCCTCCAATTGAGTTCTCAGAGACAGAATTCCCCGCCAGAAGGCAGTGCATCTGGAGCCTCGTTTGCTGTACCAAAGATCACTGCGAGGTAGATATTTACCTTTTACTTGTTGAGTCCAGATAGCCTCAGAGCCAGCAGCCATTTTCCAAAGCATTTTCATGAGCATTGCCCTATTCATCAAATTTAGGTTTCTCAGGTTGAGTCCTCCCTTTACCATTGGTGCTTCCACTTTATCCCAGGCCAGTAGCGCCAAGTATCTCCTTTTGTCGACTTTCCCCCAAAAGAATTTTTTGATTAGAGAGGTGAGTTTATCTAGAATTCTTTGGGGGATGGTGGTTGTAGCCATGAAATAGATGGGGACTGCCAGTAATACACTTTTGATGAGCACCAGGCGGCCAGCTTGAGTTAACAGTTTCGATTTCCACGAGTTGAGGCGGGATGAGAACGATTCAACCAAAAAATCAAATGCCTGAGACTTTGTAGCAATCGGAGCTCCGAGGTAAGTGGTAGATATCACTTCTTGTCTGACTTGGAAAATATCTGCTATGCTGTCCCTGACATCTGACTGGGTTTTGGAGCTGTACCAGATAGAGCTTTTTAGAGGTCCAATCTGCTGACCGGAGACCGAAGAGAAGAGCTGCAGAGCTTCCCTGATGAGTTCGGCCTGCTGGCTGGTCGCCTTCCCTAGGAGGAGTAAATCATCAGCGTACATAATGCTTGTTAATGGAGGACAAGTGGGAGCTAGGCGAACCCCCTGCAATAGTTCCTGATCTACTAGGGACATCAGATGTCGGGATAAGAGGTCCATTCCAAATATGAAGAGGTAAGGGGAGAGGGAACAACCCTGCCGAAGGCCACACTCTGGTTTGAAAGATCCACCCCCTCCCATGCCGTTTAAGATAACGGAGAATTCCGCCGATCTGACACAGGCCATAATCCATGCTGTCATTTTGGGGGGGATACCATAGAGAGGCAGTATGGACTGCAAGTAATCCCAGTCCATACGGTCAAAAGCCTTTGACAAATCGACTTTCAAACAGAAATCCATACTAGAGTAAGAGGATGATTTAAAAGAGTGAAGAATTTCCCGGATTAGGATTACATTATCTGAGATTTCCCGACCCGGGACGAAAGCCGATTGTGAAGGGGAGATGCAGCCAGCAACGTAGGGCCGAAGTCTGGCAGTGAGAATCTTCGAAATTATCTTGTATACTATGTTGCACACTGAGATTGGGCGAAAATCCACCACTCTGGAAGGGTCCTGTATCTTTGGTATTAAAATGAGGTTGGTTTTGGAGACATAGTGTGGCATAATCCCTGTGAGAAAGAAGTTGCGGACTTCTGAAATGACAATCGGGCCCAGTAATTGCCACTGCTGCTGGAGAAGGAACGCATTTATGCCGTCTGGGCCAGCTGCTTTATGCGGGCCCAGCCTCATTGCCACTTTTGTAATTTCAGAATCTGTGGGGAATAGGTCTAGAGTCGGGCCAATGAAGGCCGGCACCTGAGGAAGGTTCTGTAAGAGGGCCGGGCTGTATGCATCCTCAACAGCAACCCGAGGCCCTTTGTTGTATATTTGTCTGAAGTGGTCAACGAAGGCTTTCTTTATTTCTCGTTCACTTGTTATCCAACCCGTACCCGGTAAGAGTATAGACCCAATAGAGTTTCGTCTCCCTCGTGTGACAGCGCTGGCATGAAAAAAGGAGGAGTTTCTATCTCCAAAAATGGCCCACTTAATTCTGGATCTTTGATGCCAATGCATCTCCTGCATCAGCAAGCACCTTTCATGCTCCAATTGGAATTTTCTCTCCTCTTCCTGTGAGACCCTATCTGGTTGTTAAGAATTGCAGAGCAACATTTTCCTTTCGACCTCCTTTAGCATTTGATTTGGAGTCTTATTTTTCTTGACCCATTGTTGTGCCGCCTGTCTGAACTCAACCTGGAACTCCAACCAGGAGCGCGGTTGGTTTTGGATTGATTCGACGCAGACTTGTCGGAAGTCAGGACGTAGTAGCCACCAATTTTCACACCTAAAAGGTGGTTTGACAGATTTTCTTTGCGGGTCGGGACGCAAGAGGATAGGAAGATGATCACTATTGAACCTGGGGAGATGGAATACAGCTGAATTCGGGTGCTCAAGTGTCCATGCGAGATTACCGAGGGCCCTGTCTAACCTCTCACTGATATTACGGTTACCCCCCTTCTTATTTGACCAGGTATATGCGGGTCCCCGGTAACCCAAATCAACCAGACCTGATTCATGCATCCAATTACGGAAGGCCATATTTCCAGATTTAAAAACTTCAGATCCTCCCCATTTTTCAGACATGGCCGCAATCACATTAAAATCTCCGATTACCACTGTAGGGGTGTTATCATCGGCAATAATGGCATCTATCTCCTGCCATAAGAAGGGGTTAGCAGCCCGCTTTGGATCACCGTAAATTGCAATGAGTCGCCAGTCTCGATTCCTTCCGTTTCCTTTAACCTTTACAGCGATCATGTTAATGGATTTAGCGATGAGAGACAGCTGGCAATCACTATCCCAAAGCAACCATAAGCCCCCCGATCGGCCTCGGGATGGGACAACTATTGAGTTGGTCAGAGACAGCCTTTTAATGCGCTTTGAAGCCCGATGGGAGCCGCACCGAGTCTCAGAAATGAAGGCCACTTTAGCTCCAGTGCAGTGGAGGTAGCGGTCAAGCGTTGGAACTGTCGAGCCTCCACTGCCTCGACAGTTCCAAGCCAGAATACTCATATATACCAGGCCAGCGGATCTAGCCCCGCTGGCTTGGGCTTTTTGAAAGATTCCCGGGAGGATGAAGTACCCGACGCTGCTTCTCCTCCTAAAACAGCGACCGTGTAGTTTAAATTGCCGGTTGCCTCGTATTGGGGTTCATTCGGGGCTAAATCCTTGTCCGGGCTTTCCGAGGAGGTATGAGAGAACTGTCTTTTGAGGCTCCCCCTTGTCTCGATTGGTTGAACTCTTGGAATGAGAGTAACGTTAGTGATCCACGGACCCCTGGTTGGGGTTAAGAGCTGCCTTGCTGAGATTCGTTGCTCCCCTTCTTGACTTGCCAGAATAGCCGATAGCTTGTTGTGATCTGGGCAGGAGACCAGAAGGTGGCCTAAGAGACCACAGAAGGTACAAATGCGACTAACCTTTTCGAAAACACAGTATATAGTCAGATCGCCAAGAGCTGGGTGAGTGACTTTGACCTTGTCCCTGAGCGATTTAGAGAGGTCGACCGACAGTCTAACCTTGTAGAATCGTCTTCCACTGACAAATCCTTCAATCGGGCCGGAGACCGGCGATCCAACCTCCTTGGCCACCAGTAAGATACCCTCCTCTGTAAAAGCCATAAGGGGGAAGTTGAATAGTTGGACCCACAATTGGGCCTGGGTGACGACCGGCGATTTGAGTTCCTGGGCCGAGGACATTTTCTTGAGGGCAACCAGATCTCCTCTGAATGTCCAGGGTCCTCCGTGCAATGCTAACCGAAGGTCCTGTTGGTCATGGAACTCAATGAGAAAACAGTTTTTTTCAACAGCACGGAAGCTAGTCCGGGGGTCCGCGGTCCAAGCTTTCATCATGTCGAGCTGAAACTGGCCTTCTGTTGCAGTACGATCAGAAATAATGCGAGAAAGAAGACATAGTGACCAGTCCGTGCTGGCGGTAGCACAAGACGGTAGGAGGAGGGCCGGGGCTTGTTGGTCATCAGTGTGGAGACCGATGAAGCGCTGGATTAGCGCTTCATCTTCGTCCGTCAAGGCGGACATTGGATTGGCGGGAGGTGTTTGTAGAGAGGTGTGGGGACTGTATCGGAGGGGGGCAGTGAGATTGGGTTCGGGTAGTGAGGGAAGGGACTGGGGGAATTGGAGGGAACCGGCTTGAGAGATAGGGTAATTCCCCCAAGCGTTAGGGCACGTGGGATGGATTTTTGGTGAATTTATTTTGGATGGATTGGGGCAGCTGATGTGGCGAACGGGAATGTTGGTACAGGGGAATATAATGTTCTGGATAGTGTCGTTTTGCGGGGGAGCGCTTTGTTGGGGAGATTTGATTTGGGAGGGGTGGGGCTAATATGGCAGTGAGGGAGAGGTGAGGCTGTAGAAGATGTGATTTCAGACTCCCTTGGATCAAGATTAGGGGGACACGTGTATGAATCCGATGGCTCTAAGCCTTGCGACAAAAGCGTGAGCGCTGGGGTCACTATTCGGGTCTGCCGCAGTACTGAAGGACCCAGGTGTCCTGGCCCGTTCGCAGCGTAGCACGTTGTGGTGCCCTTGAATAGGCGCGGTCCACAGGATCCGCTGATGGACCTAAACCTCCCGGCCACAACAGGGGCCGCAGGCGCTCCCCTACGAGATGCGTCATTTGGGGGAAGTTGCAATGCGAGACGGCGTCTTCTCCAGGGCGGGATGTAGGTTGAATCAAAGGGGGGTTGGTTTTGTGCTGCCATGCGGGGTCCAGTCAATGGTGGCGGAGGTGATAGGGGAGAAGGCGGGGGGTGAGTGCTTAGGGGGTTTGATCTCCCTTCCAAGAAAATCAAGCAATCAGTCCATTGGTCCTGATGCCCCACGCGAAGATTATGCGGAACCAGTTTGGTATCCGGGGTGTCGAGCCACAACCTGAGGGCCGTTGAATCATTCCCATTGAGACATTCACCCAAGATACCCGTAACCAAACCAATTGGTGCCATTGCTTGTCGCACATAGTAAGGATGCCAGTAATCTATAGGGAAGTCAAGAATGGTAAGATGAACCCGGCACATTGGTGGCAGAGGTGAGGATCCGTTGAGAGCCTGCCATGGATGAGGAAAGAAAGAGTGTTGCTCCCAGAAATGGGAGTCCAGCTGGAGCTCATCTTGATAGAGCCAGGACGGGAGGTAGATGAGGTAGCCTTGGGGGACAATTCGAATGCGCCATTCAGTCGGAGCCCCTCCATAGCGATCGATGAGGAGAACCACTATCTGTGATTTGGTTAAGGATGGTACGGAAGCCGCAGAGTAAAGTAAAACGGTGGTGTTGAGGTCCTGCACTATTCTGTCATGGCCATCCAGGGTGGAGAGAAAACAATATTGGGTATGGAGCTGGACGAGGGGGGGGGGGGATAATTAGTAGACATTCGCCCTTAGGAGTAAGCGATCATTGGCTACGGTGAAGGGTGTTGGATTGTTGGGGAGAGGACCGGATGGGGGAGGCGGCGGAGAAGGGCTAAAGAGAAGGGCTCAAATCAAGCAAATTCTCAAAAAGTGAGTACTAGAATTTTTCAGTTTGTTTATGGATAGACATGCTCTTTTAGATCAAATCGAAGGTGTAATTTGTTTGAAGCAAAAAATGGATGTAATTTGTCGCTTAGTATGTAACTAGGGCTCTCCTCAGTCCTCACCAATGCTAAAATATCTCTTTAAAATTAATTAAAAAAGGTTATCCCAAGCCGATTTGACAATATTATCTATATTATCTATAGCTTTTTATGAATATGTAACAAAAAAGCACAAAGCGGAATTTTCTAG
>JAJGRW010000370.1:222868-562769 GCA_025461045.1 Carex parvula | reverse complement strand
TAAAAAAAATTGAAAGTCGACTCGTCTGTAGGTATCGGTAGATCTATTTCATCTTCCGATCGGAATATAATAGAATAGAAAAGAAATTATTTGATAGGAATGTTTTATTATCAGTGAGGATTTATTGATAAGATATTAGAAAAAATTTTAATGTTTCATCTGGTTTAGAAGCTTTGCAACAAAACCTAATATCTATGCACAAAATTTCTTAATTCGAATCTCCGGAAAAAAAGAATGATGAAGATGAGTTGCTCAGATGTATCTAAAAATAATGAATTTACTAACAATCGATTCGGAATTTTTCGTCCGAATTAATTTACCAATGAAATTATGTTACGTGCGTGAATCAGGTACCAATATATTTATCTTTTCTCTCATATTAAAAAGAATAGTCGACATTTATGTCAACAAATTGAATCTACCTTGTCATATTGTCAAGATCTGAAGTCATTTAATGTCACAATTGCTAGCAAGAGAAATAATAGATAAAATGAACAATAGTGCAGCAAATTAGAAATCTACAGTTGAAGTTTAAAAACATATTGATTTTCACCATAATTTTAGAAAAGATGGGTGATCATGCAAAACGTGATGTCTTTTAAAATTTATAAACTCGGTTTGCTATCGGGTTGGATTACAAGCGCATAATTCTATCGGAGTAGTATAAACGAGTGTCGATCCACAGAGAATAAGATCTAAGGTCTTAAGCGATTAAACCACAATCTTTCGAAAGGCTAGACAAAATATGAAATCAAAGAGTTGTTGTGATCAATGTATTTTTTGAAAATTAAAAATAAGTAAAATAAAGATAGAGATATGAATTCCTAGAGTTTTGGCACACTGTTGTTACTTCAATCCGCTTTGATTCTTATCTTATTTAATGTTGGTTTTCAGTTATTGTATGAGGATTTCTAATCCAATTTAGCGATTACCTCTTTTGTGCATAACCACCCTATTAATCAAGATATCCTGTGAAGGCTTGTCTTGACTAATGTAATGTGATCTGTGACTAGCCCAAAGGTCTCAACCTTCACTTGCCTAGGTTCCTCGTCTGGTCTTTTTGGGTGTCTCTATGGTAAGGCACGACAATGCGTCATTCGTCTACATAGCTGTTATAATAAAGAAGAGACAGAAATATCCAGGAGAACCTTTGTACTAAGCTGAGATTTGTACCTTGGAGGTATGTTTGGTTACAAAACAAGCATAGCTAGAATAATTATTGTTTGTCTTATTAGAATAGTCAATTCTCAAAACTCTTAGGAATAATATATTCTAATAAGACAAAAAATTTAGATTCACTATTCTAGCTATTCTAACTCAACCAAACATCAAAAAGCTATTCCGAATAATCTAACTCCAAAAATAATATATTCTCAATCTAACCAAACATATACTAGTTATTTAAAAAGAAACACAGAGTTTATTTGTGCATACCAGACTCTGAAAAAGTCTCTAGTCCCTGCACGTGCCTTGATCAGTATTATTTCAGCCCAGAAAAGTCTCAAGTCCAGTAAGAAATTCTTCGCATCTGTGGATGTGGCAACACACTGACTAGTTGGCCCACATTCTTTGAAATCTCATCTGAATGTGGGACCTTGTAAATGAAATTTTTACCCGGAGTAGTCAAGCCTAGCGAGCAGCGAAAAGAAGACGGATCTTTCAGTCCCCCCCTCATCTCGTTCAACCCGACCCGAACAAGCCTAAGAAATGAAGAAATCCACAGTTACTCATTTGGGTTGTTTATTCTTTGTTGGATCTGGTTTGTTACTTATTTCGATCCAACCCGTCAAGCAGTGTTGTTCTATGACTTCTATCAAGCCTAGTTCTCCAGTCTCCATGACTTAGTTTCCTGATCTGATTTTCTGATTACTTCCTTTTAGAGGTTTATTTCTCGATAGAGATGATGGGTGGTACTTGGATCGGCCTTATTTTTGCGCTAGCTTTTCTATTGCGATGTCTCAGTGCCAGCCCTGGAGATCGTGATTCGATCTATAGGTAATTGCTCTTCGTTTCAATTTGACCGAAAGGATTTGTGCTTTTATCGTTTAGTAATGGAATGAAATTTGCTGAAATTGAGTAAATTTGTTGAAAGATAATTCTTTTCCTAGCTTGCTGCTGTGTATATTTGTTAGTTGTTGAGTTCGAAAGCACAGTTAGAGCTAATAAGCTCCAATTGATAATTTTTGGTCTACAGTGAATTTTGAACTTAAATTTCCTTTTCTATGGAAATGTCCAATGTAGGTGCAAATTGAATCTACCAATCCTTATTCGTGGAACTTTTGTTCATTAATGGTCTCATCTGTCTTTGGCTCATATGATTTTTCAAGCTAATATAAAATTAAAATTATCAGCAATCACTGAATTTCACATTAATCTCAATGGCTTATTGTTTATAGTGTTCTATAGTGCTTCTGTCAAGTAATAATTTCATTACGAACAGTCTGAAAATCAAATGAGATTGAAAAGAATTCGTGCACAAAAAGCACAGATTAGAATAGACCTCACATCATGTACAAAAATATTCCAGCAAATCATGAAGAATTGATTCTCTTTTGAATGGCAGGAATTGTGTGTGGCAATGTGAGACGGAAGGTTTAGCTGGTAGCACTGCAATCCCTCATTGCACCAATGAAACTGTAGAAGGTGTATGGTACACGAAAGAGCCGCTTTACACACAATGGAGGCAGCTAAACTGTAAGAGCGACTGCCGGTACCACTGCATGATGCAAAGAGAGGAGGAGAGGCGGCTACAAGGGCTCGACCCTGTCAAGTACCACGGCAAATGGCCCTTTTTACGCATATTTGTTTTTCAGGTGCTAATTGTTTTCCCTTCTTTTGTTTGTTTATTTGTTTTCATGCTTGAGCTCACAAAAGTGAATTGTTATGGTCCATTATGGCAAATCATTCCCTGCTGGTATTTTATTATCTTTACTTATTTCTTTGTTGGTGTTTACTTGAGGTGGATAGATAACCTAGGGCTCAATTGATGTTGTTGTTTTTCTCTTTTGCTAAATGCAAGTTTGATAACCTGTACAGCACCAGTAAGAATACCCTAACATGTACCAGTTTGATTTGAATTTAACTAACACTAAAAACTGTGGAGTAAAACTAAGGTGTTCTTAAGTTCACCAAGCACCTTTGTGAACTCAACTCTATAATCTATCGGATTGGCTTCAAACTACGAATCCGAACCATTGAAACCCATCTACCTTACGAGTGATGCGTTTACATGTGGAAATTTTGAACTTTTGAATTAATTTAGTATAAAGTCCAGCGGTCAAAATTAGAAGGTTTATAAATTAATTTTAATGCATTCATTTTTTGAGCTTTTTTTTACCGTTTGACTCTATACAAAATTATTAAATTTTCGCATGTAGACGCATCACTCATAAGGTAGATGGGTTTCAAAGGATCGGATTCGTTGTTAGAAGCCAATCCGATAGGTTTTAGAGTTGAGTTCACATAGGAACTTGGTGAACTTAAGAACACTCTAGTTCTACTTAAAACTGTGACATTCATATTTTACATTTACACGTAAATAAGTAAAAGTTCTTCTAATCAAGGTTTATCAAAGTGGATTAAGATATTGTGCTGGTTAAGTCCAGTACCAGGATGTACCTGAAGGTGTTGTACGTTACTGTTCAGGCTTGTATCACTGACATTTATCTCATTTACTTCTTCATTTTTCTCTTTTGTTATCTCGTTGTTGAATTATTTGATCTTTAGTTAATGCTTGGTGCTTAGTCACCTTAAACATGAAGTTTTAGCCGAATGATGGTGTCTCTGACATAATCTAAAGAAGATAAAGATGTCATATCACATTAACAGAAATTTTAATATATGCATCTCTGTGGAAAACATATTCTAATACCTGTTTTAAACTAATTAGGAGCCTCTCTCGGCTGCTCTATCAGCACTGAATCTGCTGGTGCATTTAACTGGTTGGATATCCTACTGCAAGCTAGTAAATTACAACCTGCCTCTGCGGCCTCAAACTAAGAGGCCATATTACGAATACACAGGCTTGTGGCATATCTATGGACTTCTATCTATCAATGCTTGGTTCTGGAGCTCTATTTTCCATACTAGGTTTGTTGTTTTATCTATTATAATTAGTTTTGTATGCATGCGGGACTGACTTGTGTACCTCTTCTACCATTGTTTTCACATATTATGCATTTTATGTTTCAGCCCCCCTATCTAAATTTTCTAGTTCCGCCCCTGGGCATTGTATTATGTGGTTACCATACTTAATCCTTAGGCCCATTGCCCCTAGGTTGGGTAGCCATTACTACAATCAGTGGCACGAACTGGTACAGTTTGTAGGATTAGGAGCATTCATATCCTTTCGGATAGCCAGATAATTAAATAAAATGATAAAAGTTAAAATAGTTCAGGTAAGGACTTTGAAGGTACAGTAAGCATCCAAGTTAAAAGATGCATTTTTGCTAACTCTTTACACAAATATCATTAAGGAAACAATTTATGTACTGTGGT
This sequence comes from Carex parvula, assembly GCA_025461045.1. Classification (NCBI taxonomy): domain Eukaryota; kingdom Viridiplantae; phylum Streptophyta; class Magnoliopsida; order Poales; family Cyperaceae; genus Carex; species Carex parvula. The sequence goes on along the minus strand of JAJGRW010000370.1, from coordinate 558,272 downwards.
AAGTAGAAGCTCCACATTTTTGTAGGGATATTGATTTGACAGAGAAGTTGGATTATTCATCTGCTGTGGCCTTACTTGGTTTTGCCTTGATCCTTTCCTTACTACGAACTTTCAATGTCAAACATGAGGCTTCTAGGGTAATGCTGTCTGCACCGATACTAGCATTTGTCACAACTCACATTTTGTTTCTCAACTTTTACAACTTTGATTATGGTAAGTCATTTCTCTTTATCCTTTCAAATATGACAGTTTTTAAGCAGTAACCTTTGAATAAAAGAACTAAGAAATAGCAAAAGAGTGCATACAGTGTCAGCTAATTGCAACTCGTTCCTTTGTTGGGAAATTTAAAACAGAACCTTGTTGTTAGTTCTCTAACACCAGTGCATTTGTATCTTATTATTAATAACGTGTAAAACCATGAAAATAACCAAATTATCCCTTGTTAATAAAAAATTTCAAATTACATTTATTATCTTAATGAACTCTATCAAAATTTGGATGTGAGCTGGATTAAAGATCGGACCTCTCATTACAAAAAAGAGTTCCTCTTCGTTAGGGTTTTTCACAGTTGTTGAAGAGGATGGGTGTTTTGTTTGCAAAATGTTCATAAAATGAAGTTGCCTTTTGTTGTACATTTCCACTGTATAGTCTAGAGAGTATGGACCAACTGCATTTCGGGACCATGCATGAACTCAATACTTAACTAAAAAAATATTATTGGTACACATGATTTATGATTCTGGTGAGTATATATTTTTGCTACATATCTTTAAGAGATGAATTGCAAGCTATAATACTGAACTGGTAAACTGTGCTTGCGAGGACAGCTACGATTACTAACCAGTATATATATACCACAAAGCTATTCATAATAATGCTTCACATGAAGTTTTATTGCAGTCCAAATTTGCATCAGTACACTGTAGCTGTGCCATTGTGCTCATTTTAGACTTCATTTTGACTTTTACGATCAACTTTTCTCCAATCATTCAATCTTAACACACTTTCAAAGTCGAACAAACTGAAAGTTTAATGGCAGCCTTTATTTTTTATTTATTTTTTGTTTTATTTTTATTAAAGGGTGCTGGTAGATCCCAACATCTTTTAGATGCTATTCTCAAGAATTAAACCTGCCTATCTATATAGAGAGACGGAGCTCACGACACTGTGCTAAGCCTTTATCGTACTGGAAACCTGAAAAATGAATGATTTTTCTTCTATATCATTATTATTATTTTTTTGACGCAGGATGGAACATGAAAGTCTGCTTATTAATGGTTGCAATACAACTCACTGCATGGTTGGTTTGGGGTGGGTTGACTCGGCACCCAGCCCGCTTCAAGCTTTGGTTTGTGGTAATTGGAGGTGCTCTTGCTTCCCTCCTTGAGATTTTTGACTTCCCTCCATACGAAGGATACGCTGATGCACACGCACTCTGGCATGCTGCCACTGTCCCTCTCACATTTTTGTGGTGGAGTTTTATTAAGGATGATGCCAGGTTTAGAACATCCGATCTCGTCAAGAAGGCCAAGTGAAGTAGTAGGCAACGCTTTTTAATTTTTAGTGCTTGTTGGTTCTTTTTTTTAGTCCATTTGTGTACTTTATTTTTTTTTTTTCTTGAGGGGGGGGGGGGGGGGGGTGTTAGAATTTTTGAAGTCTCGCTGGAATTTAGATTTTCATAGCTATTGGAATTAACAAATTATGTTTAAAGAAAAAGATTTGTCGCAGACGACCGGTCAAAATCGTCCAGTTCTATTATTGGCCAAACAACTATATACATAATTAATTGAGGCTGTGGTGCTATGCATAGCACGGATGACTAGTGTACTACGGTTCAATATGGTACTTTTTAAAATCCTAACGGTCGATCCGAACCGTTCAATGTGATAACCATATGAATATGTACTTGCAAACTAAATTTTATATTTTTTCGAATTTTTTTACTATTTTTTTAGATAGGTAGAATTTTGATGGTCCAGAATTTTCAGAAAACACTGATTTTTCTACCTATCTAAAAAAACTCAAAAAAAATATAAAATTTAGTTTGCAAATACATATTCATATGGATATCACATTGAACGGTTCGGATCGACCGTTAGGATTTTAAAAAGTACCATATTGAGCCGTAGTACACTAGCCATTGGTGCTATGCATAGCACCATAGCCTCACTCTAATTAATTTAGTATCGTGCCGTGCATTGCAACGGAGATATATTATAAGAAAACAAAAAAAAATTCATAAAAAAATAACTGTTCAACAATATATTTTCATAAAAAAGATAAGACTAATGAAAAAAATAACTAAACAATATCTATGAATGATATTGAAATATATTGGAACATGGATATATTAAGAGAGTAAATATGTTCAAAATTCAGTATTTCATAATAAATAAGTTGAGGACTTTTAATTTATACGTATGTTGATTTTGTGTAGCATTTTCTATTACAATAAAATACTGCAATTTGTGATTTTACTATTTTATCAATCAATTAGAGTCTTGTTGTATGAAAATTTATATAGTTTTTGCTATTAATGTGGATATATAATCCTTATTGCTATCACGTATGAATCTGTACCCTTAAATGACAGTGAAATAAAAAATTACAGCGATTACTATAGATCTGTATTTTTAAGTGACATTTTAAAATGAAAAGAAATCGAGTATCTGATAATTAAATAAGAGAGGTTTAGTAAAAATTTTGAATTTTTTTTTTTGAGAAATCATGACATCCTAATGTGACGAGTACGTGTCTTAATAAATTTAAACTTCTACACATAAAAAAATATCAAAAAAATGTATAGAAGCAAAACAATAAAAAAAATATCGAAAGAATGTATAGAAGCAAAACAAGACGACTGTTTAAATGAAAGGCTGAAATTCAATCCAAAAATTTATATTAAATATAACAATGGAGATATGTACACATCTATCTTGACCAAAAATTCATATTTTTAATTGAAATTAGCGACTCTATTTAGGCTTTTTTGTCCAAATGGGAAAAAATGAAGGAACAAGACAGAGACCGAATCAATAACACCACTCGACTTTTCTCCCATATACATAATTGAAAATTAATTATGAAAAACGTTACATTAAATTTTATGTTACAATTTATAAATATCACTCAATAAATCGTCAGCCAAATCAGGATTGAATTGAATCGATCAACAAACATTGATACGATGCAATAAATAATATAAAAAATTATAGAACAAAAAAAGAAATCAAGAATGCACACGTTGGCAATATAAAAGCTGTATAGATTCGCCTTAGTAATTCACAGCACGGCATGACTTCCTGATCTCGCCCTTTGTCCCGGGGAGCATCGGAATGTTGCCCATTTTCACCATTGATTCCGCAAACTTTGCCTCGAAGTGTTGAGGTGTAGCCCGAAAGTCATTCAGAAGGTTCACGGTCTCACCGCTTGTCAAGAGGCTCCAGTCCGAGAAGAAAAGTCCTTTGAGATCTGCAACATTTTGGTAGTACTGGTTATCCAGCTTGTTCGGTGTGCCAAAATCCTGAGGGACAACATCATCCACCAGTGCATTTTCTGGACACTTGGTTCTTAGAAGATATCCAAAGTCTTGATCCAACGTGGAGTCGATGGTGGGATAGAGACGCTTTGTGAAGGATGAGCAGTGGGAGCGGCCGATTGAGTGGGCCCCGGAAAGTGCAACCACGTCGTCTGCAGAGAGACCCTGGGCTGCAAAAAGGGCCTTCACTACGGTGAGATTGTGATCAGAAGCGGGAAGTGCCTTGAGGACCTCATCTGCAACGGAGATCCTTCCGTCGAGCCTTCCAGAAGGGATTTCGTAGGATATCTTTCCAAGGAAATAAGATGCATCACGTGCTGCAAAGGCAATGATATCCGCACAAGAAACAATACCAGGACAGACTTGCTCAACAGCTGATTTGGCCTCATCGATCACTTCAAAGCCACGAAGGCTGGGATTGTTCGGGGGTGCCAATTTCTCAGGGTTTGGGTTTAGTGAAGAGTGGTCAAGTAAGACAGAAGCATCACAACCCTAATATAATATTGAAAATAACAGAGGAAAAAGAAATATGTTATATACTGGCAGTTACTACTGTGGAATGACAATATAGTGTGGTATTCGTCACCAATTTAATTAAGCAAAAAACAAAGGATCCATTATTAAGCAAAAAACATAATTAATAATTATATATAAATAAATGTTTGTCAAAAGATACCCTAACAAAGCAGTCATGGAAGAACATTCTGATAAGGCCGGCACCGAGGCCAGGTTGTTGCAAGACATACTTGTAGACTACGCCTTTGACAATTTCTTCTGCTTGAGGGCAAGTATTTGTGCACTTGTAGTACCCTATTTCAAGAGATTTGGTCGACATTGCACCAAAAAGGAGGATACATGAGAGGAAAACTTGAATTTGAACTGTATTTTTTGCACCCATTTTGTAACTAGCGTTGACTGCAAATTAACTGTAGAATTTGAGAGAGAGAGAGTGAGAGAGAGGGAGGCAGAGAGAGCTTCTTCTAATTAGGCTTTCGTTGGTGGATTAAAGTTGGTTGCAAGGCTGCTTGTTATATAAGAGAGAAAGCAGACCAGTTATACTGACAAAATTTATTCAGCTGGAGTTGGTCTCTTTCTTCAATGGTTTTTTAAGTTCTGATTTTGACAAAGTACCTGCAACTGTAGCTGTTTGATAATGATGGTATAACGTTCTTATATAAATACGAATTCTAACCTATTTTTCTGTTATATGTAATTTTGTATATTATCTTAGATTATTGAATCTGTATTATTTTGTTGGTGCTATAATAAGAGGTCATTGAGAAAACTATTGTCCAGTATAGTATTTCAATCAATTAGATATTCTTAATTTGGCCAAAGAACAAAGAAAATCACCAGCTAGTTACTTTTATCATTATTCTCTTAAGAATTTCACAATAATTAATTGAGGTTATTGTTTTCCAAAATTGTACTACATATGAAGTCAAAATGCATATGTAATACAATTTTCGAAAACAATCACCTCAATTAATTATTGTGAAATTCTTAAGAGAATAATGATAAAAGTAACTAGCTGGTGATTTTCTTTGTTCTTTGGCCAAATTAAGAATATCTAATTGATTGAAATACTATACTGGACAATAGTTTTCTCAATGACCTCTTATTATAGCACCAACAAAATAATACAGATTCAATAATCTAAGATAATATACAAAATTACATATAACAGAAAAATAGGTTAGAATTCGTATTTATATAAGAACGTTATACCATCATTATCAAACAGCTACAGTTGCAGGTACTTTGTCGAAATCAGAACTTAAAAAACCATTGAAGAAAGAGACCAACTCCAGCTGAATAAATTTTGTCAGTATAACTGGTCTGCTTTCTCTCTTATATAACAAGCAGCCTTGCAACCAACTTTAATCCACCAACGAAAGCCTAAATTAGAAGAAGCTCTCTCTGACTCCCTCTCTCTCTCTCTCTCAAATTCTACAGTTAATTTGCAGTCAAAGCTAGTTACAAAATGGGTGCAAAAAATACATTTCAAATTCAAGTTTTCCTCTCATGTATCCTCCTTTTTGGTGCAATGTCGACCAAATCTCTTGAAATAGGGTACTACAAGTGCACAAATACTTGCCCTCAAGCAGAAGAAATTGTCAAAGGCGTAGTCTACAAGTATGTTTCGCAACAACCTCGCCTCGGTGCCGGCCTTATCAGAATGTTCTTCCATGACTGCTTTGTTAGGGTATCTTTTGACAAACATTTATTTATATATAATTATTAATTATGTTTTTTGCTTAATAATGGATCCTTTGTTTTTTGCTTAATTAAATTAGTGACGAATACCTTACTATATTGTCATTCCACAGTAGTAACTGCCAGTATATAACATATTTCTTTTTCCTCTGTTATTTTCAATATTATATTAGGGTTGTGATGCTTCTGTCTTACTTGACCAATCCTCACTAAACCCAAACCCTGAGAAATTGGCACCCCCGAACAATCCCAGCCTTCGTGGCTTTGAAGTGATCGATGAGGCCAAATCAGCTGTTGAGCAAGTCTGTCCTGGTATTGTTTCTTGTGCGGATATCATTGCCTTTGCAGCACGTGATGCATCTTATTTCCTTGGAAAGATCTCCTACGAAATCCCTTCTGGAAGGCTCGACGGAAGGATCTCCGTTGCAAATGAGGTCCTCAAGGCACTTCCCGCTTCTGATCACAATCTCACCGTAGTGAAGGCCCTTTTTGCAGCCCAGGGTCTCTCTGCAGACGACGTGGTTGCACTTTCTGGGGCCCACTCAATCGGCCGCTCCCACTGCTCATCCTTCACAAAGCGTCTCTATCCCACCATCGACTCCACGTTGGATCAAGACTTTGGATATCTTCTAAGAACCAAGTGTCCAGAAAATGCACCGGTGGATGATGTTGTCCCTCAGGATTTTGTCACACCGAACAAGCTGGATAACCAGTACTACCAAAATGTTGCAGATCTCAAAGGACTTTTCTTTTCGGACTGGAGCCTCTTGACAAGCGGTGAGACCGTGAACCTTCTGAATGACTTTCGGGCTACACCTCAACACTTCGAGGCAAAGTTTGCGGAATCAATGGTGAAAATGGGCAACATTCCGATGCTCCCCGGGACGAAGGGTGAGATCAGGAAGTCATGCCGTGCTGTGAATTACTAAGGCGAATCTATACATCTTTTATATTGCCAACGTGTGCATTCTTGATTTCTTTTTTTGTTCTATAATTTTTTATATTATTTATTACATCGTATCAATGTCTGTTGATCGATTCAATTCAATCGTGATTTGGCTGATTTATTGAGTGATATTTATAAATTGTAACATAAAATTTAATGTAACGTTTTTCATAATTAATTTTCAATTATGTATATGGGAGAAAAAGTCGCGAATTTCAATTGAAAATATGAATTTAAGGTCAAGATAGATGCGTACATATCTCCATTCTTATATTAAGTATACAAATGTTATAATTTGTTAATGAGCGTGATTAAAAATATGAAATTTTTGAATTGAATATCAACCCTCCAATTGAACAGTCATTTTGTTTTATTTTATGCATATTTTTGATATATTTTTATGTGTAAAAGTCGTATTTACTAAGCACATACTAGCCACATGTAGATGTCATGATTTCTCCAAAAAAGAAAGAAAAAATTTCCTAAACCTCTCTTATTTGATTGTCATATACTCAATTTCTAATTTTATTTTTAAAATGTCAGTTAAGGATACATATTTACAATAATCGCTGCAATTCTTGATTTCATTATATGTCATTTAAAAATATGTATCCATACGTAATAGCAATAAAGATTACATATCCACATTAATAGCAAAAACTATATAACTTAGCATACAACAAGACTATAATAAATTAATAAATTAGTAAAATTACAAATTACAATATTTATTTGTAATTAATAGAAAATGTCACACAAAATCAACGTATTAAAAGTCCTCCAACTTAATTACTATGAACTACTGAATTTTGAACATATTTGTTCTCTTATAATATGTCTATGTTCCAATTTATTTTAATATCATCCATGAACATTGTTGAATAAGAGGAGGGTTCAAATGCCTCCATTCTTCATGCCTCCACCATGCCTCCACTTTTAAAACTTTAATAACTCAAAATTTAAAACTTAAAAGTCAAATAAAACCGTTGGATATGATCTACATCATTTTATCAATGTGCTCATAAAAAATTATCACATTTTGATTTTGTTTTTATGTGAATCAATAAGTTGAAAAATCAACGTCTAGAAATTATCCACATTAGTGCGTTTTTTACAAGCTCTTGATGACAACCAAAACAAAATTGAAATGTCATAATTTTTTACACGTGCATAGATAAAATGATTTAGATCATATCCAACGGTTTTATTTTGACTTTTAAGTTTTAAATTTTGAGTTATTAAAGTTTTCAAAAATGGAGGCATGGTGGAGGCATGAAGAATGGAGGCATTTGAACCCTCCTCATCTACGCACTAATGTGGATAATTTCTAGACGTTGATTTTTCAACTTATTGATTCACATAAAAACAAAATCAAAATGTGATAATTTTTTATGAGCACATTGATAAAATAATGTAGATCATATCCAACGGTTTTATTTTGAGTTATTAAAGTTTTAAAAGTGGAGGCATGAAAATGGAGGCATTTGAACCCTCCTCTTATATGAAAGGCTTGAATGTATTATTCAATAAAATATGTAACATTTAATGATCAATTAGTATTTTATTGAACATATTAATAAGATAAGTTAAATTGAATGATATTGGTACAAAAGAAAATTAACATCCGTTAATATGTACAAAATATTTTGAGACTAATTTGAAGAGCTTGGAAATGTTAAGTTAAATTGGTAAAATAAATTTTCAATTAGGCTGGTGGAACTTATTTATAATATTTGAAAAGTTAAAGGTTGATATATAAACATGCAAAATAAACAAAAATAAAAAATAGAAAAGCCACCCCCGGCACCGTGGCAGTAAGGGCACATGGTCAATATTGGGCGCTTCTCCCCTTAATTTCCTCAATTGGCCTTCTCTCTCTTGCGTGAAGCCGAATTTGTTTAGTTATTAGTTATTACAGTAAAAAATTCAAATTAAATGATTACCACTCTCCTTATTGTTTTTTCAATACTACTACTCACGCAGACTCAGTTCGCGCACCAAAATAGATTGATGCGCGGACTGGAGAGGCGCACCAAGGTGGTGCACGGACTGAGCTTCATGACTTAGCTGTTTGTCGTGACCGAAACTGGTACGAGAACCAATTTGTTGCAAACTAGTATATTGTGAACTATCTTGAAAGTACTTGGAGTGGGGTGTTTGTTCCCATTAGCAATATGCCAGATTGGTCTGTTCATATTGAAGCAAGAATTCTTCCGAGCAAGGGTTGGATTAGAGTTAGGAGGCGAAAACACATCCGTCATGTAATGACGATGGATGAAATAGAAGGTAGACGAATGAGGCATCAGCCTCGCCGTTCCACTACCGATAGGCAACGAAGAGGTATGTAACATTCATTAAAAATTATATTTCTTTTCAATTATACCAACTTACTAAGTAACAAATGCAAATGCAGAGGCAAGAAATGCGTCAGAAAATTAGCGAGTTATGGCAGAGATAAGTGGGTCCGGAGGGTCACAGCGTAGCACAGCTACAAGCCGTTTAGATGCATCTGCTATATTTGCAGAAGTAATGGGAGATGCATTTGTCATAGGAGAAGAGGTGGTTGGGGTGCAAAGAGAGCCATTTGGAAGCCAACCGAGGAATTTGCCAGAAAATGGCCGGTAATTAGATAAATAGGGTGCCGACCATAAAATAGCCAGTATTTAAATAAATAGGATACCGGCTATTTTCTGATCGGTATGAATATTTTTATAAATACTTAGGGGATCTAAAGTATATTAATTAATTTTTATTAAACTTTGGATATTAATAAAAATGTCGGCTCTAAAATCAAGAGCAATGACAGTTGACCGGTCCATAAATAAATAAATTCATTTTCTTTTACCAACCATCTATTGAAAACAAATTTTGAGGAAATTTATTATTATAAAGGAGACAGAGAGGTAAATAAATGATTAGTCATGCACCGCCAATAGGCCAATAGATTATTAATTCAAACCTGCAACCGTAAGATAAAAGTAAAAAGAAGCAATGAAGCAATTCTTCTTTAGTTTAACCAAAGATTTGTTTAGTTGAGCTATAGCTTAATTGATTAGTGTTAGCTTTTAGCGAAGCTTGGTCTTTTATTTTACCTGACTGTTTAATTACATCTCCTAGCTGTCATACTGAATAATTGAATTTATTTATGTTATTTAGTTAAATAATTGAATTTGTTCGATTTGATATTCGTGTTTTTGAATTCTTGCTTTATAAAAAATAATTTAGTTAGAATTAATTACATATTTATTTTTATTTTCATTAGTAATGCAATTACATATGTATTAAATAAATGAGTTTTTAATATTCTATTTATAAAATATAATAAAAAATAATTATTAAATTAATTATTACTCGATAATATTAACGATAATATTAACGGATAAGAATAGAGTAGGATATGGTTAATTTTTAATAGATAAGGGTAGGATATGAATAAGTCAATTTTAATGGGTATGAGTATCAAAATCTCTCCATCCGACCCGTACTGTACCCATTGACACTGAATTCAGATCTAGTGAAGTAACCCAATCTTTGGATTTTGGATCGAGACTGTCCGATTCGAATCTGCGAAAATCCATTCCCAAAGTGAGCGCACACATCCCGACGACGAATTCGAATCCCAAGACAATCCCGAGCAACGAATTCGAATCAGACGGTCTCGATCCAAAACCAAAGATTGGGTTACTTTAGGGGATCCGGACCCCATTGACACCCCTAACTTCTCTTCGCCTTTGACCAATCAGTGCTCCGATTGGAATTCCCTCCACCTGACCGTAGAGAAAACAATGATCTCCTTATTTCACTTCGCCTTTTACTTGCTCTTTCTCCTCCTTACCATCCAACATTCAACATCATTCTCCTTCAACTACAACTTCTCCGATCCAACTTTTGACCAGTCAGTGCTCCGATTGGAAGGTGATGCATTCTTGGATGGTGATATCATAAACCTCTCTCGCTACAGCGCGGATGGAAACTTTGACCAAAGCCAAGGTCGTGCAACCTACAAGCAACCGATTTTACTGTGGGATCCCTCCACTGGTAAGGTTGCCAACTTCACAGCAAGCTTCACTTTTGCTTTTCGCTATGGTGTTGAAAAACGTGGAGATGGTATGACTTTTTTTCTCTTACCGTACCCATCTGACCTGACAGACCGATCATCTCAGGGTTGCCTTGGTGCTGTTGAAAATTGCTACAGCCCAAATACAAAAAGGAAAAACCATGTTGTAGCTATAGAGTTTGATAGTTACATGAATGATTGGGACCCGAGCAACAGTCATGTTGGAATTGATGTGGACTCGATCGGCTCCATTGTGTACCAAAACATCACACTGAGCACTAACACCGACATGAGGATTACATCGAATATTACTTATGATAGCGGTACAAAAATATTGACTGTTTTGGTGTACTCAGATAATAATGTGGGATTCGGAAATTATTCTTTAAGTGCAAAGGTTGATCTCAGAAGTTTATTGCCACCGGAGGTAGCTATTGGCTTCTCAAGGTGCTACCGGCCATGCGAGATATGTGGAGTTGCATCAAATTTTTAATTGGTATTTCAACTCGACCTTAGAACCAAAGAACATATCGAGCCTGGGGTCTCTTAGCAACATTCTTAAGGTGGTAATTGGATTAGTTACCAGTTTATTTATCATTGTTGGATTTGGATCTATAATTTGGTGGAAGAAGTACAAGATCCGGTCTTACAGAGAGGTAGAAATGTATGAAGTAATGTATGATGAATTAACAAAACAAGCTGGACCCAAGATTTTTCAATATGATGAATTGCTCGTTGCTACTAAGAATTTTGCTGAGGAACAGAAACTTGGTCGAGGGGCCTTTGGATGGGTTTACATCGGGTTTTTAAGCAATCTAAAAATTCATGTGGCAATTAAGAGACTGAGCAAGACTTACGAGCAAGGGATTAGAGAGTTCACGGCTGAGGTTGGGATTATAAGCCAGTTAAGGCACAGAAACCTCGTGGAACTCGTAGGTTGGTGCCACCACCATAAAGAATTGTTGCTTGTTTACGAATACATGCCGAATGGTAGCCTTGACACACATCTTTACCCCAACAACAGTGACACAACACCTACTCTTCAATGGTCGTTGCGTTACAAGATAGCGCTCGGGCTAGGCTCTGCCCTTTCCTATCTTCACAGAGATTGGAAGCAATGTGTGGTGCACAGGGACATCAAGCCTAGCAACATTATGCTGGATTCAAATTTCAATGCTAAATTGGGTGATTTTGGTCTAGCAAGGCTAATGGACCATAGATTGGGAACCCAGACAACAGATCCGGCTGGTACCATAGGATATCTCGCCCCTGAATGCTTCTACACAGGCCAAACAAGCAAAGAGTCAGATGTATATAGTTTCGGTATCGTTCTGTTAGAAATTGCATGCGGAAGAATGCCGTGTGGAAGAAGACCATGCGTACCAGAAAGCCCCAACATACGACTGGTGCAGTGGGTTTGGGAGTTACATGGGCACGGTAAAATTCTAGAAGCTGCTGATGACAGGCTTGACGGGGATTTTGAGGCGGGGCAAATGGAGTGTCTGATGGTTGTTGGGTTGTGGTGCGCTCACCCCGATGACAGTCAGAGACCGAATATCAAAAAAGCGATGGATGCCTTACACTTTGAATCTCCCTTGCCTTTACTTCCTCCTACAATGCCGGTACCAATGTATGCAGCTCCACTGGAAAATATTACTATCCCATCTCGTAGTACAAGTATTTCAAGTGCCATGAGTACTATTGAACGGTAGGCAAGCTCAAGTTTTGATGTGTCTGCTGGTTTGATATCGGAATGGCTAAGTGGTCAGAAAAACCTTGTAGGATTTATATGTATCTGTATTCTGTAGTATTCTGTGTTTAGCACTGGTTTTTGTTTGAACTGTAGTTGATTTGTTTTCCAAACTTATCCTTTTAGTAGTTACTTAAATGCCTGTATTTAATATCACATTTTATGATCAGTAGTTCCATAACCTTTTAGTTGTTATTTATATAATTAATATTCCAATTAGTTAGCTTATAGGTGTTAGAATTTGATCTGATCATCACACAATTCACTTGATTGTCCCATTAGATAAAGGGAAATGAGCTGATTATAAACTTTTTACCCACTATTTCCTACAGTTATAGATTGGGGCACCCTGAAACTAATCTAGGAATTCTAGCAAGTGTTGGTTTAAAGCAAATACCAAGGCAAGAAACCTTTTCCAGATATCTCTCCGAGTGGTGAAATGCATTATTTTTTGTTTGACTAAACAACTACAAAGATAAAATTACATAAAAATTTCTTCATTTTATCAATTAATGGTACTGTTGTTACAAAATAATATCTATGAAGGCACTAAGGTCATTTGTACGTATAGAACTGTTGTATAATTTTTCCCCAATTATCTCGGTGTAATAGAGAAACATAAAGAAACCATACAAAATCTTAGTCAGAAGGGCAAGTGCCAGAACATGCCTTTGATGCCCTCAGGATCAGCTTCAAACCCTAAATTCTTGTAAAAATCTACAACTGCATTCAAAACATATTTTTGGAGAAACTTTAATCATATCATATTTCTTTAATTTTGAAGGTTGATCTTGTGATTTCCTAATATATGGCCATCGAAATCATTACAATGGCAAATATGGTTGCCACGCCACCACTACTTAGCATAAACATCTTACTTGGTCAATAACAAGAATGAGTAGGTTTTATACTTTAGAAGAAAAATTACCTTTACTATCAGCAAATAATGTAATATTTCCAATATCCCTTTGGAGCAATGCCCTTGTTAGCTTTTGTATAAGCAACTTACCGAGGCCCTGCCCCTACAAAAGGAACCAAAAGACAAGCAAAATAAATCATAGTCATATCATCAAAAGTTAAATAATGGAAAGGAAAAAGAAAACAATGCATTATAGTTTATATTATATTATTTCAATTATGTATTCCATGAGATACAAAACTTAGTAATCTAATTCAATGTCCAATAGACTGAGATGAAGTGCCGCACTAAAGTAATTTCCAAAAATAAAAGACCATCAAGCAAACTTTCTCTTTTTTCTTTTTTTTTTCTTTTTATGTGGGGTGGCGGGGGGTCCACACAATACCCAATTTTTAAAAGGAGAAATGCACATAGTAGTTGCCTTTTGCTTACCTGATAGGAGGGATCAACAATGACATCCCAAATAGTAGCATTAAATGCTTGGTCTGAGGTGGCACGAGCCATCCCAATAAGCTGCTTCCTCTCTTCATCTCCTTCTGTCAAATCACTTTTCCAGATACACTAAGGCATTCATCATCTCCATTTTTAGTTGAACTTGAAAATTTTAATAAAATGTTCATTTACAATAGATTAGGTGGGAAATTTTTTATATTTTTCCTACAAAAGCCTAAATATACCACAATTCTATAAAAACCAAGTATATCTGAACTACCCAAAATCTAAGAAAATTTCTAGCAAAACCCTTGCCTCTAATTTTATTTCCATCCAAATTACCCATAATGTCTCATTACTTAGTTTTCTTTTGAAGAAAGAGGAAGAGTCTACTACAATCGGCACTTCTCCTACCATGTGTAAGGGTTAGGGAGATATTCAGAGCTCTTTCACAGTTGAAATTAGAAACATCTCATAGATGTAATTAATGATAAACCTATCTAAACTTTAAAATAAAAAATTATACAATCAATGATTGAAAAAGTTGTTACCAGGATATTTAATTATAGAATGCAATGTAGCAACCAATAAGCTATTCTTTAGAGATACCGCTACTTTTGATAAAGGTCTCCTGGGCCATCCTACCTACCATTTCACATTAAATACTATATAAAAGTTATTCTGTTTGTACAGCTTATACAGCCGGACCATTTGGCAACAACACATACTGATATGCTACCAAGCCAAACCCAACTCTGTTAGTCAAAGATTAATAATGTTGTTGTGTTTTGCAATACCCACTGTTTAATAAAAACCAACACTGTGTCTTTCAACCAGCAGCCCAACATTGCTTCAGAAATATTGCACATAACACAACAAATATAAGACTAAAAAATGTATATGAAGTGACAAGGTCGTCCCTTTTCTCTACAAACTATGAACTTGTAAGAAAAATGGATGCAGACATAACACACAAATATAGCATAATTCAATTTGTTTCAAATAATATGGAAAATGTTAGGGACAATATAGTCGTCTTTTGCTTCAGTTAATATAATCCAATGGTTGCTGATTTGCAATGACCAAATATTGTTGGGTACTAATTCAAAATACAAAACATTAGGGTTTATTTGAAAAGTACAGGGTAAAAATAACTTCGAGATAGAGAAAAACCTTATCACATAAGTCTTGAAGAGCATGCACATCAACATCTCCAGTTAGGGAAAAGATAATCTGCTCTTGGGACCCATCTGGCAGTGACCTATCAGCAAGTACTAATTGGTCTGGTATGGGCTCTTCTTCTGCTTCCTCTTCATTTATTGTAGAGGGGGGTGCCATTGTCTCTGTTGCATTGTTGTTTTTCAAGAAGCTATGATGGAAGTATAAAAACCATTCACTCCCTTATACGTGGCAACAATTTTTAATTCTCGTAATGTTAGAGAACATACAAAATTTTGATACCATTAACAATGAACTACCTGGATGCAATAGAATCCCAAAAGCCAGCTCTTAAGAACCATCTCTCTAACCTTTTTTCTGAAATTTATTAATAGCCATGGTGTGACATGAAAAAATAAAAAAAAATGAGAAGAATAGAATAAAGCTAATCACAAGTGGAAAGTTTGAACCATTCTTTGACAAAACATACCCCACTGTAAGATGAGAATTTTAATCTGTAATTGACCAAAATATACCTCAATTCAACATTTCAACCTCATTTGCCAAGAACCTTATATTAATTTAGTACCCCTCAAATGTGCAATTATGACTAAATTGCAACTCAATTCTGCATCACTGTCACCAATTTTGACAGAACTTAACCAGCTCACAACTGAAAGGAGAACATACCTGGTTTTCGCCTCAACCTAAGGTACACTCTAGGGGGTAAAAGCTTATTTCGGACTTCATATCCAGAATAACTGGGACATGCGTGGCACCTGAATTTAACAAAAATATAGAAGTACAAAAATTAATTAAAATTTCTTGTTGAATCTACGAGATATTGTCCGATTTTAGCCATAACATTCCAGAACTGGAGGCATTGATCAGTCAAAAATATATTAAAATAGCACAGAAAACAGGACCTGGAAGGACGATGAGGGAGAAAAAGGTTTAACTTTTGTTAATTTCATTTCATTAATTGTAGAATTAGCTCATTGTGACCAATTAATGCTTACACTGGAGACAGAGTCAAAATAAGTCTCAAAATGAAAATTACTACATGACAATGTTATATTGTCTCATTTCTTAGCAAGCATGGTTCCAGTAGAGAAAGAAATCCAACCAAGACAAACACAAAGATGTATCAACAACAGTATCTGAATCAAATATCAGTAAAGTACCTCTCAAATAAAAGAATATAATTCAAATTGGGGCTGATGAAATAAGAAAGGCTTATTATACTGCTACAAAGAGATGCCTAATGGTAGGGCTCAAATTAGGAGGATCAATGAAGTATACAGCATCTAAGAACGCATGACACATAACAAATTGAGTTGCAGTTAAGAAATTACAACGAAGCAAACAGAGAGAAAAGGGAACAGAAAAGAGTGAGAGCAGAGAGATACCTTTGAAGGAGAGATGCTCTCTGACGAAGGGAACTCAGTCGGAAGGAAGAAGGAAGAACCGAGACCGATTCCATCGAGAGGTGGGAGAAGCTAGAGAGAGACGAGAGCAAGGTCTGGGAAAATTAAAGCGGATACAAAGGAGACTGGATCAGTATCTCTTGGCTCTGGCGTTATCAAGATTAGCACGAATCCTAAAGTATATGGATGCTCTAGATCAAATTGAGCACCTCAGGCAAAAGAGATGGATCATTTTAACCCTACTCTATTTACCGGAGGCATGAAATAATTACACCAGGTAGTAAACTGGTATCTTTAGTTACACATGTAACTATGTAAGACACCAACAATAGACAATGATAGGATTTGGAGGTATATTGTTGTTTCAAAGCAGATATCTCACAGTAAAGAATTGTACTAGTGGTAAACTGGATTGGCAGTGCATCAGACTTTTACGGTATATTTTTATATTTTTTGAAAAATATCGTTCAAATTTAAAAATCAAAATTATAGATATATGCTAATATATATGATATGGTATGTGGTATATAACAAAATTTAAGTTAATTTAAAGTTAAGTGAGGTGTGAAGTTCGTGTTGGTTCGGAATCTTTTTTCTACTCATTTTTTAGCAATATTTACTTTTTTTAGTAGTATTTTGAAGTATTTTACAACTTTTTTTCTAATAAAAAACAAGCTTTAATTTAGTAATCATGATTGTTTTCTATAATTTTAGTTAGAGGTAAGAGATAGATTCTCAAGCAGTTAACTTGGAAATGATAGGATATGTACTTGGCGCGGTCATAATATGTGATAGGGCCATGTACAAAAGGTTCTCATAGAACCGGTATTGAGTCAAGAATAGCTTGGGATTCGAACTCTTATTTGGGGCCAATCCGGGATCAAATGAAACAAGCACAGGATCCGGAAACAACTCGGTCCGGAAAAGATTAACTAGGTCTTGCCCGACAAGGCCTAACTGGGCCTTGCCCGACAAGGGTCCAGCTCAAACTCGGCTTACGGTCACTACTTTCGTATACGTACATTACGAGTGCAATTTAATGACATCTGTTTATGCGGATGTCACCGCTCACAATGTGAAATGACGGTTAGAAAACAGCCTATTTAAGACAAAAGGCCCCTTTAACAGGGGCTGACCTTTCCGACAAAAGCGAGGTATTATACAGGATAGAGTCTGAATACCTCCTCACTCTCCCACATCTAGAACCGACAATCCACTTTCCAATTCTCAGCCCGTTTCCTCGAGACAGGACGAGCCCAAATCTAAAGACCTTTACATACGATCCACTTTCCGAGATATAATGTATAAATATAGGATCTAGGCCGAAATAATATGACGTATTAAAGAATCATCGACCTTACTCTTTGAATGTTTTTTTTTTTTTTTTCCTTTTTGGACTTAATTTAGTTTTTCTAGAGATTTATCTTGGTGATAAATTAATTTCACGAGTGTTAAAAACTAAAAGACGTCGATTGTAATCATATAACTAAAGAACATTGAGCGTAGAAATAGCTAAAAACGTCTTTGTACAAACAATTTTTGGGGGCTAAAGCTGTAGGAGCACATCTTAGTAGTTAGTACTAACTATTTTTTACTCAATAAATTATATAAAAAATTATACATAAATAAAAAAAAAAAAGTTAAAGGTCAATTAACCCCATTCATTATACTTGAATCGGCCCCGTAGCAACGTCTTAGTGGTAACTATTTTGGATGCAATGCTACAGTAGCGTTGCTCCGGAAGCCGCCTCCACTCCACTAAAAATATGATACCACAGACATGCCAACCCTCGGCCAGGATCCCCTTCCAACTATATGCCATAACATGTACAAAATATTTGGTACAGCAAATCTAATTTGCACTATTTTTATGGGCTTAACAGTACATTTGTCCTAACATGTTAATACTTGCAATGAAATCAATCCTTGACGAATGACAAATGTTTAGTCAACTCAAGAAGCTACAAGTGCAGTTGAGCTGCAACAGTTTCATCCAAATGTAATCAAATCTGTTACAAGTTGCTCGTTTTAATTTGTTTTATAGATGATCTGGGGCACTGGTACCAGTATTTTGGGGATGAGATAATTGTTAGTACTTTAGGACCAAGAGTCTGTTATATCTTATTTTGTACTTGGAAGGCAAACATTGCTTGAGCACTACTAATTGACAGAAAACAGGTGCACAGAATCAAGCTTGCTTAAGCACATGAAAAATACCTCAATTGACAGAGAAAGGCACCTCCCTCACCCCAACTAAATTGTTCTCCTCATGCACTACAACCTTATTAAACTAAGGTGCAAAATTTTATTTAACAAAAAATCATAATCCGACCACTCAGAATTTAAATAAAGAAAATACATAGAGAAACAACCACATGAAAGATGACTGGCACAAGCAAATGAGATTTTAAAGGGATTACTTAGCTAGGCACACCAGCACCCCTTTTCTCTCTAGCAGCACGGGCCCACTCAGTGTGGTATGATCCAGGTTTATCAACCCTCTCGTAAGTATGGGCCCCAAAGTAGTCCCTCTGTGCTTGGACCAGATTGGCAGGGAGTCTCGACCGTCTGTATGCATCGAAATATGCCAGGCTGGCACTCATACCAGGTGCACCTACACCCGACTCCACAGCAAGCCCAACCACTCGCCTCCATGCAGCTTGTCTCTGCACCATCTCCCGAGCAAACTCCTCATCCACAATCAAGTTCGCCAAATCAGGGTTTCTCCCGTAGGCCTTCTTGATACGGTCCAAGAACCGAGCCCTAATTATGCAACCACCTTTCCAGATTCTCGCTAACTCGCCAAGATTCAGATCCCAGCCCTTTTCAATGCTCTTGGAACGGATCAGATTCATGCCTTGCGCATAGCTACAAATTTTAGAGGCGTAAAGTGCCTGACGCACATCATCAACAAGCAGTCGTTTGTCAACCAAGCTGGATCCCGTAAGAAGGCCGGGCTGGAGACCAGCCTGCTTCAGTGCCATCTCGGCTGCCACACGCTCATCTTTCAACCCAGAGATGTAGCGGCTATCCAAGGAGGCGGCAATGGTGGGGGCCGCTATGGCCAGCTCAGCTGCCTGCTGTACTGTCCACTTACCAGTACCCTTCATCCCAGTCTTGTCTAAAATCTTATCAACAAGCTGTAGTTCGCCGGAGCCTGAGCCGTTGAATTCATCAGGCACGCTAAAAATGTCAGCGGTGATCTCCACAAGGAAACTCTCCAGCTCGCCACGATTCCAATCCTCAAAAACTTGAGCGAGCTCATTGTTGGAAAGACATCCGACATGCTTCAGTATATCATATGCCTCAGAAATCAGCTGCATGTCACCATATTCAATCCCATTGTGAACCATCTTGACAAAGTTACCGGCACCGCCAGGGCCCACGTAAGTGACACACGGGCCATCATCCACCTGTGCTGCTATCTTGGAGAGGATAGACTGGACATTGGTGTAGGCTTCTTTGTGGCCGCCAGGCATGAGGGACGGCCCGTTGCGGGCCCCGTCTTCCCCACCTGACACCCCCATACCCAGGTACAGGAGCCCCTTCGAAGCCGCATCCTCCAGCCTCCTCTCAGTGTTTTCATACCTGTCAATTTTACTTTTATTACTACTGTTGTTTGAGACTCAATTTAAAACCCTAAACACCAAATGCTAAAAAGTGTATGAATTGCTTCAAAATTAATGGTATGGATGAATTAATTAACTAACTGATCGATTAACTTACCACTCGTTGCCTCCATCAATAATAGCATCGCCTGGCTCCAGAAAGGGAACAAGGGAGGAAATGAGGGAATCGACGGGGGCCCCAGCTTTGACGAGCATGACAATGGAGCGGGGACGCTTAATGGACAAAACGAAGTCTTTAGTGGTGGCGTGACCCGTCAGAGGAAGCCCCCCCTCCGCCTGAGCTCGGCGCACAGTCTCCTCAGTCTTAGACGCCGTGCGGTTGTACACCGAGATGGGGAACCCCTTCTCGGCTATATTCAGGGCAAGGTTTTGCCCCATAACGGCCAGACCCGCTAACCCGATCCGAGATACACATCCCGCTGCCTCCATCGGAATACCTTCGTTAATTCCTAGGGGTTTAGATTTGGACTTTTGAGATAAAAGGGAAGAGGAGATGGGGGTCTTTTTGTAAATGTCCTGTTTAGTCTTTTAGCGGGACAGAGAGTTATTGGCTTTTAGTAATACAGAGGGGTAATTAGTCTTTTGGCGGAGGATGGAGGCGACCGATCACTTCAGTGTTCACTCATTCACGCCTCTTCCACCAACGAGACTACGATATTTAATTCCTCTTTCTTCTTTCCCATTTTGGAGCAAAGTGCGGGATTTACTGAATGCAATGACGGTGTTTGCTTGACCGTGTGCAGTTACACTCAAACTGGTTGTGGAGCTGTTATTCTAACGTTCGAGTGGGTCCCTTACGTCAGATTCAGATCTCACGAGATGTCGCCGTAACTGCGGTAGCCTTTTGTCTCATCAAACCTGACATGAGATGATGAGAAGCCCCACCTGTAATTGTTACTAATCCCGTCGTCCCGGCCCGGTTTCTCGGCCCAGTCCCCTTCTTCATCATTTTGGACTTGAGAGTAGGTCCGATGCCCATCGGACCTACCTCGGTTCGATGGGTTTAATCACTATCGATTTGCTTTTAGATTCGTGCAAAATGCTTTAAACCCGTGCTTGTATGTTTCAATTTTCGTGCACACAAATCTTGTACTAGATCGGACGGTCCGCATGGCGTTGAACCTAAAAGTAGGTCCGATGGGCATCGGACCTACTCCGTTCTCATCATTTTGACTTTGTTAAAATCGATTGGTTCATCGGCCCCCACCAAATTGACATGCAAGTGCCTTGCATCCATTTTGGGTGAAGTAGAGAATGCTTATGGAGCGACATTGTTTTAACGTTAAATCCAAATTCATGTTGTATATCAACAATATAAAGGAATTTTTTTTCAGAAAACAATAAAAAAGAACTATATTGTGTTTCTAACTATACTCTCAATGATTCAAAATCAAAGAACAATAAAAAGGAATTCTATTCACAATAAACACTCCTTGGCATTCCTGGAATTAAGTTCTCAGCAAAACATTGAAAGAGTTGAATATGGGCCAAACGATTACATTGATTCAGGCCAGCTTGAGAAATTCGAAGATAAACCAAGTTATTTCCGCACTAAATAGGATGCCCATACTTCATTTGCAGGAGGCGGCGGCTGGACCCAGTGCCCAGGTATCCGGCTGCACCAATATACAATGTACATAAATCAAGATGGAGTTTTACATTTTGTAAGTTTACTCTTCCACATTTTTCCTCAATTTACTTGCCTTTTTACTCCTATACTAAGAAGGATAATATGAACAATTCAATTCAAACCCTTTCTGTATTGAACCGCCATCAAACCCCACCAGCACACACACAAAGACGACTACAAACAGTAGAAAAATGAAAAGAAAAAAAAAAAACATAAATCCAGTTTTAACAAATTAATATGTGAACCCAATTTCCCACTAGTACGAGTGCTGAAACTGTCACATATCTGGTAGGAGACAACTAAAAAGAAAAGTATAATTCATAAGAGAAGTGTCATTACCTCCCTCCTGGTCGTAGATAAGCATCCCATGTTCTTCTCACCTACAAATAAATAGAAAATTGATTGATATTAGAAAGTGCAACAAAAATACACAAAGTAGCCTAAATTACTCAGAATTCAAAATAGATCATCACCTCAATAAGTGTCCCCATGTCATAGCTGCTCCCATGATAGTAATGATAAAACTCCACCGGCAAATTGATACCTGAATTTCCATCGACTTTTTTATCTCCCACAACAGGCATCTCTCTCTGCAAATTAGAACCCCCACTCTTACTGGATCCAGCCTCAACCTGTGCATCTTCTGTGTTAGTGGGACCCGTATAACTTGATTGGTTGGTTGGCTGATTTGAAGATTTTCTAGACCCCTCAGCTGTTGCAATTGCATCAATTGCGGCATCAGTGCTTGCAGCAGAGGCAGCCTGGAGTTCCTCTTCCTCAACTGCAGCCCTGACTCGGTCGAGAAATTTGTCATCCTCTTCTGGGAAGAAATGGCCTGTTTAAAAAAGATAATACCCATTATTACAATGTGAAATCACTTGTTAAGTAAGTTGATGGGGGCTGGTATTATATAGTATTTACTTCAAAGCTTAACCATCAGATGTGTGCTTATTCCTAATAAAGGCAAAGCCTAAATTAACTTGTGAAGTGTGCATCTAAAGTCAATGTAGCATCTAAAGTCAATGTAGTTCCCTTTACTCATTTATACATGTATGCCTTAATTCAGCCTCAGTAAGCCTGCTAAAGCATATTACTGATACGTGATTAAGCTCTATAAGTCTGACACGTGCCCAATTAAGACTGAGTTAACTCCTCTGTTGTGCACTTGAGCCTCAACCACAACTAAGCCTAGTCAAGCACCTATAGTTATGCCTAAGCTAAGCTTTCTTAACCCTCAAGAGAGCAGGCATTCTCAACTATTCCTCATTTCACCGTCAAACTTGCAATTATGGCCTGATTATCCCTTCAAAACCATTTTGCAATCATGCCCAGGTTAAACATCAATCAACCCTCGCTTGTGCAATCATACACTAAGAAAGCCCCAAAGAACCTTCAGCTGTGCAATTTAAGTCAAAATTCTGTATTCAAGCCCATATTTGACCTAGTTTCTCCTTTATTAGAAAATGGCTTGAAACTCATCTGGCTAACCATGAGTATATCTCATTATAATATATACTGATTCAGCCAGAAACTGAGTCAGTGTAAAAAAGGCACCCAACATTTTCTTTTACAAGCATCAAATCATTATCACAGATCATGCACTTTAAAATTTAAGTAACAGAAAAGTTCACCTTGTTTCTTCAGTTTCTCAATTCGGATTGATCGGAGCTCTTTAAGCTTTTCCACTATTAGAATAAGCTCAAGCTGAAAACAGAAGCATCAGAATTAAAAATGAAATCTTTGATTAATAATTTACTGAACTGGAAAATCATTGATTTTTGCCCCTTGACTTAAACCAACATTATAAAATATGCAAAAGAGATCTTAAACCTCCAATGTTTGCGAATGAAAAATTGAACTTTTTTTGGTAGATAAGAATCCCAAATGTTGGAATAAATGATATAAAATTAATAAAAGTGAAGGGTTCACATGCCAGCTTTTCTTATGCTTCCATTTATTTAAGAGTAAACTAAAAAGAAAATATAAAACTCAAATGACAAACGAAACCTTTAGTTGTGATCTATGTCTCTTTTCATTATAAGTTTTCAAATAAGTGAAGGCACAATGTAACACATAAATTGGAGGTGCTTGAACCATCTTAGTAAAAACTGCCCCAAGTTCTTGCCTCAACTAAACATGTGAATCCTCTTTGTTTAATTGTACCTTAATATAATATAAGGGAGATGTCTTTTATAAAGATGAAAGATTATCAACTGTAACAAATGTACCTTGTCCATCAAATTAATCTAAATTTGGAAAATCATTTGCAAATATCTCAAAAAATAGTGTCAAGTGCAAAAGGTGAGAAATATTGGCTGTTTATCAGCATACAAAAAACATATGGGTGCATATTATGAAAGAACTCAAAATTGATATACATGCTATTAGACTTGTTCATACCTCAGATTCAAGCCTCTCTTTCTCCTCTTTAGCTTTCTTCTTTGCAATTTTCTTCATACTCTCGACCTGAAAATTCAAGTTAGTTACACCCAGTATCACTACAAAAGATTAATATGACTGGCATAAGAAAAAAGGTCATTATGCCAGCACAGCAGAAACAATTGCTATTCTCCACAAATGCATTTGTTCCTATAATGAAATGTCAATTTCATTTTAGTTGCATTTAGGCAAGGCCCTGTATATGCCAACCAATATATCCAAATTTGACTCATTTCTGGTATTTCTTGCCAATTATTGGTTTGTACAAGTTACATTTTGTGGGACAAGTATAGCCAGCACAAGGCATAATTAATTAAAAGGAAGTACCTTGCGTCTGGCAATATCCTTGGCAATCTCTTGCGCCCTCCAATCATCGGCAGCCTGATCAACCTTATCATAATCTTCACGCTCCTACAAAATGTTGGATTAAGTTGATCATTCTCAGTATATAAATCAACTATTGAAAAAGATAAACAAGACATATACAAGATGGAAGAAAGAGTTTGGTACAGAAGAAAGGGATAGGTCACATAAACCAGTTGAGACCAATGACAGGTGAAGTTTAACAAAGGAGGTTCTGGCTGTACAGGTCATTCAGTTCAAAGATATGTCTTGCACAACTGAGACATCTCTCTCACTCTATCTCTAACCCCATCTCCCCCACCCCAAAAAAATGCAAAACTGATGACAAATAACAATAATTGGAGCTTGTAATGATGCTGCTAGTAGGTACTCCAGCTTATGGTCATGCAAGGACACAGGTGATACAAAAGGACAAAAGCTCTACATACGGGGGACTGCAAGGAAAGGGGAGGGTCTGTTTTGCAAAAGTGGCTGAAGGGGTTAGAAGGAAAAAGGACAAGAAACACGAAACAGACAGTTCAATAAGGAATGTTCCAAACTTTTTCAATGTCAGTCCATGTACTGGTAATTTTAATTTGAATGCACTCAAGTCACTCTTACTGATAAGTACAATTTCAGCTATTCACACAAGGTTATTGGTTTTCTTGTTGTTCAGGTAATCAGTATCATTATTTAATATAATAACCATACATATATATATCAATTTGTAAATCTCACTATATGTATAACATAAAGTTGGAGACATTTCTGTCATTAAAAACATTCATACATAGATTCTAACATCCTAGTTTTTTTAACAATTTTTTTTCTCGGCTCAGGCCAGTTTTCACCAGGCAATGCTTGGATAAATTTTCAGTGATCAGTCGAAGTTTGCAACGAGTCTTTTGTACTGACACTGAAAACACCATACCAGGCACTGCAAGTGTAAAGGCCTATCCACTAACAAAAATCTCCTATTCCACTCCACTGTGGAAAAGAACATGAATACCTTGAGTAGAAGTTCTGCAACCCGTCTCCTTTTCCTCTTCCTCCAAAGTTTGTTTCTTCTGGATTTTTGCATCTTTTGGCCCGATTTCACCGCAAGTGATCCCTCTTCCCATGGGCCCGTCTTGTCGGTGACAGAAGCTAAAGGAGCCACAAGGGCCTTCATGTATGAGCATACTGAATTAGCCGCCTCAATTGAAAGGGACTCCTGTGCATCTAGGCTAATTTTCTTTGCATTTATAACCTCAAGAAACTCTTCAATTGCAGAACTACTGCCAGTCTTTATTTTGAGTAGCGCCTCCAGCTCATTTAGCCTGGGAAGAGATTCACCATTTGTTAGTGCCCCGAGTTAAAAATTAGAACCAACTTGTAACCAGAGAAAAGTCATTTAGTTAGCAACATACATGGCTTGGGACACGTTTATCGTCTCTTGCAATTTCCTAATATGCTCATGCACATTTCTGGGTTGCCAGAAGGAAGAGGAAGCATGTTGGAGAGGCTGCCAAAGCTGGGCTTGGGGAACCGCCCAAAATCCACGAGGTAGAGGTGATGGTATCATGCTGTTAAAAGAGAGCACATAGTTAAAACACGTGTTTAATCAATCAGAGTACTATTTAGAAATGAAAAATTGCCTACAATTTACTTGTCAAGAGAGCTATATACAACAAAACTACGTTAAAAGATGCAAACCATTATTAAGACATTTCGTCGAACACCTGGTGTGCAAGGTTTGAAACACTAACCTTGGAAATGAATTCACCCTTCGTCTCAATCAGACTCAGGTTTCCTCCTTTCAGGAAGGCAGAGAGTGATGGTGTTCTAGCTGCGGGATTGATTTTTACTCGTAAGTGAACTTTGAGCTTGTAAATAAACCTAAGAAGTACAGCTGACAAGACAAATATGGGACAAATATGGCAATTTATAACTGAATTGACAAATATGGGACAAATCTTCAAATTGACCGCAAGTTAGAACTGAATTGTTTAGTTTTCGGGGAACTAAAATGGCAATTTAAGTACCCCAATCAGAAGCGGAACATGGTACCAGTTTGATGCTACTCATAGAATATTAAAGAGACTCCGTGTAATTCCCCTCGGACCATATCGGGTCGGATTCTTATCGGACGGTCCGAATCTAAATTCACAAATTGAGTTACATCCGGACTCGGTGGGCCGTGCGCATGTTTGGTTGTTTCCTTCGTTTGGAGAGCCCAACGGCCTAATACAGGCTTTTTCCATTGGGCTTGTATAAAAGAAAATTCCGAAGGCCTTAGTTTTTTATTTGATTTAGTAATTTAAGAAGTATTTGACATCTTTAATTTCTTCTGATATGAGTAAAACAATTGAAATTAATTAAACCGGTAAGAATCAATGTTGTAAATACGGATATAGTACTATCAAATAATTAATCAAAAAATAATTTAAAATAATTAGTCATAATCGAGAATAATTAATTAGTCTAAAAATTTTGTAAAAATTTGATCGCCATGAACAACTAATCGACTGATTAATCGGTCTACACGGTTGTTTTTTACGGCACTGGTAGAACATAAAGGGACTGTTCGGCAACAAGAGATTAAACTTTCTTAAGACTTAATCCGCTTAATTTAGCTTCTTTAGCTGCTTACTCTTATCAAATACCGGTTCCTAAGCACAAATTAAGATCACTTCTAGCCTCCTTTTATCCGCATCTTAATCCTATGTTCAGATCTGAAGACACCTCTATTCTGTCCTTTAGCTTTCCTAATTTTAACTCACATATTGAAACAACCAAACGGCCCAACAGGGCCCACGAAACTATAAACAAAATATGTGGGAGAAGAAAAAAATAAATTAAGACAACTAAATCTGCATGACTTAAAAAAAAACAAAGCGGGCCATATGCCATGGTTTTATCACGTGATATCTAATTCCCAAGCACCTTGCATGATTGCCACGTGTCCTTACCTTTTCGGTGCCTCCAGATTACTCTTTCGCCACCTACAAAATCATTATATTTCTGGGTTGGTCCCACTTGATTAATTATCGACCGTGAATTTCATGAAATTCTTATATTGACTTTTACTTTTAGTTATAAAATAAACAATTGAGAGCAGGTCCAATGGGTATCGGACCTACTCTGGTTTGACGAGTTTAAATTTAGGAGTGATTAATGAGCGAGCATGAGCGAGTCGGAGTATGCTCATACTTGGCTCATTAGCTTAATGAGCGAGTTACCGAGTTGTTTAAAATACATCATTCACAAATTAATTTTCATTTATAGAATTTAACAAATTGTCCATAAGCAAGTTTAACAAAAAATTATCCATAAACAAATTAAACAATACATACTTTAACATAAAATTGTCCATAAGCAAATTAAGCAAATTAAACAATACATAAAATTGTCTCTGACCCTCTATGACTTTAGTTTTGCACTTTTGCAGTTTTGCCTCTAAAGTTTTTAGTCTGTGAAAATTTTGCTGCCGCTCAAATAGTTTCAAAATTTTTAGCTACAGAACTAAATACTATTCTAGATATTAGATGTAGTAGGATTTGTGTAACTAATTTTTTAATAAGCTAATGAGCGAGTTGGGGTATGCTCATGCTCGGCTCATTAAGTTCATGAGCGAGTTGCAGCGAGTTGCTAATGAGCAAGTTGTTAATGAGCATTTAGCGAGCGAGTTATGAGCGAGTTACTCACTCCTAGGTTTAATCGCCGTTGTTTGCTTTAAGATTCATGCAGAACGCTTTAAACCTCGTGCGTGTCTATTTCAATTTTCGTGCGCACAAATCTTAAATTAGATCGGACGGTTATCATGCTTGTTGAACATAAAAGTAGGTCCGATGGGCATCGGACCTACTCCGTTCTCATGCTCAATGCTTTGAAAGAATTTTTCTAATGTTAAATGATAACGCATCATATATTCAAAGAGGTGTTTCATTATCTCATGTTTTTTATACTTAGGCTTAACTTTTTAAATGCCCTTCAATACAGTTTCAATTTCTTATTTCTCCCTTAACTCATATATATATCAAATTTACCACTTAACTCTTCCATCTCTTTCTTATTTACCCATACGATTAAAGAGACCGATTAATTAATTTTATTAAATGCACCATCTATGATTTTTGTTTACTTTCAAAGCAATTGACCATAATATCCTTCTTCTTGCTCATTCTCTTGTTCTTCCTTCCTCGTTTAACTCTACAAGCTAATAACAAAAACAAAAAAATATTAAAGAAAACATAACCATAGGTTACTCCTCTGTATCACCTTACTCTCGTGAGCGGTGAGCCCAACTAATTCTCTGTTACTCTGTGATATGTCTATATTTCATCTAATATTTCGTCCTATTTCTGAACCAGACCTTATGCTTTTGACCACTAAATTGCATAGTTTATATTGATTTTCAATAGAATATGGTACTGCTGGCAGTTTTGTGGTTAATTTGCAGGATATAGGCGAAAACAGGCAAAAAGGCAGAGTTCTGACTTCCCCCACGCGACCCGCGTCCCACCTCATGCGGGTCGCATAGCAGCCCAGACGAAGCGACCTCAGACGCGACCCTCACAGCTCGCATCCGCGCCACCTGACGCGGGTCGCATGGAAATTCATGCGGGTCGCGTCGAGTCAGCTGAGCCAGGCCCAATTAAGGCCCACGAAGGAAGTTATATATACTGCAGGCCTGGTAACAGAAGGGATCATCCATTAATCCGATTTTCATCCAGAAGACAGCAGATCCGATTGGGAGCTGAGGAGAAGGCGATCTGGAGCTGAGGAGGAGGCGATTCGAAGGAGAAGACTCAATCTGAAGCTCCAATCCTCTTCATCACCTCTTCTCTCACTATGATTTGCCTTTTTCCTCTCTCTCTTGTTTTGATTTTATTGATGTCTGAGTAGATACTGTAGTTTCGAGGGTTTGGATTTGTAGTCTGATACTTTGTTTGATGATGCATATGGATTGATTCTTATTGTTATTTCGTGTTTCTCTGATTCTAGTATTATTTGAGATTGCTTGATTTGAATTGTTTGATTCTTGATTGCTTACTGTTGAATGCCTTTGGCATTTCTTCTTGTACCAAGGGCTTGATATTTCTTGCAAATTAGGTTAAGTACCTGAGGTAGGTCTGAGAACCGAAAGGTGATGTCAATGAGTAGCCGAAAGGTGAAAGTTTCTATTCAGCTTGTAGATCAATGAGTAGCCGAAAGGTGAAAGTTCCTACTTCAGCTTATAGATACCTTTAGTAAACAGAATCGAGAACTTAGGTTTAGATCAAACAGCTTGATTAGACTTGAGAAGGTGAAATTGCAATTCCAAACCAGGTCTGCTAAGCCAACACACGAAAGTTGAGGTTCAGTGACACTAGGTACGGTCAGTTTAGCCTTACACGACTTAAACAACAAGTTTCTGACATGTACAGACTCAGCTCAAGGGCCATACGGGTCGCATGACTTAGCACGCGGGTCGCATCACGAGGGTCGCAAGCCACAGCTTGCGGGTCGCGTGCCAGGTCCAGGCGCTTAAGGCCAAGCGGGTCGCATGCGAAAGCATGCGGGTCGCGTCATACGGGTCGCATGACAGGTCCTGAGCAGCAAAGTTGAAGATGAAATCTGAAACCCTTGAAACACACCTTTTATACATAGTACAAAACACAAACATTTAGTCGATTCATTACTTGTCTATACATTAGTTTACTTGTTCATATATTCTTTTGTTTCATTCTTTTACTTGTTCATACATCTTAGGAAATAGACAAACCCCAAACATTCAAACTTCTAGTACCTAATTAGGAATAGTTAAAGTTCAGAAAATAAACCGTCCCTAAGGATCGACACCCGTTCTAACTACACGACAGGGTTGTGCACTTGCAACCTTCGTCAAAGAGTTGAATAGGGTTTAAACTCTACAGCTTAGGCTGTGTTGAAACTTTGTTCATTCAATCTACAGCGAACACTCTGTCCATAGTTACATTTCAGAAAAGAAAAGAAAAATCAAAGGGCTTCAAACAAAAAGCTAAAGATGCAATTATTGAATTATATTATTGTCAAGAGTATCTCTAAATTGATCGCGTGTATGTATTCTCATCTGAGACACGATGCATGTATTCTAATTGTTTAATAAAATGAGATAACATAGTAATCAATTATTATGAAAATTCTACAACTAGATTAAGGCAATTTGAGATAATGGAGAAAAAAAACTATCTAGAGTTTTGAATAAACTTCAATGGTTTGTGTGAGATGAGGTTGTACCATGGAGAGAGAGGAGATAAGACTGTGTATATTTATTTTCACTCACTGTTTTATGTTCCCAAAGTTTTTAGAGGTTGTCTTTGCATTTTATTTCCTCTGGTGTTTGTTTGTATTATCTCATCCAGTGTCAGATCCTTTGTACTGGTATTTTTGTGTACTATATGGCAAGGTACTACTGTTAGGCTAGTATTCACAGTATGAGCGAATAGAACTTGGGTGTCTCTGAAAGTTGATGATCATGATAGCTGCAATCTTTACCAGCAGCATACTCTGTAATATATTTCTTTAAATTCAAGCTAAGGCAATTTCGATCATCAATAGAGAAAAAAGAAAAGACTTTTTGTAATTATTAGGGGTGTTTTCGTCTATTTTTGGGAAACAAAATTAATACTTATTTTTTAATATTATTTGAGTAGAGTTAGTTTTTTATTTCTTATTGTTAAGCAGAAATAAGAAACACATTAAAGAGTTGGAGGGTATATATAATATATTAAACTCTAGAGGAGTAAATAAGAAAATCAAGACAAGTTGAAGGGTTTATGAAAAATTAACCCTTATATTTATTATATTTCATATTTTATATTATTATTTTTAAAGTTTAAATTGACGATCTGAATCACTCAACATGATATATATATATATATAGAGAGAGAGAGAGAGAGAGATGGGCTATTGTGCTTCGCGAAGTAAATTGGGGGTTTACTTCGGACTATATTTTTATTTTTAAAAATCCAAACAACCGATCCAAACCGTTCAACATGTTCTAAATATTGAAATGTGCTTGGAGACTAAATTTTACATTTTTTGGAACTTTTTTACTATTTATTAAGCCACTTTGAAAATCGCTGATCCGGTGGTCCAGAAAATTTTACTATTTTTTACTGTTCTCAGTAGATCAACGATTTTCAAAGTGGCTTAATAAATAGTAAAAAAGTTCCAAAAAATGTAAAATTTAGTCTCCAAGCACATTTCAATATTTAGAACATGTTGAACAGTTTGGATTGGTTGTTTGAATTTTCAAAAATAAAAATATGATCCGAAGTAAACCCCCATTTACTTCGCGAAGCACAATAGCCCATCTCTCTATATATATATTAAAATATATTGGGGATATATTTGAGATGAAATTTTATACTTTTTGGAAAATTTTAATAATTTGTTAAGATAAGTATAAAATCATTGTTTCTGAACCGTTCAAAAATTATTAAATTTAATCTCCAAGTATATTTTAGTATAGATATTATGTTAAGCGGTTCAGATCAATAGTTTGAACTTGAAAATGAAAATATAAAATGTGAACTTAATGAGATATAAAAGATGAACTATTGAAACTCTCTCTATGTTCAAAATAACAAATCTGAAAATTTCGCTAAATATACAGCGTCCACCGGACCCCAAAAAAACGGTGAGAATGAATACCAAATAAACAATGATATGGAAGAATGGCAACATGATAAAAGTGTACGAACGTTAATGAATCTAAAAAAATTATAGTGTTATTATGGTTATTTTAATTTTTGATTTTTCATGAATAAATTTGAAACGATGTCCGGAGATTATTCTATTACAAAGGAAAGTATGATCATGAGAAACCATTACGTAAAGTATGTTATTTCTCCTTTAATTACAAATATTATATATACACATAAATATGATAAATAACGTAAATTAATTAATTTGTATTTTCAAAGTGTAAGAGCATCTACATTCTGGTATTATAAGAGTTTATAATCTGATATGACAGTTTCTAATTCTGTTTCAAGAACGTGGAACTATGCAGGAAAGTTTCTTATTAATAAATTATTTATAAACTTAATGCTGACCAAATATTTGGCTCAAATTATTTCGCTTTTTAATTTATTATTGACATGACTTAATAGAAACTCTAAAATTAATTTTAAAAAATGTGAGAATTAAAAATTTTAGAGATCTTAATTTTTAAAAAATAGTTATCAGTTATGTAGAAACTCATTTAAATTTATGAATATAGATTCTCTAAAATACCAATAAAAAATTTTATTGGCTGATTCATTCTATTTTTTTTTTTCCTTGAGATCAACTCCGGACCCGTATCCTCTGCGGAGCAAAACAAACGGACCAGATTAACTCTCAGCAGCTTTGAGACTCGGGCTAACGGAGGGGGCAGTATTATTGGGCTTTGAGATTCGTGCCATGTCAAAACTAACTGACCAAATTAAAAGAACCGCAGGTGCAGATTTTAAAAGCTCCGCAGAGGATAGCGTTCCATCAACTCCGTTGTAATATGCGGTTGTTGATAGTGGTTTGAAAAGGGGCCGGTTCGGGTCGGTCCGGTCCAAACCCGTCCGGTCCCCGGGTTGACTCGGGCACGGGTTAGCCCGGGTCAACGGGTTGAGTCGGGTAGGGGGGGGCGGGTTGGGGTCTGACTCGGCCGACCCTTACCCGGCCTAAACCCGGCGGGTTAGGTCGGGGCGGGTTAGGTCGGGTCGGGGGTCGGTCCGGTCCGGTCCGGGTAGGTCCGGTTTTTTTTTTTTTTTTTTTTTTTTTTTTTTTTTTCCTGTTTTTTTTTTTTTTCTGTTTTGTTTGGAGAGTTTTTGGCTGTTATTTTTTTTATTTGAACTCAATATATTTTTGTTATAACAAAATCAAATTATGTTAAACCGAATTATTTTAAAACTAAATTAGTTTAAAACTAAATTATTTTAAAACTGAATTATTTTTTATATTTAAAACCGAATTATTTTAAAACAAAAGTTAATTTAAATACTAAACAACAGTCATTAAATACTAAAATTATTGAAAGAAGAGAGAGCTGTTATGTTGAAAGTAATATTATAGGTTCTCCGTTCTCATCTTCTGAATATTTCTAATTTTTGGTCAATTTTTTTAATAAACAATTAATTAAATACTAAATCGTACTAACAGTCAAGTGTCTCCTTTAGAATTGAAAATGATAAATGTGTATTTTATAAATTAACATGATTTATGTAATTTTTATGACTGAAAAAAATGAATTACACTAGATTACTTTGAAATTATGTTGAATTACACTAAATTACGTTAAATTACGCTAAATTACAATAACTTCGCTAATTATGCTGAAATACGGTAAATTACGCTAAAATAGACCGATTCTGTGCCATCTTTCATGAATTATAAAAAATAGTAAAAAAATTCCAAAAATAGTAAAAATTGGTAATCTGCAAGTTCATTATGTAACTAATTTACTGAGCTACTTGGATTGAATGATAGACATGAAAATCTTAATCGGAAATTTCAACTCAAGTTTTGAGGCTCTTCCCTTAGTTTTTTGACGAATCCGACGGTCGGATCGGTCCCGAAAGGAGATTAGCTTGGTACAGGGGCTGTGGAGCTCATGTCAAAATTTCAGCCCGATCCGACGGACGGATCAAAAGTTATGCCCTTTTTTGTCAAAATTTCATTTTAAATTGATAATATATTTTCTAAACGTTCATTTATTTTTAATAAGTTAAATAAAATATAAATCAAAGTGATCTTAAATCAATTACTTTAAAACAATAAACATTTTAAATTGATAATATATTTTGTAAACGTTCAATTTAAATTGATAATATAAATCTAAATCTAAATTAAATTAAAATTCAAATCTAAATTTAGATGCAAATAAAATTAAATCTAAATTGAATATAAATATAAATCTAAATTTAAATTTAAATTAAATCTCACAGGTGCGGGTCCGGTTCACGGTCGCGGCTCACGGGTGCGGGTGCGGGCGTGGTTCAGGAGTTCGGGTTCGGGTCAGCCAACAGAGGCAAAAAAAAAAAACCGAATTAAAGAAAAAAATTTCAAATTTGACCGGGTTGACCGGGTTGGCTCGGTTCCCGCCGGGTCCGGGTCGGGTTTGAGAGGGGTTAGGTCGGGTTCGGCCGGTTTGGGGTCGGGTTCACCCGGGTTCGGCCGGTTTGGGGTCGGGTTCACCCGGATTCGGCCGGTTTGGGGTCGGGTTCACCCGGATTCTGACGGTTCGGGTCGAATTTAAGTCGGTCCGGGTCGGGTTCGGGTAGGCGGGTTGAAACGGTGGGGGTATGGTCGGGTTTCGCCTAGAAAACGGCATCCGACCCGTTTCAAACCCGACCCTACCCTTTAGGACGGTTCGGGTCGGATTCAAGGTCGGGTCCGGGTCGGTTCGGGTTCGGGTCCCGGGTTTGGTCGGTCCGGGTCGACCCGCCCGGGTTTAATCAATACACTAGTTGTAGATGCTCTGTTAAGCCACCAATGTTTTGATGCATATCTCTTTAACAAATAAAATGATTGATACTTGATCATGACTGAAACAGTGAAACTCAATTATTACAGCCCGACAAACTTACCATGGCTTGTCAACTGCTGATTGGTTGCACGTTCATCTAGATATTTAGCTGCCTAACTCACCTACGCGTGGATGCAGATTATTATTATATATACACATAAATATGATATTTGGTTGCACGTTCATCTAGATATTATTATTATGGTTTTTTTTTTTTTTTCAAATATGTCCGTAGGCTAGACTGTTCTCTCGTTTGAATTATATTATAGTACCAACATACGATAAATTCGTGAATAATTTTTTTTTTTATGTTTTTGAACTAAATTTCGAATAAAATACAAAAAATGTATAATACGTTTTATTCATGAATAAAATGCGAATCACGAATTATTTGTGAGAAAAATGCAAAAAAAATGAAAGCTTTCTTTAAAATATTGTTTTGGGGTTTTTTTTTTTTGGTTTTCTTGTTGTACTGAATAATTTCCGAATTATATCTGAATCCGAACTTTTGACCTCGCCGAACCGAACCCGAACTATTCGATTGTTACTATGATTTGAAAAGAAAACATAAAAGACTTTCTTTTTGTTGAATGTGCTTTTATCTTTGACATTTTTTTATTAGAAGTTAGAATAATTATCTAACTATTTAATATTTAAAAAATATCCTAATTTTAAATATGTGACTTTTAAGTTTTAACAATTGTCTTTTGCACTTTAACATTTTTTTTTTGTTTTCCGGAATGAAAGAAAGCTCCGAATGTTTAATCTGTCAGAATTTGTAATTTTTAAATATTAGAATTAGATGGTTTGAATTAAATCATTTTTTTAAAAAGAGAATGGAATTACAATTACAACTTTGATTACAGAAACATGGAGCAATTGTTAATTTAACATTTTTTTTTTTCTAATAGAACCATGCCACCATTTGTACTTATCTTCAAAATCCTAACTTCATAATATGTAAATGATTAAATTACAGAGATGTATATTAATTATTCAACATGCCTTATCGATTAAACTATAATGCATTTGGCAACACTTGGCACAGTGATGGTAAATTAGCAATATCCTATTTGAGATTCCCCCTTCTTTTGTTCTTTTTCTTTGAGATAAGTATTAAATATTCAGATTCCTTTCAGAACCCTAAACCCTATAAATCTAAAGCCATTTGTTTATATAATAATACAATATATATGCGACAAAGTAGAGAAAAATGCGAATGAAGTCTAATACAAAATTGTACTTTATAGCATCTTATTACTGATACAAATTAGAATGTAGAAATATTTTTTACTCGGTATTGAAATTTTCATTCATTCGTTCGATGAAAGGCGATTAGAGATGAACCTTTCGTATGATCCATTCTGTCTTCATCCCAAAATAAATTGCAAATTTTTCAAGAAAAAAACGGTTTATTCTGTATTGTATAAACCATAGTTACAAGATTCGCGAATAATTCGTTTTTTTTTTATGATGAACCGAACGCCGAATTATTCGGTTGACCGAACTTTAACCGAATTATTTCCAAATAATTTGCGAATTTTACGAACTTTTCCCAGAATATTTTTTTTGGTATTTTTGTTTTTGCTTCCTGTAGGACTGAGATCTATGGTCTGGATAATTCCGAATCATTCTGGAATTATACCCAAATTATTTTCGAATCATAAATTTTTTATCTCGCCGAACTGAATCCGAATAATTCACTTGTCACTGTCACTGCATATCCGCAGTGCAGCATTAACTGAATTAATTAGGAAATGTAATAATTATCTGTTTGACAATCTGCTACACATCAGAATCCAATACCAGAAGATATTTAGCTGTACACATGAAATCCGGATCCGTGAAAGCAACATCAGAATTCTTAGGAAACTCAAATTTTGAGTTTAAATCTGGACCGTCCGATCTACTTTAACACGAATATTGAAAGAGCTTGCAGTCCGCCTCGGACCGAATTGGGCCGATTATAATAGAACGTTCGAGTTTAATTTCAAAATT
Organism: Carex parvula; assembly: GCA_025461045.1. Classification (NCBI taxonomy): domain Eukaryota; kingdom Viridiplantae; phylum Streptophyta; class Magnoliopsida; order Poales; family Cyperaceae; genus Carex; species Carex parvula. The sequence goes on along the minus strand of JAJGRW010000370.1, from coordinate 521,280 downwards.
TGAGTTACTTCAGAGGACTGTGATCGCGACATCTTGGGGCGGATAATATTGAAAAATGGCCATTCGGGCGAGTGTTTATTGATCGAGAACTTTAACTATTAGTTTCCTGTGGCGTTAACTGTAATATGAATCAGTAAGTAGTGTTTAAAATTCAGGATTTTTAACGACAGTGATCCGCCACACAAAATTATAGCATAAATTCGTCTACAGAACATCCACAATGTCCTTGGTTAGTCCTCGCTAGTCAACTAATCAGTTGTCAGTTGTCAGTTGTCACCAGCCACCACTCTTCAGTCCTAAAACCACGCCTAAAAAATAAAGGGGTAATTTCACGTATACCCCTTAAAAACTTCAAAATTACGTATTTTCCTCTCTAAATTTTAAAATTACGTATTTTCCCCTTTAAACTTCAAAAACTCACATATTTATCCATTTTAGTATCTTTTATATTAAAACTCATTCTAAATTTATAAAATATCAATTTTACTCTTTATTAAAAGTATAAAATGCCTCATCGAACTCAAATTTGAATCTGAAGGATTCATCTACTGTCCGATCCGCGCGCATCGCAATAAGATATGTGGTTTTCGCTTCAAGATTCGTGTTGATCTAGATTGCACGGCTTTTAAAGCAATTTTGATCCGTGTGCATTCTGTGCACGTTACTTCAATATCCGTGCGTGTTTGCTTCAAGATTCATACTGATCTAGCATGCATAGATCGTAAAGCAATTCGGACGGTAGCTGAACTTTTCAGATTCAAATTAGAGTCAGATGGACGTTTTATGTTTTTTAATGAAAGAGTAAAATTGGTATTTTATGAATTTAAAATGTGTTTTATATAAAAGATGATAAAATAGGTAAATATGTGAGTTTTTGAAGTTTAGAGGAAGAAATACGTAATTTTAAAATTTAGAGGGGGAGATATGTAATTTTGAATTGAGGGGGTGTACGTCAAATTCCCGCAAAAATAAAACAGAGAGAAACGGAGAGAGAGAAAAGACAAACCTTTTTTTTTTAACACCTGTTCGGTTCTTCGCCACTGTACCATCCAAAACAGAACACGTATCCTCTGCATTAACTCAAAAGGGAATCTTTTGAGTTAATGCATCTCGGCCGTCTGATATTGAACGGAGACAATCCGGCTGTCTGATTTTAACAGAGGGCCTTCAATATTAGTGCGGATCTAATTTGCACGGATCTTAAAGTGGATCTGATGGTCCAAATGCATTAACTCAAAAGATTCCCTTTTGAGTTAATGCAGAGGATACGAATTCATCCAAAACACGCCACACAGTCGCACACCCACTTGAAGAAACAAAACCCCATTTCTCTATTTCACACTCTGTTTTTGTCACAAACCAAAGAAAGGTAGAGAGATTGTATGGTTCTTGCTTGATCAAGTCTCAAGTTTAGTAAGAACAGAGGAAAAGAATTAACGATGGAACAGAAGCACATAGTGATGTCAGCGCTTGGGATAGGGTTGGGGGTTGGAGTCGGACTCGGGCTAGTGTCGGGCCAGACAGCGACGAAGTGGGCCCAGTCGTCGGGTTCATCGGCCGGTGTAACGGCTGATCGGGTCGAACAGGAGTTGATGAGACTAGTGATGGATGGAAAGGAGGGGAAGGTCACCTTTGATGAATTTCCTTACTATCTTAGGTACTGTTAAATCAATATAAATTCCATTTACATATTTTTTTTATATTATCGTTATTAAAATTGTTCATATGAAAAGTAAAAAGTTGTAGATGTGTCTTTCTCTGTTGTATGTTATATTATGTCTTCTTTTTAAATTTTTTGGTTTTATATTTAAAAAACTGTTAAAAATTTGATCTAGAGAAGTTTCATATTATTTGATGAGTGAGTAAACCACTTCCAAATTGGTCCAAATTTGATATACGCCACTTTTTTAATGATGGTAAACACATTTACAATTCTAATTTTGCATTCATATTAAAAAATTGTAATTTTTCAGTTTGGACAATATTGTTAGAGATGTCAAATGAATGAACTTTTAAGATCGATGTACAGTTGTATTACAGTTGTATTACCTCCCCTGGAACCAGGAACGGGAAAATTGAGATAGGGGGCTGGATAAATAAGTGTTCTGTGATTCATTTTATGAGGGGGGCTAATAGTATAATTTTATGTATAAGTTAAAATATTTAAAGGAAAAAACTGAAAATTTTCAGTTAGCTTCTTCCGGCCCTGCAGTTTTTTCATTAATTAGCTATAAAGGGAAATTAAAAGACTGCAGTGTTTGTAGGTTCTTTTGGGGTTTTCTTATCTGGTATAATCTTATCACTATGAGTTCTAACTGAGGTTGATCATGTTCCATAATATTCTTCTTGCTATAGAAGCACAGAAAATTTCAAATAGGTGAACAGAAGCTCTGTTTTTTTATTTGTTTATCTTTTCTGGTTACTATGCTCTTTTTATTCGATATAGAGAGAATTTTGGTATCATAAGATATCTCCTTCATCGTTCTTAATTACAAAGATTACTCAGTCCCATTGGCAGCAGAGGAAGTTGGACTTCATTCTTCTCCATTTCATTAAAAAATTAATAGGAAATCAATAGTGGTGGTGGTGATGATTAAGTTTTTAGTCAATCTTATTTTTGTAATGGCATAATTTTTGGTACTGTGAAATATGTTCTTAGATAACAAAACAAAATATGGTAAATTGAATATTTTGATCCACGTCGGTTTCTTTGAATTTTTTTAATGAAAATAAAATTACTTTTCTAAAATAGATCGCTGGATTTTATTCTTTTGGTAATTGCATGAGTCCCGGATCATTCATTTGGTCTATGAGTGCATTTCAACTTTTTCTTGGAACTTGAAATGAAAAGTTGTAATGGCTGCTCTCCTTTTAATAATTACCATGGAAGCCAAACTAACATTATTCTCTACAATAAATTAAAAAATGCAGTGAGCAAACACGTGTAGTATTAACAAGTGCTGCTTATGTGCATTTGAAACAAGCCGACTTCTCCATGTACACCAGAAATCTATCTCCTGGTAGCCGTGCTATTTTACTCTCTGGACCTACAGGTACATTGTTATCTAATAAAATTCAATACAAAGTGATTTAAGTCAGCTATTTTACGCTCTGAACATTATTTGATGCCAAATTTGTAAAGACCAAGACTACAAGATGATTGTGCATTGCATCAACTAAGTTGTAATTTTGACATATTTTTAGAGCTTTACCAGCAGATGCTTGCAAAGGCACTTGCGGACTACTTCGACGCCAAATTACTCTTGCTAGATGCAACTGATTTCTTCCTCAAGGTCAGTACATATTTGTAACGACCATTTGCTGGAGCTATTTGGTTGGAGACCATACGGCTCTAATCAGATCAAGATGGATAGCTCGGATTATAATCATTCTATATAATTTTATGGCGATGATGATCATGATTGATTTGGATATATGACTTCAATGTACAGGGTCCCGAGATTAGGTCGTAAATATATTAAAAATTCTAATATGTGGTACTGTTGTTCTTATTTTTGTTACATCTTTTTGCAGCTTCAAAGTAAATATGGCAATGGTGGTGCTAAATCGGTAACATATCTGTTCCTTTTAAATTAATTGTCATTGGAGAATAGAAATATCATCTTGATTTCTCAACAAAGCAGAAAAGTATCAGTAATGTCTAATTGTCAGTACTTTCACATGGGATGGTAGTTCCATCAATCCTTTGGAAAATATATTTGGCAAGAAAGTTTTTAGATGCTATTATATGTATGGATGTCTAAAGTACAATGGACGGGCATTCAGTTAAATATTGTATCTATTAATATTTGTCAAAGCTCTATGTGTCATGTGTTTATATTATTGTTTGTCAAGAACCTGAACTTTCTGATGCGCTTATTTTTGTAAATTTTTTAGTCATTCAAAAGATCAATTTCTGAGACTACACTAGAAAAAATGTCTGGCTTTTTTGGATCTCTCGCAGCTATTTCTATGAAGGAGGAACCTAAAGGTAACACATTATTATTTATTCTCCATACAAAGATGAACGTACTACCTGATATCAGTAATTCAGTATGCATCTACTGAATCGGTAAATTGAATATTAATCATAAGCCAGCTGCTCAAGAAAATGGGGAAAACAAAATGATTAATTTGAGATCAGGTTCATACCCAACTGTGAGAGATCATATTCATGTGTGTGTATAACATTAGAATCTGATACTTTATTGATGAAATGGTCACTTCATTTGGAAGAAACAGTACTTTTATTTACCTTGGCATCATTCCAAAATTTCGGTTATTTATTTTTAGATTTATTGCCGCTCAATCAAATTATGTTCGACTTTCAGGTCCAATACGAAGGCATAACAGTGGGGCAGACATCCGGTCAAGGTATTGAACACCTTTAAACTTTCAACAACTTTTTCAGTTTATCATACTTATATCTCATATCTAGGTTAACAACTTGTTTTTTTAAGGGGTTTAGAGCGTACAAGTAGCACATCGAACCTTAGGAGAACTGCCTCTTCATCATATGATCTGAGTAATCTTGCATCGCAAGGCTCGCCTGTCAATCCTGGTCAGTATTATCTGTATGAATAAAAAATGGAGTTGCATAATAGGAGTCCTTTACTTTGTCATAATACACCTTTCATTACCAAAAAAAATATAGATACCTTTTTGTTCCCCCTTCTTTTTTTTTTTATCTTTTTTTATTGTTTGGGGGGGGGGGGGGGGGGGGGGGGGTTGAGGGACATGGATCCTGCACTGCTCTGTGGGTGTATGTATGTGTGAGGGCTCACACCCAGGCATCTGCTATTAATCAATGAAACCTTAACATTTGGTACTGTAACCCTTGAAGATATTGCACAACTCTTTTTTGTTGTAAATATCTGTTCTCTTTATCAAAATATGGGGATCGATGTTCTTTCAGTATCCTTGATCTTTCTACTTCCTTACTATTTTTATATTTCTATTTTATTCTAGGGCCCCTCAAACGCGCCAGCAGCTGGTCTTTTGATGAGAAGCTCCTGATTCAGTCCCTTTATAAGGTTTTCTATAATACCAATTCAATATGCCTTGGTATTAAATTTTTATCTTATTTTTGTGAAATAAGGTAATGCAAGTATTTTTTTTTGAGGTAGCAGGCAATTGCCTACTAACAAAATTTTAATTAAAGAAACAAGAATATTTACAGCAGTGATTCAGCACATATTGGAATGGATTTACATGGTCCTAGTGGAAGCATTTCTAGATAGAAATTACTCTCATTGGATATACTAGTACTCGTAATATTTTCTTGATCCTTTATGTTTTAGTGTATTGTTTAATTTAGGTCCTTAAATGGGAACTATAAAACTTGTAGGACAAGATGAGAAATTGTGATAAGTTAGGAACACCTTCATCTAAATTACTCATATTTTTTCAGGTCCTTATTTCCATATCCAAGAAAAATCCCATAGTTTTGTATGTCAGAGATGTAGAAAACCTCCTTTTCAAGTCCCAACGGATGTACAATTTATTCAAAGCTATGCTTCAGAAGCTAACTGGCCCTGTACTGGTACTTGGGTCTCGAATCCTTGAACCCGATGCTGACTTGACCGAACCACCCGAAGAGCTCTCGATCCTCTTTCCGTACAACATAGAGATAAAGCCACCTGAGAGTGGGTCCCATCTAGTCAGCTGGAAGTCCAAGCTGGAAGAGGATATGAAGACGATACAGTATCAAGATAATAGAAACCACATAATCGAAGTGCTTGCCTCGAATGATTTGGATTGTAACGATTTGGGGACTATTTGTCTGGCTGATACAATGGTTCTTGGTAAATATATTGAGGAGATTGTGATTTCAGCTGTTTCATACCATCTTATGAATAATAAAAACCCTGAGTACCGAAATGGGAAGCTTGTTATTTCTTCCAAAAGGTAAGTTAACAGAGTTTATCCTTTCATAATGCCTTTTGATGTTACAATTTAATTTTCATATTGTAATCCTCTAAAAGAAGTCAATACCACTGTTAGCCGAGAACAACATAAAACTAAGAAAATAGTCTGTAATGTGCTTTCTTTAACCCGTACATGAATTTCATTAAAATTACTTTTTATTATTAGTTAATCATTTGAAATATTATTCATTATTTTTCTTTTGTTTGTTTGTTTAATTGATTGTGCTTCAGTTTGTCACATGCATTAGACATTTTTCAAGAGAACAAACTTAGTGGTAAGGACACTCAACAGTTGGAGGCAACTCCTGATGCACCAAAGCCAAAGGTTTGTGCAATTTTCTTTTGCTTACTTTTAGTCGATGATTGTTGTACCACACTACCGATACATAGAGACCACTCATTCTGTTGTTGAACCTGATTGGTGTCATATTGAACCAGCATTTTGCCAATACTGCATTGATTATTTTTGCGTGCTTGTATGTCCTGGAGGAGAAGATGTTACGGATCAAATACTTATTTGTTTCTATTTATTCTATTCTTGATTTATTGTTTGGTTCCCGGGGGAAGCAAATTGAGCTCTAATTGTTACCACTTTTGTGTTCTTGATGAGGCATAGATGGATGATAGCAGAAATGCTCCAGCTGCTGCGAAATCAGAGAAGAAAACAGCGTCGACGGTTCCTGAGAATAAAGGAGGCGAACCAGGTAAATCTGACACAGCTGTCAAAAAGGACGCCTCTATTTCGAAGGTACCGGTATGTGTTCTAATTCCTAGCTCTCCCTCTACAACCTTGTTTTGGAAATTCTATTGTGCACTTTAGTACTGAACCTGACCAATCATAGATCAACCTTGTTATTCACTGCTAAACTGGGTATGTTGATTTGCTTTCAACCAAACTATCAAGAAACAATTAGACCAGTGATTTAGCAGGAAGAAAGAGAAAAAAAAAAGAACAAGAAATGTAAATTTTTTTAGATATGGTACAAACACCTGGTACAATAATTAAAGCTGTACTGTGATCACTGCTTAACTCAACAAAGGTTGCATAACTAAATATCCTGAAACTTATCAAGATGTAGTTTAATATAACTTCTTTTTCTGGCTTTAGGATGTTGCTCCTGACAATGAGTTTGAAAAGCGAATAAGGCCAGAGGTGATACCAGCAAATGAAATTGGAGTAACGTTTGATGATATAGGCGCGTTAGATGACATAAAAGAATCACTTCAAGAGCTTGTGATGCTTCCTTTACGCAGGCCTGATCTCTTCAAAGGAGGCCTTCTCAAGCCTTGCAGAGGGATTCTACTCTTCGGTCCGCCAGGTACTAATAACCAAGTACTATTTTCAGTACTGCAAACATGATCGGAACCTTATATTGGTATGCATACTACATTTGGTAGTTCAATGCTATTAGAAGCTTACTTGTTAATTGGTTGGCATGAAGATCATAATTTTTCTGTATTGCTGAAATTTCAGCATGTTTATACAAGCGTGAATCCTGAAATGTTGCAGTATTCTAAGCTATCTGCTTAAATATTAGCATTTTTCACTGAATTTTGTATATCCAAGTCTCATTTTGCAAATCAGAACTTAAAGAATCTCAATCAAGTTTTAATTTTACAACTCATTATTTCACTTACCCTCCATTGTGCAGTAAAATATAAAAAACAGCAAGGACAGTAAATAACCAATTACTGGTATTACTAGGTGCTATTGTCATATTCTTGTGTCAATCACTGACGATAGGTTATACCTTACCAGTATGTTGAAACCCCAATTCCTGATACTGCTAGTTTTACCATACTTTATTCTAACTAAGCTCTATTGTACAACAGAGCTTTATTTAAGTCCAGTAAGCTTCACTTATTATATTGCACGATTTATCCAGTTTTTGCATTTTTTTCAACCTTAAATTGTAAATTAGTTTCTCAACCTCAACTCAGTTTGCCATCAGTTTCACGACCAGTCATTACCAGCCAACCCCATCAACCATTTTTTAAACCTGACAGGTACAGGAAAGACCATGCTAGCAAAGGCCATAGCAAGTGAGGCCGGTGCGAGTTTTATAAATGTGTCGATGTCAACCATCACCTCAAAATGGTTCGGCGAAGACGAAAAGAATGTTCGGGCTTTATTTACCTTAGCAGCAAAAGTGGCTCCCACAATAATATTTGTGGATGAGGTGGATAGCATGCTGGGGCAGAGGAGTCAAGTTGGTGAGCACGAGGCAATGAGAAAGATAAAGAACGAGTTTATGGGTCACTGGGATGGGCTTTTGTCTAAGCCCGAGCAGAGAATCCTTGTGCTTGCAGCCACAAATAGGCCTTTTGATCTCGACGAGGCCATTATTAGAAGATTTGAGCGAAGGCAAGTATTATTTCCAATATATAAGAGCCACTTTCATGAAAATAACATGCTGCTTTTCTCACATTACTAGCAACGACAGACATTCTTTTTAGGTAATTGTAATTGACACAATGATTAGGTCAATTAAGTGTAGACAATTTTACCCCTAACTCTAATATTCCCTTTGTCGTGCCCAAATTGAATCGAAGCAATGCAATCTTTAATCTAGATAAGGAGTTGTAATTTCATATGGACTATTCATTGAGCAGTGAGCATGACAGTGAGCATGACAAAGGGTAACTTTGTCATTCTTGTTGCAAGTAAAAAATGGTTTTAATACTTACATATTTATTTGAAAGTCACCTGGAAAATGTTAGAAATGTGGATTGGTTATGTGCAACATTTGTGACAAACCGTGTTTATTTAAAGAGAAAATAGATTGTTTTATTTTCAGCAGACTAAAAATATTCTTTCTTGAATGAGATAGAATAATGGTCGGGCTACCATCCCTAGAAAGTAGGGAGCTGATTCTAAGGACACTCTTATCAAAAGAGAAAGCAGATGATGGACTTGACTTCAAAGAATTAGCGAAAATTACTGAAGGTTACAGCGGCAGTGATTTAAAGGTCTTTATCATACTTCTGATTTTATTAGATATTATAATCTCATCTCAGAATTTTATTACTAGTTATGCTGTTTGAATTTCTATTTCCTGCAGAATCTATGTACAACAGCAGCATACAGACCTGTAAGGGAGCTAATCCAAAGAGAAAGGCTCAAGGAACTGGTAATTAGTCTATTCATTCAAATAATGCACTTAGTTTATGCTCTATAGTAATACCCCCTTTGTGTTTTCATTTTTGTTTCTGTATTCATCTTTTTCATATTACTTTTTTTTCTGCTTTTTGTACTTAGATTATTATAATAATTTAGGCTTTTTTTTAATACTTAACATAAAGAATGAGGCTATGGTACTATGCATAGAGCGGATTGGCCAGTGCTATGGGTCAATATCTCCGGTTTTAAAATTCGAATAGTCAATATGAACCTTTCAACATGTCCATATCAAAATGTACTTGCAGACTAACTTTCACATTTTTATAAATTTTTCCTATTTTTTTAGATGATCTAAAAATTCTAGACCAAGTAATTTTCTACTTATCTAAAAAGATAGTAAATTTTTTTTTCAAAAATTGTAAAATTTGATTTAGTACATTTTCATATGGTGATCGTGGTGAACGGTTCAGATCGACTGTTTAGACTTTGAAAAGGGAGATATTGATCCATAGTACGGACCATGCCGTGCTATGCATAGTACCATAGCCTCACTCTAACATAAATATATACAGCATTCTGCCACAATTTCTGTTTGTATCAGCATTCTCTGGTTTATTTTTGAAAGAAGCTTTAACTTTTCTGATTTGAAGCTAAGTTGTTCAAATATGCCAGGCAAAACAAAAAGAATCAGGAGAGACTCCATCGAAAGAATCACTAGAAAAGGAAGGAGAAGCTAAAGAAGCAATCATTCTTAGGCCGCTGACAATGGATGATTTGAGGCAAGCTAAGAACCAGGTGGGTTCTTTTCTACAATTCTCTTTCATATTACAATCATTTCAAAGAAGTAATAATTAAAGTATACTGATTTCAGAACTCTTCTTTAACAGTATGTCATTTGAGAAGTTTATGAAATTCTTTAACAGTATTTCTTAAAAATGCAGGTGGCAGCCAGTTTTTCTGCCGAGGGATCGATAATGAGCGAGCTCAAGCAATGGAATGAGTTATATGGGGAAGGTGGATCCAGGAAAACCCCGCAATTGACGTACTTTCTGTGAAAAATACAAAATGTGTTTGCTCTAGTTTGTTTTAATGGTGACATATCATGAGAATTTGAGACCAACATAGTGAAGAGACGGTCATGACAAGTTCTGTTTCAAAAACTGAGAGTTTGGTTTGAGTATCTTCTAGGATGGTATGTTTTGTAGATTATACTAAAAAGTATAAACTAAATTGGTATGAAATTTTGCTTTGAACTATCTGGTTTAAGTAGGCAAAAGCGCTAGGAGCCTAGGAAAATAAGTAATGAAAATACGACATAATGTAATGCAGAAAAGTTTAATTTGGTAAATAGTACATAATATTTTCTGATTATTGCAGGTTTAAAATTCGATTGAATTTTTTTGTGGATATTTAAATTTAGAAAACTCAAAACTCTCATCTTTATTAAAAAAATATTTTCTTTTAAGATTAAGGCGGTAAGATTAAGTAAATGCTAAGAGGCCTTTAAATTTCTTAACTTTCAAGTAAATGTGGATGGTTAGTTGTTGGATAGTCCAATCTCTTCTTAAAAGAGTTATTATCTTCGTCTCGTCTGCTCTCGCGTGTTGTAGTACTGGTTTCAAACAATTATTACTTTATTAGGTTAGTTAATGGAAATTCAAAATTGAAATAATTTTGGTTTATGGCAAGTACATTTTGAAGGGTCATGTTCATACTAAACTGATTTAATTAGTAGAATTTGCTTTCTAAAATGAATGGAAATGCCACGAGTACGCTTGGTAGAATAATCATCCATTAGCAATGTCATCAGAACCGGACCGGATGTCGATCCGGTAAAGCTCCGGTTTGACGGTTCATTGGTCGGGCCGATAGATCAATTGGTTTAACCGCTGGTGTTTTAAATAGTTGCATATTTATAAGATTTAGATACTATTATAAATAATTATGTTTTATGTAATAAAAATTCCAATATACATAACAAACAATGTACTATAAAAGTAAATTTATATATTACAAATAATATATTTATTGTAGCTCAATGTACTATAGAAGTAAATTTATATATTACAGATAATATATTTATTGTAGTTCAAGTGTAGAACTCATTCTTAGAATTATTAAAAATAAAATATCATGGAATACTTTTTTTTAGTCAAAGAGATTTTATAGTTTTATACTTTATATTAAAATTGAATAACAACATAGAATTTTTATTTTTTTGTGACCAAACTAACCTCCAATGATTAATATTAGAATTTTACTATGTTGTATTTTTTTTAAATAATGTTGTAACAAATGTTGGATTATTTTAAACACATAATTATTTAAAAAATATGTTACAAAACATAAATGACTATATTGAATTGACCACATAATAATACATTTAGATTTCACTGTTTTTCCTAAAAAATTAGGACCTTTTCTCCTCAAAAGGCGCACCTTCCTTTCAAAATTTGAAATAAATGATTGGACACAAAACCAATATAAAATTGTATTTTAGTACTCCGGTTTTTTTATAAAATCGGCCGATTTAATTAAATATTTCCGGTTCTATTATATGTCTGGTCTTAATAATGAATTAAACTTTGGATTATGAGGGATTAAATCAATTTGTTATTTACTTAGATGTGATTGTATTATGGTAGTGCCAACTAGTGTATTGATTTTATCCGACTGGTCCAACCCGACCCGCGCAAACCCGGGACCCGGACCCGGACCGACCCGAATCCGAGCATGAACCCGACCCGAACCGTCCTAAAGGGATGGGTCGGGTTTAAAACGGGTCGGATGCGGTTTTCTGGGCAAAACCCGACCTCCCCCCCACCGTTTCAACCCGTCTACCCGAACCCGACCCGGACCGGCCTAAACCCGATCCGAACTGACCTAACCCGACTAAACCCCCCTCAAACCCGGCCGAACCCGGGTGAACCGACCCTAACCCGGGTCAACCCGACCTAAGCCCCCGAAACCCGGGTCAAACCCGGCGGGACCCGACCCGACCCGACCCGACCCGACCCCCCCCCCCACCGAAATTTGAAATTTTTTTGAGTTTAAACGGCAGATTTCCCCCCCCCCCAAAAACACCCTTAAATATACCCCCATTCTTCATAAATTTTCACATCTCATACTCATTATTCTCAATCTCTCATTATCTTAATCTCATATTCTCATACTCTCAATATTTTTATTATTCTCAAATTTTATTTTTATTGTTTAAAAAAAAAGAGTTGCAATTTATTTCATTCTACAAATACGCAAAGGAATACGAAAGACGAAAGTAGAGGAATTACGAAGGATTTTTTTCATTCTACCTCCCGCAAGATTTTTCCGCAAGATTAAAAGGTTAGATTTATTTTTAGTAATTGTTAAATAATTAGAATTAGTTTAAATAGGTTAATTTAGTAATTGTTAGGAATTGTTAGATAATTTTAAGTAATTGTTAGTAATGTTTAGAAATTTGTAGTAATTTTGAGTAATTGTTAGTAATTTTAAGTAGTTGTTAGTAATTTTTAGTAATTGTTAGATATTGTTAGTAATTTTTAATATTGTTAGTTTTTCTTTGTTAAATTCGGATTTATTTTTAAATTTGTTAGATAAATAAGCTACATTTATTTGTTTGTTCAAATAAATGTTATATTTGTTAGATTTTGAATATGTTAGATTATTGGATTTTATTTTTGAATATGTTAGATTATTGGATAATGGATATGTTAGATTATTGGATTTGTTAGATTATTATATTTTATTTTGAAAATCGGATTTATTTTGAAATATGTTAAATTTTATTTTTTTAAAATTCAGATTTATCTTAAATAGGTTAGATTTTTTAGTTATTTTTTATTTTTGAATTTGTTGGATAGTTAGATTTATTTTAAATATGTAATCTTTATTTTTAATAGGTTACATTTGAATAATTTCAAATATGTTAGATTTTAGATTTATTTTTAAATATGTTAGATTATTGTATTTAATTTTGAAATATGTTAGATTTTACTTGTTAAAATAAGTTATTTTATTTATAAATAGGTTAGATAAATAGATTTGTTAGATAAATATGTTATATTTTCTTTTTTAAATTTTGAATATGTTAGATTATTGGATTTTATTTTGAAATTCGGATTTATTTTGAAATTCGCACGCAACATGCCATGAGATTGGAAGCGTCATCATCCGAGGGACCTGAGCCTAACGAGGATTCGGACGGTGAGCAAGAGTATATGCACAACAACTACTAGATAGGTAGTGTCGGTATAAAATTCTAACCTCTTTTAATCTTTATTGTTATTTTTTTAAATTATAATTTCTAAATATTTCAATTGTTTCATTTTAAAGAATAATTACTAACAAAAAAAAAGGTTAGAAGTCCGCCTATGTTATTTTACATAGCCGGTCCCAAGCCCGGAATAAAGGAGGAGGGTAACTTTTGTTTTTAAATCTATTGTTTTAAAATAATTCAGTTTTAAAGATAAAAAATAATTCGGTTTTAAACTAATTCGGTATATCTCGGTTTTAGAATAATTTGGTTTTAGACTAATTTAGTTTTAACAAAATTCGGTTTTAACTTAATTTGATTTTGTTATAACAAAAATATATTGAGTTCAAATAAAAAAAAAATAAAAAAAAAATGCCAAAAAAAAACGTCTCTGCCTCTGTCTGGCCCTCTCTGCCTCTCTGGAAACAGAAAAAAAAAACAGAAACCGAAAAAAAAAAAAAAAAACCGGACAGGACCTACCCGGACCGGACCGACCCCCGACCCGACCTAACCCGCCGGGTTTAGACCGGGTTAGGATCGGCCGAGTCAGACCCCAACCCGACCCCCCCCCCCCCCCGACTCAACCCGTTGACCCGGGCTAACCCGTGCCCGAGTCAACCCGGGGACCGGGCGGGTTTGGACCGGACCGACCCGACCCGGCCCTTTTTCAAACCACTAGTGCCAAACCCTCTAATAGAAGCTGTAATTTGGTCATTGTTCTATCAGTTGACCAAAATGCCCTTGTTGTTTTGCCCATTTCTTCTTGTCAAATTTTTGGGTCTGTTAAATAAGGAAGGGAAATTTGGCTATGTTTAATCTTTGTCATTTTTAGTTTGGCTTTTCTCTTCATTAATTAGGTTATTCTCTCTTTATCAATGTAGTACTAGAGAAAGCATGTTGTTCCGTGTTCTAGATTCAATTTCAGAAATTTGATTTTTTCCATTTCGGGAAAAAAGTTGAGTGACCTATATGAAAATTTGGACCCACTGCTCACAGTAAGGAGAAGGAGCCAAGTGCCGACATTTTATTAATATCCAAAGTTTAATACAAATTATTAATTATACCCAGAATCGGACCAATTATCGATATATACCCAAGCCGGCCATTTTATGGCCGGCTATGTACCCTCCTTAAGCCGGCCAGAAAATGGCCGGCTATGTACCTTTTTTTTTTTTTTTAAACCGCATTATTTTTGTTTTAGGTGATTTCTATTAGAGTCAAATATTTCATTTCTGAGTTTCGTACAAAATAATAAAGTACACACAAAATGCAAATAGAGTCCACACAATTTTTACAACATGCATATAAATCACCTATTACTACCACGTCTAAATCCCCGAAGTAAACCACTTGCGAAAGATGACCTACGAGATGGCCTAGCAGGTGGCTCTGGTTGCTCACTAGATGGCCCGGCCTGGGCTCCAGATGGCGCTGCTTGGCTTGTAGATGGGCCGGCCTGGGCTGCAGATGGCCCTGCTTGGCTTGTAGATGCTCTTGTTGTGCGTCTAGTAGTGGACCTTCTCGGTTGGACAGATGGCTCCCCTTGCACCCCAACCGCCTCTCCTCCTATGTTAACCGCCTCTCCCATTGCTTCGGCATACATAGCAGCTGCATCTAAACGGCTCGTAGCTGTGCTACGCCGTGACCCTCCGGACCCACTTCCCGACGCCATTACTCGCTCATTTTCTGCCGCATTTGCTACGTTTCTTGCCTCTGCATTTGCATGTGTTACTTAGTAAGTTGGTATAAATTGAAAAGAAAAATAATTTTGGATGAATGTTACATACCTCTTCGTTGCCTATCGGAAGTGGAACGGCGAGGCTGATGCCCCCTTCGTCTACCTTCCATTTCATCCATCGTCATTACATGACGGATGTGTTTTCGCCTCCCCTTCCTAATCCAACCACTACTCGGAAGGATTCTGTCTCCAGGGTTAGGAGGCCAGTCTCCCATATTGCCAATTGGATTGAACACATGGTTCCAAGTACTCACAAGATAGGGTGTTTTATACCAGTCTGCAACAAAGTCGTCCTCTTGCCAGTTTCGGTCACGACAAACAGCTAAGACATGAGCGCACGGAATAGAAGTTAACTGAATACCTCTGCAAGTGCATTCCATTTGTCTGTCGGGACCGCGCGTCACAAGGAACGTACTCATTTGGGGATGAAACTTGGTACTAACCTTGGCCCTGCGTGTAACGCACCAATTTCATTTTTGAAGCTTTCCCCCAACGTTTTTTGATCTTTTGCAAAACCCGGTCAGAAAGAACCTGTCCCTTGTCTTGTAATTCCATTGCTCGCTGACGCCGCTCAACAAACCATCTGTTGCACGTGTAGAACGTATCCTCAACTACGGCACAAACAGGCAAGCTACGACTCGTTCGGTATCCTCCATCACAGGTTTGAAAAATTTTCTCATAATTGGACGGCTCCATCACATCATTAGGACGTACTTTGCCCACTCTCTTTAAATACGCATTGCACTTCGGATTTAGCTGCACAAAAACAAATGTGTTATTTCATTTTCATAAAATTCTTATAAGATAATTAAACGAAATGATATAAGTTAGACATACATGAGCAAACTCTTCGAACATCTCTTTCAATCTTCTCGGCTTCTTCCTCTTTGCTCCTTCCCTGAACCTCCATCCGTACCATCTGTCTCCTCCACAGTTCTTGACTAGGTTGTCAGCAACATGCTGCATACAATACCTGTGCACAAAAAGCTCGGGAGGCCATCCGTATTCAGCTGTCAGTGCAGCTTTGATCCCCTTGTGCTGGTCCGATATGACACATACAAATTTACACGGTAAACAATTAAGTAAATAGTAAACAATTAACTAAATGGTAAACAATTAACTAAATAGTAAACAATTGTAAACAATTAAGTAAATGGTAAACAATTAAGTAAATGGTAAACAATTAAGTAAATGGTAAACAATTAAGTAAATGGTAAACAATTAAGTAAATGGTAAACAATTAAGTAAATGGTAAACAATTAAGTAAATGGTAAACAATTAAGTAAATAGTAAGCAATTAACTAAATAGTAACAATTAAGTAAATAGTAAACAATTAACTAAATAGTAAACAATTAACTAATTAATTAATATATAAAATAAAACATAATAAAAAAAAAAAAAATTTACCTCAACAGTAGCGATGCCTCGGGATGTGTGAAGAAACTGAAGGGGAGGGGTGGTCTTTTATAGAGTTTTTGGCGTTTAAAAAAAAAAAAAAAAGGTACATAGCCGGCCATAAAATGGCCGGCTTAAGGAGGGTACATAGCCGGCCATAAAATGGCCGGCTTGGGTATATATCGATAATTGGTCCGATTCTGGGTATAATTAATAATTTGTATTAAACTTTGGATATTAATAAAAATGTCGGAGCCAAGTGTGCCACCTACAAAAAGTCAGATTTCTTTCCACGCAGGAATCGCATTTTTTCCCGACATTTTTATTAATATCCAAAGTTTAATACAAATTATTAATTATACCCATAATCGGACCAATTATCGATATATACCCAAGCCGGCCATTTTCTGGCCGGCTATGTACCCTCCCTAAGCCGGCCATTTTATGGCCGGCTATGTACCTTTTTTTTTTTTTTTTTTTACCCGCATTTCACCCTTTATATACCCCTTTTTCTCTCTCTCCTCTCACAATTCTCCCATCTTCAACCGAATTCTCTCTTCTTTAAGGTAAATTTTTTTTTTATCTAATTTAATTTTTAATTTATTTATTTTAGGGTTTAGGATTTAGGTTTTAGGTGTTATAATTTAGATTATGTTGTTGTAATTTAGTGTAATTAGCTAAGTTAACCAATATTTAGTTTAATTAGCATAATTGACCAATATTTAGGGTATTTTGGCCTTTTTTACCATAATTATGCTGATTAAGCGTAATTTTACCGAAATTAGCACTTTTGACCAATATTTAGGGTATTTTGGTCTTTTTTACCATAATTAGGCTAATTAAGCGCAATTTAGTGTAATTAGCACAGATGACCAATATTTAGAGTATTTTGGCCTTTTTTACCATAGTTATGCTTATTAAGCGTAATTTTACCGAAATTAGCACGTTTGACCAATTTTTAGGGTATTTTGACATTTTTTACCATAATTATGCTGATTAAGCGTAATTTTACCGAAATTAGCACGTTTGACCAATTTTTAGGGTATTTTGGTCTTTTTTACCATAATTAGACTGATTAAGCGTAATTTAGTGTAATTAGCACAGATGACCAATTTTTAGGGTATTTTGGTCTTTTTTACCATAATTAGGCTGATTAAGCATAATTTAGTGTAATTAGCACAGATGACTAATATTTAGGGTATTTTGGCCTTTTTTACCATAATTATGCTGATCAAGCGTAATTTCACCGAATTTAGGTTATTTTAGATATCAGGATGCCTAGAGCACGGCCTACCCAGCGTCCAGTAGTGGACGAGCCGATCAGTACCAGCAGCACGGAGCACATCAGTCCTCTCCTGTGGATTCCCCACAGCGAGCACCGAGTCTCACTGGCTTCTCGTGAGGTACGTTCCTTTTCTTATATTTTCATGAAATTTTGTTGGATTTAAATTTTAGTACGTTGTCACCATGCGGGTTACATTTTTCAACGCAGGACACGGATCTTCTAGATGTGAAGTTGAGGTGCGTTCACATGAGGTACTACGAGGTGATGGAGCCGTACCTCATCAACCTGGGTCTCTACCAGGTTGTGGACATCGTGCGGACAGAGAAGAGCATCATCAATGCATCTCTCATCGTTGGACTGGTGGAGCGATGGCGTCCCGAGACGCACACGTTTGACATGCCATTCGGAGAGATGACAGTGACTCTCCAGGATGTGAGTGCTCTCTGGGGTTTGTCTATCCGTGGCACACCCGTCGGCGGCATCTCTGACAGCACCACCTTTGCAGGTTATGTCGAGGAGTTGTTGGGAGCTGATCCTTCCTATATCATTGGGGACCATGGGAGGTCGAAGTTCCATTTGCGGATGACGAGGTTACGGCAGTACTTCATCGCGGGTCTCTCTGCAGATTCCACCGAGCTGGAGATTCAGAGGTAAATTTTTATTAATATCTACTAATTAATTTATAATACGATGATTCTATTAGAATTTTTATATGTTTTGTATTGCAGATATACACGGGGCTACGTGATGGACCTTTTTAGTTCTATCATGTTTCCTGATTCCAGCGGTGATCAGATGCCGATGATGTATCTCCCGTTACTGATGGAGATTGAGCGGCCGACGTCGTACAACTGGGGTGGAGCTGTCCTGACGTATCTGTACTACCACATGTGTCGTAGTAGTGAGGTAAGTCACTAACTCTTATTTTAGTGTAAATTATTTAATCAATCAATCCATCAAAATACACTGACGTGTAATGTTCTTGAAAATGAAGCCGACGGCGAAGCAGATGTACGGGCCGGTACTCCTGCTTCAGCACTGGTCGTGGTCACGGCTACCGGTGGGCCGTCCTATCCCCAATGAGTCGCCAAATTGGGGAGAGCCAGATGTGTTTCACTGCCCGGCATACTCCAAGAAGTGGTACGGTTTCCACCACTACCAGGATCGGACCCACGGTGCTACTGTTGGGATCAGGCCAGTCCGGTCAGAGCTTCAGAGTTTGCCTGAGCCTCTTGTTGAGTGGACGCCGTACGATCAGTTGTACGAGGAGTTCCTCTTGCCGGGCAGTGTGACTGACGAGCAGGAGCGGGAGATGTGGTTCTATCGAGGTCCACTCATACATTTCTGGATAGTGGAGCACCACTATCCAGATCGGGTGCTCCGCCAATTTGGTCGAGCGGCGTTGATTCCCATAGACCCATCTTTGCCGAGTTACACGCACAGAGACCTGCACCGGTAAGTCGTAGTCTATTGTATTTATTAAATAAATCATATTACTTGATAGTTTTTTATTACAACTAACGTCTTCTTTACAGCGTTACCCACCGAGCGTGACTGGATAAGGACTGGAGCACCCATTACGATGCATACTACACGACGGCCTTGGATCCTCAGTATGCAGACTTCTATCACGAGCCAGATGTGCTTCAGCAGACCCAGGGGGATCTCCAGTTGAGGTACGATGTATGGTACACGCAGGTCTGCATGGCGAGTGTCTATCTGCAGGGTGATTACGGTGCCCATCTCCGCGACAGGATCAAAACGGATGATGGTTACCATCCCAACGGTCGTGGATGGGCTCGCCAGGTAAAGCACCTAAAACCACAAGGTTTGATCTAACTTAGTAATACATCAAGGTTTGATCTGACATGCTAAATTTTTTTCAGCTTTTGGCCGCGATCAAGGAGTGCGGGCATGGGATCCGCATGCTGGGAAAGGAGACCTGGAGACGGCTTGGGTACCGCACCCTAAAAAAGAATGCGAATGTGGTTGAGGATGCCAGGCACGGTGGAAAGATCATCGGTATGCTGCGAGATGCCAGAGAGAACATCAACTGGCGTGAGATAGATCCGCAGGAGCCCGATCCGAGCCCGGTTCTGATGGATGATATGCCATCTTCCCCCGATTCACATCCAGAGTGGGACTACCATCGTTGGGTATTGTCCGACATTGGATGGACGGCATGGTACGACGAGCATGGACGTCCGGTGCAGCCTTATGTATGTCATACTTCAGTATCTGTCAGGTTTTAATAAATTTCTTCATTCAGATCAAATTTAATAATTTATGTGTATGATTGCAGGGTCCAGCAGAGATGCCACCACCTGCGGAGACCGATACTTCTGAGTACGAGTCCCTCTCGTGCAGTCTCCACGAGTTCGAGGAGATCATGTCGGCACCGACATGGCCCCGATATGGCACAGAGATGCCGCATGATGGAGAGGCTAGTGGTAGCGGGTCTCATACTCAGCCTGCCTTTGGGACTGGGTTTGCCGCATCTATCTTCGCTACACCTCCGCCAGTACCGACAGTCTCCACGGGCGATGCCAGATGGGATACTGCCTAGCAGATACTGAGGTCTGCCGATGCCCCAGATGAGCCCGAGAGAGACGGAGCCTGGCCGCGCTGGCGCCGGGCGAACGCCGGAGTACCGCCTCAGCGATATTCCCCCTCTCCGTTTTAGTTGTATTTTTACTAGTTTTGTACTATTTATATTTGATATACTATTTATATTTGGTATATTTGGATTATCCTATATTTCGGTTCTTGTGTATGTGTGCTTTTATGGTACTATTTTTATATTTTACATATCAAAATAAATTATCATGATAATGCTAAACAGAAAATATAACAACATTAAAATAGTAGCACAACATAAAAAATAGTACCACAATGTAGCGTATTTCAATTAATATAGCGTATTATAAAGTAATGTAATGTAATTTAGCGTAATTTAACATAATATAGTGTTATTCAATATAATTTCAATTAATATAGCATATTTTAGTATAAATATGCTAATTATATATCAAAAGAAGTAATATAACAAATAATTTAAATAAAAAATTTCCAATTTAAATAAAAAATTTCCAATTTTCAGTGTTAAATTTCAATACTTTGATCTTCATAGTGTCTTTCTCTAAAATGCGGGTAAAAAAAAAAAAAAAAAACAAAGGTACATAGCCGGCCATAAAATGGCCGTCTTAGGGAGGGTACATAGCCGGCCAGAAAATGACCGGCTTGGGTATATATCGATAATTGGTCCGATTCTGGGTATAATTAATAATTTGTATTAAACTTTGGATATTAATAAAAATGTCGGCATTTTTTCCACCGCTTATACTATTTAGGGAAATTTTTTATTGGTAGTAATTAGTAGAAAATAAGAGAGACAAATAGTAATATTACACTAATATTTTTATTGATAATAAGATCGGATTCATACTGATTTTAACTTTTTTTTATAATTTGATGTATAGATGGAGAGAATTTTTATATTTGATTTCTAGTAAATTATGTAAAGGTTTTCAAAAAATAGATAAAATGTTTTATATATCTAAATTTCATGGTACTTTATCTATTTTTGTAAAAAATATATATCTTACTAGAAAAAATTGAAAGAAAAAAAGAAAAAAACTGGTTTAAATCGGTAAGATTCTTACCAATTCAAATTTTTTTATTTTTAAAATTGATAGAATTCCTACCGATCTTACTATTAATATAAATATTAGTGTAATTTTACTATTTATCTCTCTTATTTTCTACTAAATTACTACCAATAAAAAATTTCCCTATTTAGTATAATGGATGAGCTCACATATTCTCGTTTTTAGTGTATGGCGCGTTTAGTTCACTCTTTCAATATGTAGTTAGTAGGAATATAAGTAGTTCAAAGGCTCTAGAATGCTCGAGAGAGTGTTGTTCCACCTGTACCTCCTTTATCTTCCGGTATGTTCTTCGAATTCAGATCCAGTGCATTAACCTAATTTTTGAGTTTTGATCCAAACCGTCCAAGATGTTTTAACACGAACTTAAAGAGCCTAGACCCCACAAATAATACTGGCCCCCTGCGCTAGCACCGTACACGTCTAAACTCAAAAATTGGGTTACTTTAGGGGATCCGGACTCATGTTCTTCTTGCTTTGTCTGTTTTCATCCTTCGCTTACTTTTTCTCACGTTGTTTGTTACTTTGACAGGACCAGACGCGACATCTGCGGATGTTGACCCAGGAGGGCGAGTATCAAACCGTAATCTTGTCCGGTTCTGATTTATTTCGACCGGTTCGGTCCGGTTTCTGATAACAATTTCCATTAAATATTGAACTTTAAAAAATTATTTCGTCAATCAACAGGATTATATAAATGTTACACCCACCTCAAGCGATAAGGCAAACAATGTAATAAAAGAAGAGTGAGTCTATGGGATTATGCATAGCATAGATTAGTCCGTACTACGGAATCGTATTTTCATTTTGAAAATTCTAATGGTCGATCTGAACCATTCAACATGATTCCCACATGAATATGTACTTGTAGACTAAATTTTACATTTTTTTCGAATTTTTTTACTATATTTTAAGATGGGTAGAAAATCACTTGATCTGAAAATTCTGGACCATCCAAAAACAGTGTTTTCTACCTATCTAAAAAGAAGTAAAAAAATTCTAAAAATAAAAAAATTAACCCACAAGTATATTCTCATATGGAAATCATGTTGAACGGTTTGGATCGACCGTTGAGATTTTGAAAACAAAAATATTGATCCGTAGTACGGATCAATCCGTGCTATGCATAGTACCATACACTCACTCATAAAAGAATGCGGCGTTATTAGATTTATAAGCAGATAGTCAATATTTGGATTTTCATGTTTTATGAGGCATTGGAGAAAACCAAATTAGTTGTTATCTTAGATCAATATAAAGTACAACATGTTACGCTTACAACGAGATATATTAATTCAAAAGTTTTGTTGGTTGTCAAATTGTATGAAATATGACTCTAATTATAAGTAAAGATTGGATGTCAAATCGTCTAATTATTTAATATTTACAAAAAAAAATTCATTTGTATTTTCTACAAGGGCTGTGTTGAAGCAAAGGTTGGAGCAAATCACCTTTTTTTTTTATATGAAAGAGTCCCGGTACATCTTAATTATCATTTATATATTAAATAAATAAATGAAACCTTTTAATTAAACAGGTTTCAAGTCATTTATCTATATAAGGTTACAAGTCATTAATTTGTGGAAATACTCTTTTGTAATAATTACTTCTCTCTCATTTAAAGATAAACTAAGTAACTAGAAAATTAAAATACGAAAAGTGTAATTTGGTAATAGTACATAATATTCTCTGCGTAGATGATGGTGTCTAAAATTCGATTGAAATTTTTTTTTTTTGTGTGAATATTTAAAATTAAAAAAACCCAATTCTTATCTTTATAAAAATTTCGGTTTTTTTTATGAATGATATTTATTGTATAGAGAATTGACATTTTAATCATAAAATGTGATACGTTATGATTAAAATGTACTATTACCAAATTACATAATATCCTCTGTATGACCCACGATTTGAGTTTAGCATGATCGTCCGATCAGAATCCGGGCCAATATGATCTAAGGTGGAATACACATATCCCTTTAATATTCGTGCCAACACGGATCTAACCATCCGGATTCATTCTGCATTAACTCAAATAATTTGAGTTAATGCAGAGGATACGAACTTTAAAATGATATGAAAATCGCTAATTGTATCAAACATGATGAAAAATATGTGGGATTCAGTCATTATATCTGACAAAAATCCAACTAATACCAACTCTAGATAATTTCAACAAAAATTCACAGATTTTGCGTTCCACCAAAATTTAACGAGAAGAAACAACACTCAGAGTCTAATTAATGAAAAATGAGTATTGTATTGTTAGCGTTCATTTTCTTAACACTGATGCGAGCAATCTAATAATATGTGCTATATT
The DNA here is from genome assembly GCA_025461045.1 of Carex parvula. Taxonomy (NCBI): domain Eukaryota; kingdom Viridiplantae; phylum Streptophyta; class Magnoliopsida; order Poales; family Cyperaceae; genus Carex; species Carex parvula. The sequence continues at coordinate 497,576 of JAJGRW010000370.1, read as the reverse complement.
TGTAAATGAGTGAGTCTATGGTACTATGCATATCACGATTTGGTCAGTAATACGGATCAATATTTTCGTTTTTAAAATTCTAACAGTCGATCCGAACATTTTAAAATAATTTTCATATGAATATGTACTTGAAGACCGAATTTTATATTTTTTAGAATTTTTTTTGTATTTTTAAAAAATACAAAATCACTGTTTTTTTTTATGGCTCAGAATTTTCAGATCAAGTGATTCTCTACCTATCTTAAAAAATAGTAAAAAATTCTAAAAAATATAAAATTCGGTCTTCAAGTACATATTCATATGAAATTATTTTAAAATGTTCAGATCGACTGTTAGAATTTTAAAAACAAAAATATTGATCCGTATTACTGACCAAATCGTGATATGCATAGTACCATAGACTCACTCTTTGTAAATTGATCATTCTCAATACTATGCATTTATTTATTTTTTTTAACCATAAAAAAGTTTCGAACTTTTAAACACTATAGTAAAATTACGTAATATTGCAAAATTACAACCTGCTGCAACTCATGTTATTAGCGTTTATTATTATCTTTTTCTCATTAATTACAAGGCATACAACACTTTTGCGATGTTACATGTTCTGCTTGTTATAATAGCATTTTTTTTTCAAATAATTTTAATCAATCGCATCTTGCGGAAACACTCCATTATGAATCTAATTGTTCGGGGCTCAACACCATCTAATCGGTGAATACACCTCCAGCTTGATAATTCGGACGAAAGCACAAAGGGGAAGCTGATGAAGTTCAAATTTCCTGAATTGTTGCTTGCTCTCAAAGTATTAAATAAATTAATCAAACTAAAATTTGAGTATTCAGTATTTTCGTAATTGTAGTTTTCTGGCAAGTATAAATTACAAAACCATGATGCAACGTCTTTGTCGCATACTACAGTTTCACAATGCTTCATACCTAAGAACTGAAGAATCCATCTTTGATTTAGTGACAAAAAATAATGCTCTCTGTATGACAGAAAAGTTATAGGCTCAAAATTCAAAAGAAACAGTTCTTTATAAATATTAAATAGTTAGATGATTTGATCTCTACCATTTATAAATAGTAAACATAAATGCACATCTGTATATATCATTTTGATATTATAAATATAAATCATTATAAACTAATTAAAATTCAACTGTGGAACCAAAGAACCAATTGAATCACCACTTGTATCAGTAAACCATTAATCTAGAGCTTTACCAGTTGATGTTTTATTTAGGTCACATTACATTAATAAAAATGGTACAGAAGAAACAAAAATTTGCAAACTGATGACTTATAGAACAGAACATTGTATATGAAGACAAGAAATCCAATCCTCCTGCACTTTAGCCCCTACATGAACATAGGGTTCTAAAAGAACAAACAGCAGCTTAAGCTTACAAAATAGGTCTTAAGCAAAAAGGAAAGAAAAGAAAAGAAAAGAAACACGATCTACGGATTAAAACCATCCATGTTTCTTACCAAAACTTCCACTACAAACCCCAACCTACATTTATAATATGATTAACATGAACATCCATAAACCAGAATCTATTTAGAAACGACAGTTTCACCATACACATAAAAACCAAAACTTGGTCATTTACCATAGAGAACTACCAACAAAGCAGAGACATTAACCATCAAATTTGTTTAGTGCTTCTTGTCCTTGCCAACCCCCTTGGGAATCTTACTGAGAACCTTCTCATCGAAAACCGAGTAGTGTTTTTTGACTTCAATTGTGGCCTTCTCTGCAAGTGGGTCCACCTTGTCCTCATATTTGTCGTACAGATATGGGATTGTGAACATCATCAGAAAAACTGTTTGTAAGAAACAAAGAAAAGAATTTTAAGCCAAGGAAGACAAAACCGGGTGAGTGGTACTTGCAACAGAAATGAATTATTCCTCGTTAATTACACATTAGATAAGGCTGAGAAAAATCAACATTACCTACGTAGACCAAAGTCAAGAAATTGCAAGAGCTCCCAACAATAGAAAGAACCCAGAAACAGCCGATTACCTAGAGAATTTGGGGAAAAAAAATTAGATTTTCAAAATTATTAAAGATAAAAGAAACATTTTTTTTATCAATCTGAATTAAAATAAACAATATTTCACAAAAAGACTTGCATTAAAATTTTTTACAAGCAGATTAAATGTTTGCCAACTTTAGGCTTTCGATTATTTCAGATAAGCCTATCAATTTCGAAGGCAATTTTAATTTTATTTTAAAAATGTAAGTGAAACTAAATTCAAAATGTGACACACCAAAAAAAAAAAAAGGAAAATGGATGAGAAAACTAAAGCATACAATGAGGAATTTCTGAAGGCTATGGCCAGTAGCTATTTCACGCAGACTTCTAAGGCCTCTGTTTATCTCGTACCGAATTGAGAGTGCAATATTCACCATCAATTCCTCTGAAATGCTCACCTCAGGAATACGTGGTCGAGAACTGAAATCCAAAGGTAAATTAGACAATCATTTCCAAAATTTATATACTTCACTCTTCGATTAAAAAAAAAAAAACTACGCAAAACACTTGATCTACAAATAACTCAGTGAAGGTAAATATACTCTTGCAAGTCTAAAAATTCACATTATAAACATTTGAACTTTACTACAGATGATCAATTGATGGGTTTAAAACCCACACATGCAAACACATGCATGCACATGTTGTGTGCACATGCATGGAGAGAGAGAGAGAGAGAGAGAAAAGCGTACTTGCTGATGAAGGAGGAGGCATTGGACCAGACGAAGAGGATGCCAAGAGTGACAATGAGAGCATGGCACACAAAGGTCAACAGGGGGTATCCCATTACTTCAAAGAGGATCCATATGGCGGTCACAGTGCCGAGAATTCCAGCCGACAGCTTCTTGTCCTTCCATAACAACACATCAGCAGCTGCACCAATTAAACTTTTCTAATTAAAACATTGCAACATGCATAAGGTACACAAATTATCTTGTGAACTAAAATCAATATTATGTTATGAAATAGGAAATATTTTTCTCAGATGATAATCTATCCTTCCCTGAATCTCTGCCTATGAGAGTGAGAAAGGATAAGTACCTAGGGGTTTATTTATAGATTTTCATTGAATACAATGGTTTCCTTTCAATATTGCATTAGTTAATTACTAGCCTGAATTTTATGAACAAAAATTTGCAACAACAAAAGTTTGCAACAACAAAAATAATGTGTATAAGAATGTTGCAACAAGTACAACAATTGAAAAGGACATTGTGAAATACGAAAACTGACTAAAGATTGTAAATTAGGAGGAAGGAACCAAATACTAAAGAGTCACTATTTCATTTACTTCTAGATATATATATGTCAGGTATGGATTTGCTACTAGCTTGGCATCATGCTTAAACAAGAACCATTTATTAATTGCTCATTTTTTAAATTTGATCAGCAAAATGTATTAATTTCATCAATTTACTAATTGAAAACACCAGTGTCCCAACTGATGTAAGCAACAAATCTCAACGAAGGTTCTTCCGCAGTCCTATTTATAAACTATTGCATAAAAAGTCACCAAATATATATAATTTTCTCCTAAACCCTTTAAAACCCAGGATAAACAACAATAACTATGAATAACAACCTCAATCGAACCAGATCTTTAAAAATAGATTGAAGGAATTGAAAAAGGTGAAAAGTATGGAAAGGATCGGCTTTATCTATATTTACATATCGATCGATAACATCTGTAATATTGAGAACATGCCTACTTAATTTAAAATAAATAAATAAAAGATAAATTAACGCTTTCTCTTCAGTTAGATCGAATTGTAAAATATTAAGTTGACTATATATTAAAAAAATGTCAAGAAAAATGAAAAGGCAGATCAGATCATACGTTTGCCACCACCAAGGATTTTATGCACGGGTTCCTGACGGCCGAAAATGCGCCAGATCTGGGGCTTGGGAGGCGGATCGGACACGGACGGCTTAGGTTTCTCAGTTTCCTCGTCTGACGAAGAGGATGAATCGTCGTGGATCTTCTCCTTGATCTTGTCAATAAGGCTCTCTCTTGGCACGCTGGTTTCCTCGACTTGATCCGCCATGAGCTCCTAAACGTGATCCGCAGGCACAGCACACAAAGGATTTCCTTTTCACTTGAATTTTTTTTCTCTTACCTTGCTGGGCTGAGAGAATGTGAGATCTCGGTCTAAAAGGAGAGGGGGGAGAGAGTTCGAGAGAGACTTTGTTTTGTGGCGATGGGGTTTTAAATCAGGTCGAGGATGAGGAAGAAATTCTGGCCGTTGGATTAAAGGGTCGGGGAATGTGTGAACGAGAGGCGCCCGTTAATTCCTTGACGGTGGTCCGAATAAAGTTCTAGAATTCAGATCTTCTGTTGCGCTGGATAACTCAAAGTTTGCGCATTACAGACACTATTTTAAGTTAATTCCACTGTTTGTGGATGAGAAAATTTTATACACTGTTGTAGGAATTAAATTTTATAATACTTCGATAATTTTTATTTCAATTAATAAGAAAAAATTAAAAATATTAATTTTTTCCATAAATAAATTGTTTATGACATTTTATGTTAGAATTAGCTCAATGTAAATTTTTCTAATATTTTGTCTGAAGGTGACAAATGACGAAATAATTTTCTACATCATCATCATCATCATAATAATAATAATAATAATTTAAAACAATTCTAACTAACCTTATGAGATAGAAAAATAATTGATTATTTTGTATTTTTTTAGATAATTCTATTTACGTTCTTCTGCACAAACTTTATTGATAAAATAAGTTGTTGTTTTTTATTTATGGAAATTATGTACATAACAAAAATAACGATAAATGAGGGGGGGGGGGGGGTTCAATCTTTTTTTCCAAAAAAAAACTACTTTTACTTATATAATTAATTGTGACCTTTGTCATAATTAATCCATCTAGTTACACAATAAAACTTCACAATAACACTTCAGTACTTTAAGAAAAAAATAAATGTTATATAACAATTACATCTTGTTTACTTTAATAATTTTCTTTCTATTACCAAATGGACCCCTCATGACAATTTCCTGATTATGTTGTGCCAATTTGTTTTTCTTGAGGTATTGAAAGAGACATAACGTATCACATTTATGATTAAAATGTCAATTCTCTATACAATAAATATCATTCATAAAAAAGACCGAAATTTTTATTAATACTATTTCAAAAAAAACCAAAACAACATTGAAATTGGGGAATTCAAAAATTTCCAGGCCTCCAAGTCAATCTGCAGCCCCTCAAAAACCTAAATATTAGTATATTACAGTGCATTTTTGGATTTTTGGGAGACCACAACGTCAATCTGCGCCCCCCTCATAATGGGGCCGCAAATTGACTTGGAGACTGGTATTTTTCGAATTCCTTATAATTTATGTTTTTTTTTTTTTTACGGTGGTATTAATAAAAATTTCTGTAAAAAAGAGAAATGAGTTCAAACAGGCATTAGCTTCCCACTTTGCTACACAACATAAAGCCGCAAATAATCAGGACATGTCATCAAGGGAGGGAACTGGGAATAGGAATTAGGAGGGGTCACAATCAAGGCGCCGGGTCCGTTTAAATGGAGAGATCAGAGATAAGAAAGAAAAGAAGGGAAAGATGTGAAAAGCACCCCCGGGCCCCGGCAGAATTCAGATCCAGTGCAGTAACCCAATTTTTGAGTTTTGATCCAAACCGTCCAATGTGTTCTAACACGAATCTTAAAGAACCTGGACCCCACAAATAATACTGGCCCCCTGCGCTACCACCGAATAGGCACCGTACACGTCTAAACTCAAAAATTGGGTTACTTTAGGGGATCCGGACTCGCCCCGGCACCGGCCCTCCTTTTGCGCTGGTTTTCTTAATCATGCAACTCCACGTGTGCCCCCCAACCTTTTTTTTTTTTTTTGAAAAAGAAATACGGCGACAAAATTTCAGACATATATTTTTCTGCATTTTTTTTATATTTTTTTTCACATATATTTGTATTTGCTACGATTCCTCGTTATGTCGCACTAGAAATCACAGATGAATCGCAGGAGCGGATTCAAAATTTCCATCGGAATAAAAAAATAATGAATTTAATTTAATTAGCTCATTAAATTTAAATTCATTAACTAATAAAATATTTGACAAAAACATAATATTTTAATTTATATTTTTCAATGCTATGACTTACAATTTATGATGTCCTAACTTACAATTATTTATTATTTTTCAACAAAAGAAAATTGTAAATTGTGCCGCTTTTTTTCTTATTTGATTCTTAAAAAAATATTTTATGTAATCAAGTTATTAAGAAGCTTCTAAAATAACAAAGCATGATTAGCTAATAACATATACTGTTCACAGCTGCTTAGATCTTATTAAATGTTAAATAAACAAACTATTTACTATTTTAAATGGAGACAATTCGGCTCTGCCTATGTTCATAACATATGAGGTCTTTTAATATTAGTGTGATCTAATATGAATGAATTTTAAAATAATTCGGATGGTTGAGATTCATTAACGCAAAAGATTCTTTTAAATTAATGCAGAGGATACGAATTCATAGAAGGATCTGACATTTTTATTAATACCCAAAAAAAAATTAACAAATCTGCCCTCACCTCAGAATTTTTATTAAAAATGCCCTAACCGCCCCCGTGGGGCAGTTCACTGTTCATAGGCAGACCGCCCCCTAGTGGGGCGGTTCGCTAACTTTTTTTTTTACTGTTCATACCAAACAGCCCCACGGTGGGGCGGTTTGCTATGAACACTATATATATATATATATATATATATATATATATCTATATATATATATATATATATATATAATATATATTGTTCATAGCAAACCGCCCCACCGTGGGGCTGTTTGGTATGAACAGTAAAAAAAAAAAGTTAGCGAACCGCTCCACTAGTGGGCGGTCTGCCTATGAACAGTGAACTGCCCCACGGGGGCGGTTAGGGCATTTTTAATAAAAATTCTGAGGTGAGGGCAGATTTGTTAATTTTTTTTTTGGGTATTAATAAAAATGTCAGATCCTTCTATGAATTCGTATCCTCTGCATTAATTTAAAAGAATCTTTTGCGTTAATGAATCTCAACCATCCGAATTATTTTAAAATTCATTCATATTAGATCACACTAATATTAAAAGACCTCCTATGTTATGAACATAGGCAGAGCCGAATTGTCTCCATTTAAAATAGTAAATAGTTTGTTTATTTAACATTTATTAAGATCCAAGCAGCTGTGAACAGTATATATTATTAGCTAATCATGCTTTGTTATTTTAGAAGGTTCTTAATAACTTGATTACTTAAAAAAAAATTTAGAATCAATAAGAAAAAAAGCGGCACAATTGTTTTTGGAAAATAATAAATAATTATAAATTAGGACATCAGAAATTATAAATCGTAGCTTTGGAAAATATAAATTGAAGCATTGTTATTATCAAATACTTTATTAGATAATGAATTTAAATTTAATGAGCTAATTAAATTAAATTCGTTATTTTTTTATTCCGATAGAAATTCTGAATCTGCTGCTGCGGTTCATCTGCCATTTCTGGTGTGACATAACGAGGAATCGCAGCAAATACAAATATATGAGTTGAAAAAAAAAATTAAAAAAACGCGGAAAAATATATGTCTGAAATTTTGTCGCCGTATTTCTTTTTCAAAAAAATAAAAAAAAGGTTGGGGGTACACGTGGAGTTGCATGATTAAGAAAACCAGCGCAAAAGGAGGCCGGTGCCGGGGCGAGTCAGGATCCCCTAAAGTAACCCAATTTTTGAGTTTAGACGTGTACGGTGCCTATTTGGTGGTAGCGCAGGGGGCCAGTATTATTTGTGGGGTCCATGGTTCTTTAAGATTCGTGTTAGAACACATTGGACGGTTTGGATCAAAACTCAAAAATTGGGTTACTGCACTGGATCTGAATTCTGCCGGGGCCCGGGGGTGCTTTTCACTTCTTTCCCTTCTTTTCTTTCTTATCTCTGATCTCTCCATTTAAACGGACCCGGCGCCTTGATTGTGACCCCTCCTAATTCCTATTCCCAGTTCCCTCCCTTGATGACATGTCCTGATTATTTGCGGCTTTATGTTGTGTAGCAAAGTGAGAAGCTAATGCCTGTTTGAACTCATTTCTCTTTTTTACAGAAATTTTTATTAATACCACTGTCAAAAAAAAAAAACATAAATTATAAGGAATTCGAAAAATATCAGAGTCTCCAAGTCAATTTGCGGCCCCATTATGGGGTGGAGGGCGCAGATTGACGTTGTGGTCCCCAGAAATCCAAAAATGCACTGTAATATGCTAATATTTAGGTTTTTGAGGGGCTGCAGATTGACTTGGAGGCCTGGAAATTTTTGAATTCTCCAATTTCAATATTGTTTTGTTTTTTTCTGAAATAGTATTAATAAAAATTTCGGTCTTTTTTATGAATGATATTTATTGTATAGAGAATTGACATTTTAATCATAAATGTGATACGTTATGTCTCTTTCAATACCTCAAGAAAAACAAATTGGCACAACATAATCAGGAAATTGTCATGAGGGATCCATTTGGTAATAGAAAGAAAATTATTAAAGTAAACAAGATGTAATTGTTATATAACATTTATTTTTTTCTTAAAGTACTGAAGTGTTATTGTGAAGTTTTATTGTGTAACTAGATGGATTAATTATGACAAAGGTCACAATTAATTATATAAGTAAAAGTAGTTTTTTTTGGAAAAAAAGATTGAACCCCCCCCCCCCCCCCCCCCTCATTTATCGTTATTTTTGTTATGTACATAATTTTCCATAAATAAAAACAACAACTTATTTTATCAATAAAGTTTGTGCAGAAGAACGTAAATAGAATTATCTAAAAAAAATACAAAATAATCAATTATTTTTCTATCTCATAAGGTTAGTTAGAATTGTTTTAAATTATTATTATTATTATGATGATGATGTAGAAAATTATTTCGTCATTTGTCACCTTCAGACAAAATATCAGAAAATTTTACATTGAATTCTAGCATAAATGTCTATAAACAATTTATTATGGAAAAAAATTAATATTTTTAATTTTTTGTTATTAATTGGAATAAAAATTATCGAAGTATTATAAAATTTAATTCCTACAACAGTGTATAAAATTTTCTTATCCACAAACAGTGGAATTAACTTAAAATAGTGTATGTAATGCGCAAACTTTGAGTTATCCAGCGCAACAGAAGATCTGAATTCTAGAACTTTATTCGGACCACCGTCAAGGAATTAACGGGCGCCTCTCGTTCACACATTCTCCGACCCTTTAATCCAACGGCCAGAATTTCTTCCTCATCCTCGACCTGATTTAAAACCCCATCGCCACAAAACAAAGTCTCTCTCGAACTCTCTCCCCCCTCTCCTTTTAGACCGAGATCTCACATTCTCTCAGCCCAGCAAGGTAAGAGAAAAAAAATTCAAGTGAAAAGGAAATCCTTTGTGTGCTGTGCCTGCGGATCACGTTTAGGAGCTCATGGCGGATCAAGTCGAGGAAACCAGCGTGCCAAGAGAGAGCCTTATTGACAAGATCAAGGAGAAGATCCACGACGATTCATCCTCTTCGTCAGACGAGGAAACTGAGAAACCTAAGCCGTCCGTGTCCGATCCGCCTCCCAAGCCCCAGATCTGGCGCATTTTCGGCCGTCAGGAACCCGTGCATAAAATCCTTGGTGGTGGCAAACGTATGATCTGATCTACCTTTCATTTTTCTTGACATTTTTTTTGATATATAGTCAACTTAATATTTTACAATTCGATCTAACTGAAGAGAAAGCGTTAATTTATCTTTTATTTATTTATTTTAAATTAAGTAGGCATGTTCTCAATATTACAGATGTTATCGATCGATATGTAAATATAGATAAAGCCGATCCTTTCCATACTTTTCACCTTTTTCTATTCCTTCAACCTATTTCTAAAGATCTGGTCCGATTGAGGTTGTTATTCATAGTTATTGTTGTTTAGCCTGGGTTTTAAAGGGTTTAGGAGAAAATTATATAGATTTGGTGACTTTTTATGTAATAGTTTATAAGGACTGCGGAAGAACCTTCGTTGAGATTTGTTGCTTACATCAGTTGGGACACTGGTGTTTTCAATTAGTAAATTGATGAAATTAATACATTTTGCTGATCAAATTTAAAAAATGAGCAATTAATAAATGGTTCTTGTTTAAGCATGATGCCAAGCTAGTAGCAAATCCATACCTGACATATATATATCTAGAAGTAAATGAAATAGTGACTCTTTAGTATTTGGTTCCTTCCTCCTAATTTACAATCTTTAGTCAGTTTTCGTATTTCACAATGTCCTTTTCAATTGTTGTACTTGTTGCAACATTCTTATACACATTATTTTTGTTGTTGCAAATTTTTGTTCATAAAATTCAGGCTAGTAATTAACTAATGCAATATTGAAAGGAAACCATTGTATTCAATGAAAATCTATAAATAAACCCCTAGGTACTTATCCTTTCTCACTCTCATAGGCAGAGATTCAGGGAAGGATAGATTATCATCTGAGAAAAATATTTCCTATTTCATAACATAATATTGATTTTAGTTCACAAGATAATTTGTGTACCTTATGCATGTTGCAATGTTTTAATTAGAAAAGTTTAATTGGTGCAGCTGCTGATGTGTTGTTATGGAAGGACAAGAAGCTGTCGGCTGGAATTCTCGGCACTGTGACCGCCATATGGATCCTCTTTGAAGTAATGGGATACCCCCTGTTGACCTTTGTGTGCCATGCTCTCATTGTCACTCTTGGCATCCTCTTCGTCTGGTCCAATGCCTCCTCCTTCATCAGCAAGTACGCTTCTCTCTCTCTCCCTGCATGCATATGCACACAACACGTGCATGCATGTGTTTGCTTGTGTGGGTTTCAAACCCATCAATTGATCATCTGTAGTAAAGTTCAAATGTTTATATTGTGAATTTTTAGACTTGCAAGAGTATATTTACCTTCACTGAGTTATTTGTAGATCAAGTGTTTTGCTTAGTTTTTTTTTTTTTAATCGAAGAGTGAAGTATATAAATTTTGGAAATGATTGTCTAATTTACCTTTGGATTTCAGTTCTCGACCACGTATTCCTGAGGTGAGCATTTCAGAGGAATTGATGGTGAATATTGCACTCTCAATTCGGTACGAGATAAACAGAGGCCTTAGAAGTCTGCGTGAAATAGCTACTGGCCATAGCCTTCAGAAATTCCTCATTGTATGCTTTAGTTTTCTCATCCATTTTCCTTTTTTTTTGTGTTTCACATTTTGAATTTAGTTTCATCTTACATTTTTAAAATAAAATTAAAATTGCCTTCGAAATTGATAGGCTTATCTGAAATAATCGAAAGCCTAAAGTTGGCAAACATTGAATCTGCTTGTAAAAAAGTTTAATGCTAAGCCTTTTTGTGAAATATTTTTTATTTTAATTCAGATTGATAAAAAAAATGTTTCTTTTATCTTTAATAATTTTGAAAATCTAATTTTTTTTCCCCAAATTCTCTAGGTAATCGGCTGTTTCTGGGTTCTTTCTATTGTTGGGAGCTCTTGCAATTTCTTGACTTTGGTCTACGTAGGTAATGTTGATTTTTCTCAGCCTTATCTAATGTGTAATTAACGAGGAATAATTCATTTCTGTTGCAAGTACCACTCACCCGGTTTTCTCTTCCTTGGCTTAAAATTCTTTTCTTTGTTTCTTACAAACAGTTTTTCTGATGATGTTCACAATCCCATATCTGTACGACAAATATGAGGACAAGGTGGACCCACTTGCAGAGAAGGCCACAATTGAAGTCAAAAAACACTACTCGGTTTTCGATGAGAAGGTTCTCAGTAAGATTCCCAAGGGGGTTGGCAAGGACAAGAAGCACTAAACAAATTTGACGGTTAATGTCTCTGCTTTGTTGGTAGTTCTCTATGGTAAATGACCAAGTTTTGGTTTTTATGTGTATGGTGCAACTGTTGTTTCTAAATAGATTCTGGTTTAATGGATGTTAATGTTAATCATATTATAAATGTAGGTTGGGGTTTGTAGTGGAAGTTTTGGTAAGAAACATGGATGGTTTTAATCCGTAGATCGTGTTTCTTTTCTTTTCTTTTCTTTCCTTTTTGCTTAAGACCTATTTTGTAAGCTTAAGCTGCTGTTTGTTCTTTTAGAACCCTATGTTCATGTAGGGGCTAAAGTGCAGGAGGATTGGATTTCTTGTCTTCATATACAATGCTCTGTTCTATAATTTTCATCAGTGTGCAAATTTTTGTTTCTTCTGTACCATTTTTATTAATGCAATGTGACCTAAATAAAACATCCACTGGTAAAGCTCTAGATTAATGGTTTACTGATACAAGTGGTGGTTCAATTGGTTCTTTGGTTCCACAGTTGAATTTTAATTAGTTTATAACTATTTATATTTATAATATCAAAAGAGTAGAACTAGGGTGCTCCTAAGCTCACCAAGTCCTTCGTGAGCGCGACTCTAAAACCTATTGGCCCCGTTCGGCAACATGGATTAAGGGGTGAAGGATTAAGAGCTTAAGGAGCGATAAGGAGCTCATGTTCGGCAAGTAAAAGATTAAGATGAAAGAAGGATTAAACATAAAAGAAGTCTACTTTATTATGTGACAAGAGACAAAGACCAATATACCCCCATTCTAAATTGTTATATAACATTATTGAAATGGTAATTAATTCATTGTTTTTTACATTACATTATATTTATAAATTAAAGGCGCAAATTTATGAAAAAATGGAAAAATGAACTAAATGTATATTTTATTTTCTTATCAATGCATACAACATAATTAAACCAATTTATCCTTTGTCGTTCTATATTTTATTTTCTTATCAATGCTATTACTAGCAGTTTTAGCCAAAACAAACAATAAGCAAAGTGTACCAGTACTGAATCCTCATCTAAAAGAATATCTTCTATTGAACCAATACCGGATACCAAACTATTGACAATTTTCGGCCCTACCAAAAAATGCATACAATCACCATACAAAATCAAGCATAAATTTCTGTATTAAACATAAATAACTTCAAAATACAACCATCACCATAAAAATCATAAATTGCATAAATTTTTGGGTTGTGCAAGAAATGTTAATCTCAAATCGGTCTCTTTAATTGATGAACAATCAAGTTTTTATCCTTACAAACCTAGCACAGCACACACTACATCATCCATAATTAGTGTTGAGCACTATTCTAGTTTTTCTTAAAACAAAAAATATGATATCACTAGAGTCACAGATTGGCATATTCAACAATATCTAATTTCTACGCTCTCTTTGATTTCTTATACGGCTTGGCATATTATCCCACAATTTATTTCTAATGCCCGTTCGAAGTAAGTCTCCAAGCTGTGTTTCGTTGAGACCAGTGGTAATTCCGGATTGCTCAACATCTTCATCATCATCTTCCTCGTTTATTGCCCGTTCCTCATCCAAAAAAATATCATTTTCTGTTTCAATCTCATTTTGACGTTTGATGAAATTATGTAAAATACAACATGCAAACACAATTAGCGCTTGCTTTCTGTATTTGTAAATTATGAAGAAAGGATATCTATAGCATGATCTTTGAACATGACCAAGTTATTAAACTCACCAACATCCAATAACCTTCTACAAAAATATGAATATCTTTATATATACACAATCACCATTTTCTTTGCTAAAATAAAAGAATATAAATGATGAGGGCCCCTGTGCATATGCATTACATCCTGATTGGTCACTGTTAATGGGTTATTGCTTCAATATTCAATTGTTAGTCTAACTAAAATAAATAAATTAGGATAAAGACTTTGAAAGGAGAAAAAGAGAGAAAAATATGGGCCAAGTATACTTATACTGGCATGAAGGAACAGTTGAGATTTCTAAGGTACTGGTGGAGGTATTATGGGGTCAATTATACAATTGAGAAACTTGTTGGTTGTACCCAAATCTACTAAAATTAACATGATCAAGAGCAATTTGTCTAATTTAGTGGGTCAATTAATTATCAAACCACCCCCCTTCGTCTCTGCAAGTCATTTTTTTTGCCGATTACGAGGACCAAACCATCTGTTCACTTAAAGAGGCATGGACTCAACTAACAAAATCAAATTGTCTATTTCAATTAACGCTAATTTTGCTCTCGATTAAACTTGCTCTCGACTCAAGAATGACTTACATTTTGAGAAAATCAAATGAAAAAAACTATCAAACGAAAGAAAAATTACCTCTGAATAAATGGGATGTCAATAGAAAGAGCGTCTTGAGGAGAACAACCGTATGGCGTCGGATTTGAAAGTTGTTGGTCGGACAACCGTCAATCTCCGACGGAGAGAATAAGTTCTTCAACTTCCCGTGCCTTGGTAAGCGTGCATTTGTTTGAGGAAGGAGACAATAGAAAATAATAAATAAATGTAAGGGCCTTAAGGAGGGTCTCTTCGTGGGGGCATAATTGTCCATAAAAAGCACCTTTTTGGCTCCTGAAGAGGTCTAAAGGAGGCAGAATTCTTAAGGAAGGGATCCCTTGGATTAAGATTTTGGGCTAAGGAAGACATCTTGATCTTGCTTAAGGAGCAGCTGTTCGGACAGATTAACGCGGATTAAGAACTTAAGGAGCTTTAAGAAAGCTTAATCCTACCCAGCCGAACAGGCACATTGAATTGATTTCAAACGATATTTCTAAACTGTTAGATGTTCAATCTATATTAAAATGTGCTTGGAGACCAAATTTTATATTTTTTGAAATTTTTTTACTATTTATTAAGATGGTTTGAAAATCGCTGTTTTTATTAAAATTCTGCACCATTGGAAAACAGCGATTTTCAAACCATCTTAATAAATAGTAAAAAAATTTCAAAAAATGTAAAATTTGGTCTCCAAGCATATTTTAATATAGATTGAACATCTAACGGTTTGAAAATGTCGTTTGAAGTCAATTTGATAGGTTTTAGAGTTGCGCTCACGGAAGGGCTTGGTGAGCTTAGGAGCACCCTAGTTCTACTCATATCAAAATGGTATATAGAAATATGTGCATTTATGTTTACTATTTATAAATGGTAGAGATCAAATCATTCAATTATTTAATATTTATAAAGATGGTTTCTTTTGAATTTTGAGCTTATAACTTTTCTGTCACACAGATAGTATTGTTTTTTCTCACTAAATCAAAAGCCGATTCTTCGGTTCTTTGGTATGAAGCATTTCGGTTCTTTGACATGAAGCATTGTGAAACTGTAGTATGCGACAAAGACGTTGCATCATGGTTTTGTAATTTTATACTTGCCAGAAAACTACAATTATGAAAATACTGAATACTCAAATTTTAGTTTGATTAATTTATTTAATACTTTGAGAGCAAGCAACAATTCAGGAAATTTGAACTTCATCAGCTTCCCCTTTGTGCTTTCGTCCGAATTATCAAGCTGGAGGTGTATTCACCGATTAAATGGTGTTGAGCCCCGAACAATTAGATTCATAATGGAGTGTTTCCGCAAGATGCGATTGATTAAAATTATTTGAAAAAAAAATGCTATTATAACAAGCAGAACATGTAACATCGCAAAAGTGTTGTATGCCTTGTAATTAATGAGAAAAAGATAATAATAAACGCTAATAACATGAGTTGCAGCAGGTTGTAATTTTGCAATATTACGTAATTTTACTATAGTGTTTAAAAGTTCGAAACTTTTTTATGGTTAAAAAAAATAAATAAATGCATAGTATTGAGAATGATCAATTTACAAAGAGTGAGTCTATGGTACTATGCATATCACGATTTGGTCAGTAATACGGATCAATATTTTCGTTTTTAAAATTCTAACAGTCGATCCGAACATTTTAAAATAATTTTCATATGAATATGTACTTGAAGACCGAATTTTATATTTTTTAGAATTTTTTAGTATTTTTAAAAAATACAAAATCACTGTTTTTTTTTTATGGTTCAGAATTTTCAGATCAAGTGATTTTCTACCTATCTTAAAAAATAGTAAAAAAATTCTAAAAAATATAAAATTCGGTCTGCAAGTACATATTCATATGAGGATCATGTTGAATGGTTCGGATCGACCGTTAGAATTTAAAAAATGAAAATATTAATCCGTATTACGGACCAACCCGTGATATGCATAGTACCATAGACTCACTCATTTAAAAATATAGCACATATTATTAGACTGCTCGCATCAGTGTTACGAAAATGAACGCTAACAATACAATACTCATTTTTCATTAATTAAACTCTGAGTGTTGTTTCTTCTCGTTAAATTTTGGTGGAACGCAAAATCTGTGAATTTTTGTTGAAATTATCTAGAGTTGGTATTAGTTGGATTTTTGTCAGATATAATGACTGAATCCCACATATTTTTCATCATGTTTGATACAATTAGCGATTTTCATATCATTTTAAAGTTCGTATCGTCTGCATTAACTCAAATTATTTGAGTTAATGCAGAATGAATCCGGATGGTTAGATCCGTGTTGGCACGAATATTAAAGGAATATGTGTATTCCACCTTAGATCATATTGGCCCGGATTCTGATCGGACGATCATGCTAAACTCAAATCGTGGGTCATACAGAGGATATTATGTAATTTGGTAATAGTACATTTTAATCATAACGTATCACATTTATGATTAAAATGTCAATTCTCTATACAATAAATATCATTCATAAAAAAGACCGAAAATTTTATAAAGATAAGAATTGGGTTTTTTTAATTTTAAATATTCACACAAAAAAAAAAAAGATTTCAATCGAATTTTAGACACCATCATCTACGCAGAGAATATTATGTACTATTACCAAATTACACTTTTCGTATTTTAATTTTCTAGTTACTTAGTTTATCTTTAAATGAGAGAGAAGTAATTATTACAAAAGAGTATTTCCACAAATTAATGACTTGTAACCTTATATAGATAAATGACTTGAAACCTGTTTAATTAAAAGGTTTCATTTATTTATTTAATATTAATATATAAATGATAATTAAGATGTACCGGGACTCTTTCATATAAAAAAAAAAGGTGATTTGCTCCAACCTTTGCTTCAACACAGCCCTTGTAGAAAATACAAATGATTTTTTTTTTTGTAAATATGAAATAATTAGACGATTTGACATCCAATCTTTACTTATAATTAGAGTCATATTTCATACAATTTGACAACCAACAAAACTTTTGAATTAATAGAAATCTTTTATGAGTGAGTCTATGGTACTATGCATAGTACGGATTGATCCGTACTACGGATCAATATTTTTGTTTTCAAAATTCCAACGGGATCCGAACCGTTTAACATGATTTTCATATGAGAATATACTTGTGTTTATTTTTAGAATTTTTTTACTTCTTTTTAGATAGGTAGAAAGCACTGGTTTTGGATGGTTCAGAATTTTCAGATCAAGTGATTTTTTACCCATCTTAAAATATAGTAAAAAAATTCGAAAAAAATGTAAAATTTAGTTTACAAGTACATATTCATGTGGGAATCATGTTGAATGGTTCAGATCGATCATTAGAATTTTCAAAATGAAAATACGGTTCTGTAGTACGGACTAATCTATGCTATGCATAATCCCATAGACTCACTCTTCTTTTATTACATTGTTTGCCTCATCGCTTGAGGTGGGTGTAACATTTATATAATCCTGTTGATTGACGAAATAATTTTTTAGTTCAATATCTAATGGAAATTGTTATCAGAACCGGACCGAACCGGTCGATCCGATCGAACATAAATCGGAACCGGACAAGATTACGGTTTGATACTCGCCCTCCTGGGTCAACATCCGCAGCTGTCGCGTCTGGTCCTGTCAAAGTCTCAACAAGCAAACAACGTGAGAAAAAGTAAGCGAAGGATGAAAACAGAAAAAGCAAGGAGAAAATGAGTCCGGATCCCCTAAAGTAACCCAATTTTTGAGTTTAGACGTGTACGGTGCTAGCGCAGGGCCAGTATTATTTGTGAGGTCCAGGCTCTTTAAGATTCGTGTTAGAGCATCTTGGACGGTTTGGATCAAAACTCAAAAATTGAGTTAATGCACTGGATCTGAATTCGAAGAACATACCGGAAGATGACGGAGGTACAGGTGGAACAACACTCTCTCGAGCATTCTAGAGCCTTTGAACTACTTATATTCCTACTAACTACATATTGAAAGAGTGAACTAAAAGCGCCATACACTAAAAACGAGAATATGTGAGCTCATCCATTATACTAAATAGTACAAGTGGTGGAAAAATGCGATTCCTGCGTGGAAAGAAATCTGACTTTTTGTAGGTGGCACACTATGTTGCACGGATAGGCCTAATCAGGCGACTATTGGACACGTATCGGATACTAATACGCGTCCGATACGGCACCATTATGTATCCGATACGTCAGCTGGCGTATCCGCCTACGTGGCGTATCCTTACTCGTTTGACACAGTCACCGATACTCCGTTGACACGTCTGGATACGCCTAGACCCGTGAGCCGCGCTTGGACCAGCGCTTTTTTTCTGCTTGAAGCAGGAAACTCAAGCCAGCCACGTGAGGGTCAAAATCTTTATCCACTACACCAAAGTTTCACTTATATTATATTCTAGTAACTTTGATATTTAATATATTGTTATGTTATGCTTTAATTTTTTTATACAAATTTAATTTAAGTTATAATTATCTAAATACAATATATAAAATAATAAAAAATAATATATATAATAAACATATCGTATCTTTAATTTTTGAAAATTGTCATATCGCCGTATCCATATCGTATCCGATACGATACCCGTACCCGTATCCATGCAACATAGGTGGCACACTTGGCTCCTTCTCCTTACTGTGAGCAGTGGGTCCAATCAGTCAACTTTTTTCCCGAAATGGAAAAAATCAAATTTCTGAAATTGAATCTAGAACACGGAACAACATGCTTTCTCTAGTACTACATTGATAAAGAGAGAATAACCTAATTAATGAAGAGAAAAGTCAAATTAAGAATAACAAAGATTAAACATAGCCAAATTTCCCTTCCTTATTTAACAGACCCAAAAATTTGACAAGAAGAAATGCGCAAAACAACAAGGGCATTTTGGTCAACTGATAGAACAATGACCAAATTACAGCTTCTATTAGAGGGGTTGGCACTACCATAATACAATCACATCTAAGTAAATAACAAATTGATTTAATCCCTCATAATCCAAAGTTTAATTCATTATTAAGACCAGACATATAATAGAACCGGAAATATTTAATTAAATCGGCCGATAAAAAAACCGGAGTACTAAAAAACAATTTTATATTTGTTTTGTGTCCAATCATTTATTTCAAATTTTGAAAGGAAGGTGCGCCTTTTGAGGAGAAAAGGTCCTAATTTTTAGGAAAAACAGTGAAATCTAAGTGTATTATTATGTGGTCAATTCAATATAGTCAATTATGTTTTGTAACATATTTTTTAAATAATTATGTGTTTAAAATAATCCAACATTTGTTACAACATTATTTAAAAAAAAATACAACATAGTAAAATTCTAATATTAATCATTGGAGGTTAGTTTGGTCACAAAAAAATAAAAAATTCTATGTTGTTATTCAATTTTAATATAAAGTATGAAACTATAAAATCTCTTTGACTAAAAAAAAGTATTCCATGATATTTTATTTTTAATAATTCTAAGAATGAGTTCTACACTTGAACTACAATAAATATATTATCTGTAATATATAAATTTACTTCTATAGTACATTGAGCTACAATAAATATATTATTTAATATATAAATTTACTTTTATAGTACATTGTTTATTATGTATATTGGAATTTTTATTACATTAAACATAATTATTTATATAGTATCTAAATCTTATAAATATGTAAGTATTTAAAAAACCAACGGTCAAACCGGTTGATCTATCGGTCCAACCAGTGAATTGTCCAACCGGAGCTTTACCGGACCAACATCCGGTCCGGTTTTGATAACATTGCTAATGGATGATTAAACTACCAAGCGTACTCACGGCATTTCCATTCATTTTAGAAAGCAAATTCTACTTATTAAATCAGTTTAGTATGAACATGACCCTTCAATTGTACTCGCCATAAACCAAACTTAATTCAATTTTGAATTTCCATTAACTAACCTAATAAAGTAATAATTGTTTGAAACCAGTATTACAACACGCGAGAGCAGACGAGATGAAGATAATAACTCTTTAAGAAGAGATTGGACTATCCAACAACTAACCACATTTACTTGAAATTTAAGAAATTTAAAGGCCTTCTAGCATTCACTAGAGTTTTGAGTTTTCTAAATTTAAATATCCACAAAAAAATTCAATCGAATTTTAAACCTGCAATAATCAGAAAATATTATGTACTATTACCAAATTAAACTTTTCTTCATTACATTATGTCGTATTTCTTCATTACTTATTTTCCTAGGCTCCTAGCGCTTTTGCCTACTTAAACCAGATAGTTCAAAGCTAAATTTCATACCAATTTAGTTTATACTTTTTAGTATAATCTACAAAACATACCATCCTAGAAGATACTCAAACCAAACTCTCAGTTTTTGAAACAGAACTTGTCATGACCATCTCTTCACTATGTTGGTGTCAAATTCTCATGATATGTCACCATTAAAACAAACTAGAGCAAACACATTTTGTATTTTTCACAGAAAGTACGTCAATTGCGGGGTTTTCCTGGATCCACCTTCCCCATATAACTCATTCCATTGCTTGAGCTCGCTCATTATCGATCCCTCGGCAGAAAAACTGGCTGCCACCTGCATTTTTAAGAAATACTGTTAAAGAATTTCATAAACTTCTCAAATGAAATACTGTTAAAGAAGAGTTCTGAAATCAGTATACTTTAATTATTACTTCTTTGAAATGATTGTAATATGAAAGAGAAAATTGTAGAAAAGAACCCACCTGGTTCTTAGCTTGCCTCAAATCATCCATTGTCAGCGGCCTAAGAATGATTGCTTCTTTAGCTTCTCCTTCCTTTTCTAGTGATTCTTTCGATGGAGTCTCTCCTGATTCTTTTTGTTTTGCCTGGCATATTTGAACAACTTAGCCTCAAATCAGAAAAGTTAAAGCTTCTTTCAAAAATAAACCAGAGAATGCTGATACAAACAGAAAGTGCGGCAGAATGCTGTATATATTTATGTTAGAGTGAGGCTAAGGTACTATGCATAGCACGGCATGGTCCGTACTATGGATCAATATCTCCCTTTTCAGAGTCTAAACAGTCGATCTGAACCGTTCACCACGATCACCATACGAAAATGTACTAAATCAAATTTTACAATTTTGAAAAAAAAAATAACTATTTTTTTAGATAAGTAGAAAATCACTTGATCTAAAAATTCTAGACCATTCAAAAGTAGTGATTTTCTACCTATCTAAAAAAATAGCAAAAATTTATAAAAAATGTGAAAGTTAGTCTGCAAGTACATTTTCATATGGAGATGTTGAAAGGTTCATATCGACTATTCGAATTTTAAAACCAGAGATATTGACCCATAGTACTGGCCAATCCGCTCTATGCATAGTACCATAGCCTCACTCTTTATGTTAAGTATTAAAAAAAAGCCTAAATTATTATAATAATCGTAGTACAAAAAGCAGAAAAAAAAAGTAATATGAAAAAGATGAATACAGAAACAAAAATGAAAGCACAAAGGGGGTATTACTATAGAGCATAAACTAAGTGCATTATTTGAATGAATAGACTAATTACCAGTTCCTTGAGCCTCTCTCTTTGGATTAGCTCCCTTACAGGTCTGTATGCTGCTGTTGTACATAGATTCTGCAGGAAATAGAAATTCAAACAGCATAACTAGTAATAAAATTCTGAGATGAGATTATAATATCTAATCAAATCAGAAGTATGATAAAGACCTTTAAATCACTGCCGCTGTAACCTTCAGTAATTCTCGCTAATTCTTTGAAGTCAAGTCCATCATCTGCTTTCTCTTTTGATAAGAGTGTCCTTAGAATCAGCTCCCTACTTTCTAGGGATGGTAGCCCGACCATTATTCTATCTCATTCAAGAAAGAGTACTTTTAGTCTGCTGAAAATAAAACAATCTATTTTCTCTTTAAATAAACACGGTTTGTCACAAATGTTGCAAATAACCAATCCACATTTCTAACATTTTCCAGGTGACTTTCAAATAAATCTGTAAGTATTAAAACCATTTTTTACTTGCAACAAGAATGACAAAGTTACCGTTTGTCATGCTCACTGTCATGCTCACTGCTCAATGAATAGTCCATATGAAATTACAACTCCTTATCTAGATTAAAGATTGCATTGCTTCCATTCAATTTGGGCACGACAAAGAGGAATATTAGAGTTAGGGGTAAAATTGTCTACACTTAATTGACCTAATCATTGTGTCAATTACAATTACCTAAAAAAGAATGTCTGTTGTTGCTAGTAATGTGAGAAAAGCAGCATGTTGTTTTCATGAAAGTGGCTCTTATATATTGGAAATAATACTTGCCTTCGCTCAAATCTTCTAATAATGGCCTCGTCGAGATCAAAAGGCCTATTTGTGGCTGCAAGCACAAGGATTCTCTGCTCGGGCTTAGACAAAAGCCCATCCCAGTGACCCATAAACTCGTTCTTTATCTTTCTCATTGCCTCGTGCTCACCAACTTGACTCCTCTGCCCCAGCATGCTATCCACCTCATCCACAAATATTATTGTGGGAGCCACTTTTGCTGCTAAGGTAAATAAAGCCCGAACATTCTTTTCGTCTTCACCGAACCATTTTGAGGTGATGGTTGACATCGACACATTTATAAAACTCGCACCGGCCTCACTTGCTATGGCCTTTGCTAGCATGGTCTTTCCTGTACCTGTCAGGTTTAAAAAATGGTTGATGGGGTTGGCTGGTAATGACTGGTCGTGAAACTGATGGCAAACTGAGTTGAGGTTGAGAAACTAATTTACAATTTAAGGTTAAAAAAAATGCAAAAACTGGATAAATCGTGCAATATAATAAGTGAAGCTTACTAGACTTAAATAAAGCTCTGTTGTACAATAGAGCTTAGTCAGAATAAAGTATGGTAAAACTAGCAGTATCAGGAATTGGGGTTTCAACATACTGGTAAGGTATAACCTATCGTCAGTGATTGACACAAGAATATGACAATAGCACCTAGTCATACCAGTAATTGGTTAGTTACTGTCCTTACTGTTTTTTATATTTTACTGCACAATGGAGGGCAAGTGAAATAAATGAGTTGTAAAATTAAAACTTGATTGAGATTCTTTAAGTTCTGATTTGCAAAATGAGACTTGGATATACAAAATTCAGTGAAAAATGCTAATATTTAAGCAGATAGCTTAGAATACTGCAACATTTCAGGATTCACGCTTGTATAAACTTGCTGAAATTTCAGCAATACAGAAAAATTATGATCTTCATGCCAACCAATTAACAAGTAAGCTTCTAATAGCATTGAACTACCAAATGTAGTATGCATACCAATATAAGGTTCTGATCATGTTTTCAGTACTGAAAATAGTACTTGGTTATTAGTACCTGGCGGACCGAAGAGTAGAATCCCTCTGCAAGGCTTGAGAAGGCCTCCTTTGAAGAGATCAGGCCTGCGTAAAGGAAGCATCACAAGCTCTTGAAGTGATTCTTTTATGTCATCTAACGCGCCTATATCATCAAACGTTACTCCAATTTCATTTGCTGGTATCACCTCTGGCCTTATTCGCTTTTCAAACTCATTGTCAGGAGCAACATCCTAAAGCCAGAAAAAGAAGTTATATTAAACTACATCTTGATAAGTTTCAGGATATTTAGTTATGCAACCTTTGTTGAGTTAAGCAGTGATCACAGTACAGCTTTAATTATTGTACCAGGTGTTTGTACCATATCTAAAAAAATTTACATTTCTTGTTCTTTTTTTTTTTCTCTTTCTTCCTGCTAAATCACTGGTCTAATTGTTTCTTGATAGTTTGGTTGAAATCAAATCAACATACCCAGTTTAGCAATGAATAACAAGGTTGATCTATGATTGGTCAGGTTCAGTACTAAAGTGCACAATAGAATTTCCAAAACAAGGTTGTAGAGGGAGAGCTAGAAATTAGAACACATACCGGTACCTTCGAAATAGAGGCGTCCTTTTTGACAGCTGTGTCAGATTTACCTGGTTCACCTCCTTTATTCTCAGGAACCGTCGACGCTGTTTTCTTCTCTGATTTCGCAGCAGCTGGAGCATTTCTGCTATCATCCATCTATGCCTCATCAAGAACACAAAAGTGGTAACAATTAGAGCTCAATTTGCTTCCCCCGGGAACCAAAAAATAAATCAAGAATAGAATAAATAGAAACAAATAAGTATTTGATCCATAACATCTTCTCCTGCGGGACATACAAGCACGTAAAAATAATCAATGCAGTATTGGCAAAATGCTGGTTCAATATGACACCAATCAGGTTCAACAATAGAATGAGTGGTCTCTATGTATCGGTAGTGTGGTACAACAGTCATCGACTAATAGTAAGAAAAAGAAAATTGCACAAACCTTTGGCTTTGGTGCATCAGGAGTTGCCTCCAACTGTTGAGTGTCCTTGCCACTAAGTTTGTTCTCTTGAAAAATGTCTAATGCATGTGACAAACTGAAGCACAATCAATTAAACAAACAAACAAAAGAAAAATAATGAATAATATTTCAAATGATTAACTAATAATAAAAAGTAATTTTAATGAAATTCATGGACGGGTTAAAGAAAGCACATTACAGACTATTTCTTAGTTTTATGTTGTTCTCGGCTAACAGTGGTATTGACTTCTTTTAGAGGATTACAATATGAAAATTAAATTGTAACATCAAAAGGCATTATGAAAGGATAAGCTCTGTTAACTTACCTTTTGGAAGAAATAACAAGCTTCCCATTTCGGTACTCAGGGTTTTTATTATTCATAAGATGGTATGAAACAGCTGAAATCACAATCTCCTCAATATATTTACCAAGAACCATTGTATCAGCCAGACAAATAGTCCCCAAATCGTTACAATCCAAATCATTCGAGGCAAGCACTTCGATTATGTGGTTTCTATTATCTTGATACTGTATCGTCTTCATATCCTCTTCCAGCTTGGACTTCCAGCTGACTAGATGGGACCCACTCTCAGGTGGCTTTATCTCTATGTTGTACGGAAAGAGGATCGAGAGCTCTTCGGGTGGTTCGGTCAAGTCAGCATCGGGTTCAAGGATTCGAGACCCAAGTACCAGTACAGGGCCAGTTAGCTTCTGAAGCATAGCTTTGAATAAATTGTACATCCGTTGGGACTTGAAAAGGAGGTTTTCTACATCTCTGACATACAAAACTATGGGATTTTTCTTGGATATGGAAATAAGGACCTGAAAAAATATGAGTAATTTAGATGAAGGTGTTCCTAACTTATCACAATTTCTCATCTTGTCCTTCAAGTTTTATAGTTCCCATTTAAGGACCTAAATTAAACAAATAGGAACACTAAAACATAAAGGATCAAGAAAATATTACGAGTACTAGTATATCCAATGAGAGTAATTTCTATCTAGAAATGCTTCCACTAGGACCATGTAAATCCATTCCAATATGTGCTGAATCACTGCTGTAAATATTCTTGTTTCTTTAATTAAAATTTTGTTAGTAGGCAATTGCCTGCTACCTCAAAAAAAAAATACTTGCATTACCTTATTTCACAAAAATAAGATAAAAATTTAATACCAAGGCATATTGGATTGGTATTATAGAAAACCTTATAAAGGGACTGAATCAGGAGCTTCTCATCAAAAGACCAGCTGCTGGCGCGTTTGAGGGGCCCTAGAATAAAATAGAAATATAAAAATAGTAAGGAAGTAGAAAGATCAAGGATACTGAAAGAACATCGATCCCCATATTTTGATAAAGAGAACAGAAATTTACAACAAAAAAGAGTTGTGCAATATCTTCAAGGGTTACAGTACCAAATTTTAAGGTTTCATTGATTAATAGCAGATGCCTGGGTGTGAGCCCTCACACATACATACACCCACAGAGCAGTGCAGGATCCATGTCCCTCAACCAACCCGCCCCCCCCAAACAATAAAAAAAGAAAAAAAAAGAAGGGGGAACAAAAAGGTATCTATATATTTTTTGGTAATGAAAGGTGTATTATGACAAAGTAAAGGACTCCTATTATGCAATTCCATTTTTTTTTCGTACAGATAATACTGACCAGGATTGACAGGCGAGCCTTGCGATGCAAGATTACTCAGATCATATGATGAAGAGGCAGTTCTCCTAAGGTTCGATGTGCTACTTGTACGCTCTAAACCCCTTAAAAAAACAAGTTGTTAACCTAGATATGAGATATAAGTATGATAAACTGAAAAAGTTGTTGAAAGTTTAAAGGTGTTCAATACCTTGACCGGATGTCTGCCCCACTGTTATGCCTTCGTATTGGACCTGAAAGTCGAACATAATTTGATTGAGCGGCAATAAATCTAAATATAAATAACCGAAATTTTGGAATGGTGTCAAGGTAAATAAAAGTACTGTTTCTTCCAAATGAAGTGACCATTTCATCAATAAAGTATCAGATTCTAATGTTATACACACACATGAATATGATCTCTCACAGTTGGGTATGAACCTGATCTCAAATTAATCATTTTGTTTTCCCCATTTTCTTGAGCAGCTGGCTTATGTTTAATATTCAATTTACCGATTCAGTAGATGCATACTGACTTACTGATACCAGGTAGTACGTTCATCTTTGTATGGAGAATAAATAATAAGTGTTACCTTTAGGTTCCTCCTTCATAGAAATCGCTGCGAGAGATCCAAAAAAGCCAGACATTTTTTCTAGTGTAGTCTCAGAAATTGATCTTTTGAATGACTAAAAAATTTACAAAAATAAGCGCATCAGAAAGTTCAGGTTCTTGACAAACAATAATATAAACACATGACACATAGAGCTTTGACAAATATTAATAGATACAATATTTAACTGAATGCCCGTCCATTGTACTTTAGACATCCATACATATAATAGCATCTAAAAACTTTCTTGCCAAATATATTTTCCAAAGGATTGATGGAACTACCATCCCATGTGAAAGTACTGACAATCAGACATTACTGATACTTTTCTGCTTTGTTAAGAAATCAAGATGATATTTCTATTCTCCAATGGCAATTAATTTAAAAGGAACAGATATGTTACCGTTTTAGCACCACCATTGCCATATTTACTTTGAAGCTGCAAAAAGATGTAACAAAAATAAGAACAACAGTACCACATTTTATAAGATTTAATATATTTACGACCTAATCTCGGGACCCTGTACATTGAAGTCATATATCCAAATCAATCATGATCATCGCTGCCATAAAATTATATAGAATGATTATAATCCGAGCTATCCATCTTGATCTGATTAGAGCCATATGGTCTCCAACCAAATAGCTCCAGCAAATGGTCGTTACAAATATGTACTAACCTTGAGGAAGAAATCAGTTGCATCTAGCAAGAGTAATTTGGCGTCGAAGTAGTCCGCAAGTGCCTTTGCAAGCATCTGCTGGTAAAGCTCTAAAAATATGTCAAAATTACAACTTAGTTGATGCAATGCACAATCATCTTGTAGTCTGGTCTTTACAAATTTGGCATCACATAATGTTCAGAGCGTAAAATAGCTGACTTAAATCACTTTGTATTGAATTTTATTAGATAACAATGTACCTGTAGGTCCAGAGAGTAAAATAGCACGGGTACCAGGAGATAGATTTCTGGTGTACATGGAGAAGTCGGCTTGTTTCAAATGCACATAAGCAGCACTTGTTAATACTACACGTGTTTGCTCACTGCATTTTTTAATTTATTGTAGAGAATAATGTTAGTTTGGCTTCCATGGTAATTATTAAAAGGAGAACAGCCATTACAACTTTTCATTTCAAGTTCCAAGAAAAAGTTGAAATGCACTCATAGACCAAATGAATGATCCGAGACTCATGCAATTACCAAAAGAATAAAATCCAGCGATCTATTTCAGAAAAGTAATTATTTTTCATTAAAAAAATTCAAAGAAACCAACGTGGATCGAAATATTCAATTACCATATTTTGTTATGTTATCTAAAAACATATTTCACAGTACCAAAAATTATGCCATTACAAAAATAAGATTGACTAAAAACTTAGTCATCACCACCTATTAATTTTTTAATGAAATGGAGAAGAATGAAGTCCAACTTCCTCTGCTGCCAATGGGACTGAGTAATCTTTGTAATTAAGAACGATGAAGGAGATATCTTATGATACCAAAATTCTCTCTATATCGAAAAAAAAAAGAGCATAGTAACCAGAAAAGAAAAAAAAAATAAAAAAACAGAGCTTCTGTTCACCTATTTGAAATTTTCTGTGCTTCTATAGCAAGAAGAATACTATGGAACATGATCAACCTCAGTTAGAACTCATAGTGATAAGATTATACCAGATAAGAAAACCTCAAAAGAACCTACAAACACTGCAGTCTTTTAATTTCCCTTTATAGCTAATTAATGAAAAAACTGCAGGGCCTGAAGAAGCTAACTGAAAATTTTCAGTTTTTTCCTTTAAATATTTTAACTTATACATAAAATGAATCACAGAACACTTATTTATCCAGCCCCCTATCTCAATTTTCTGGTTCCTGGTTCCGCCCTTAAAAAAACTCAAAAACAAAAAAGATAAAAGGGGAGGTAATACAACTGTACATCGATCTTAAAAGTTCATTCAGTTGACATCTCTAACAATATTGTCCAAACTGAAAAATTACAATTTTTTAATATGAATGCAAAATTAGAATTGTAAATGTGTTTACCATCATTAAAAAAAGTGGCGTATATCAAATTTGGACCAATTTGGAAGTGGTTTACTCACTCATCAAATAATATGAAATTTCTCTCCATCAAATTTTTAACATTTTTTTTATAAAAAACCAAAAAATTTAAAAAGAAGACTTAATATAACATACAACAGAGATAGACACATCTACAACTTTCAACTTTTCATATGAACAATTTTAATAAAGATAATATAAAAAAAATATGTAAATGGAATTTATATTGATTTAACAGTACCTAAGATAGTAAGGAAATTCATCAAAGGTGACCTTCCCCTCCTTTCCATCCATCACTAGTCTCATCAACTCCTGTTCGACCCGATCAGCCGTTACACCGGCCGATGAACCCGACGACTGGGCCCACTTCGTCGCTGTCTGGCCCGACACTAGCCCGAGTCCGACTCCAACCCCCAACCCAATCCCAAGCGCTGACATCACTATGTGCTTCTGTTCCATCGTTAATTCTTTTCCTCTGTTCTTACTAAACTTGAGACTTGATCAAGCAAGAACCATACAATCTCTCAACCTTTCTTTGGTTTGTGACAAAAAAAAAGTGTGAAGTAGAGGAATGGGGTTTTGTTTCTTCAAGTGGGTGTGTGACTGTGGCGTGTTTTGGATGGTACAGTGGCGAAGAACCGAACAGGTGTTAAAAAAAAGGGGGAATTGGATCCATGCCACCCCAAATTTGTTAATTTAGAAATATGCCACC
Source organism: Carex parvula (assembly GCA_025461045.1). Taxonomy (NCBI): domain Eukaryota; kingdom Viridiplantae; phylum Streptophyta; class Magnoliopsida; order Poales; family Cyperaceae; genus Carex; species Carex parvula. The sequence continues at coordinate 467,957 of JAJGRW010000370.1, read as the reverse complement.
CCAAAAATTAAGTTTTGCTAAATGCCACCCCTAATCATAATTATTGAGAAATTTGCCACAATTAACAAATTAATGTTGTATTTTGAATTAATAATTTATAAATATAGTGAAATGACCAAAATAACCTTCATACATCTATTGATTAAAATTTGAGTTTATTTCCAGAGAGCTTATTTCCCTTCCAGAGAGCACCAGAGTTCTAAAAATTTGAGTTTTATAACCTTCCACCGAACTCCTCTTCCTCTTCCAGCGAACTCCTCTTCCAGCCTCTTCCAGCGAACTCCTCTTCCTCGCCTCTTCTTTGACCGACCAGCACCGAGCTCCTCTCCTCTACCTCAGCTCCGATCTCCTCTACCTCAGCTCCGGACCTCGCCTCTTCTTTGACCAGCACCGATCTCCTCTCCTCTACCTCAGCTCCGATCTCCTCTCTTCTACCTCAGCTCCGCACCTCAGCTCCGGACCTCCTCTCTTCTTTGACCTGTGCGCCCTCCCCTCCTCTCTGCCAAACATGGATCAGTCTTGGGTACCTAGCGGGTAAACAGTAAATTTATATTTCAATTCAATTTGCATTTCGATCAATTCTTTTCTGAATAGGCAGTAGGTAATTAGTGTATTTAGTAGAATTAATTAGGCAGTACTGGTATTTAGTAGGTAGGTTGTAGGTAGGTTGCAATCAGAATTAATTAGGCAGTACTGGTATTTAGTAGAATTAATTAGTGTTGCAATCAGAATTAACTAATTAGTGTTGCAATTAGAATTAGTACTGGTATATAGTAATTTGTTAGAATTGTAAGAAAAAAATTGTTAGAATTGTTAACAATAAAGATTGATATTGAGCTATAATATTTAGTAATCTAATATTAATTCTCCAATTTTGTATAGATTTGACCCGGAAACTGCTTTTAGAATAGAAGTTAAGATTGAAGCATATTGGAACAAGCAAAATGTTAGTAAAAAGGAATATGTAAAGGGAAAAATATTAAATAGGGTGGTGGATTCCGATAGGTTTTCTTTGTGTGATTTGCTTAGTGATTTAGCCGAGGAGATAACTTGGGGGAGTTGTCAAACACCTAAGATTTGGTTGTTTGACAAAAATGAGAATAAGGATGTAGGAGTTTTAACCGAGTCTCAAATCCCACATATGTTTGAGATGTATAAAAAGGAAAGGAAAATCCTACTTCTTGTAGTAGTGTCTGATTCTGATGGAAGTTCAAAGTGTAGTGGGACAAATGCAACAAACCCATCCACTCCATCTCAACCATCACCAAGTATTGCACTTGGCAGCCAAGTTGGGAGCACTCAGGGAAGTAATATTTCTGAGCAACCCGATGAAGTTGCTGATCGTGATGAATATGTCGGGTTTGACGATGAGAATATGTATGGTTCCTATGGTGAGGATGGCTTTGTTCATGAAGGAAATATGTATACCGTCCCAGAGGTACAAATTGATCAAGAAACTAATTTGGAGGATAATGTGGCCGATGAGCCAATTGTAGATGATGTAGTGGAGGGTGAACCTATATATGCATTTAATCCTAACAATCCTAATATAGAGGTCAATGCATTATTTCCCGATGTCAATGCCTTTAGGGGGGCATTAAGGCACTTTGCCATAAAAAATGAGTTTGAAGTTAGTATTGTGAAGTCGGACAAGAAAAGGTTCATAGGAAAATGCAAACATCCCGATTGTCCTTGGAGAATTCGTGCTTCTAGACTCCAAGATAATAAAACCTTCATGGTATGCAAGCACGACTTTAAGTTTATAATTGAAATATGTAATATAATATATACTAATAGAATTTTTGTAATTGTAGGTAAAGGTGTTGCCACATGACCATACGTGTCCATCTACTAGCATGGTTGACGGAAAAATGGTTTCTAGTTCTTGGGTATCGGATAGGGTGGGAGATTGGTTAAGAAAGAATCCTTCGGCCGGAGCAACAGAAGTGAAGAGCAAGTTAGAAGACGAGTTTCATGTGAAAGTGACTTATAACAAAGCTTGGGAGGGAAGGAGAGCTGCTCTTGATCAGATCAACGGAAAATGGGAGGAAAGCTTCCAATTGGTGTACAACTTTAAGGCAGAATTGGAGAGGAGATGTCCTGGTAGCATCGTTGAGGTAGATTGCACAAGAGTTGGTGATAAGGTGTATTTCAGCAAGATTTTTGTGGCATTGAAACCATGCATAGATGGATTTATACATGGTTGTAGACCATATTTGGGTGTTGATTCGACCCATTTGACGGGTCAGTATTATTATTATTATCTTATCTTTCATTGAAGTCAAAAATCTGAAAATACCTAATGCTGAAAATACCCCAAGTAACCTGCTGGTACAGATCAGTCAGTGCAGATTGATCTAAAAATCAAACCAAAAATCTGTTTAAACAGTTAGATAGAGGATAAAAAGACAATCAATTTAGACTCAAACTTTGAATTTTTCTGATTTTTCTACTAATTGCTAGCTAATTTCAAAGTTGGTCTTCAGAAAAGTGTCAGCATATATATGCTATGCTATATATGCTATGTAGTTTTGAGCTAAAATATACTAATTTTCTGATTTTGAGCATATATATGCTATGCTATATATGCTATGTAGTTTTGAGCTAAAATATACTAAATTTCTGATTTTGAGCATATATATGCTATGCTATATATGCTATGTAGTTTTGAGCTAAAATATACTAATTTTCTGATTTTGAGCATATATATGCTATGCTATATATGCTATGTAGTTTTGAGCTAAAATATACTAAATTTCTGATTTTGAGCATATATATGCTATGCTATATATGCTATGTAGTTTTGAGCTAAAATATACTAATTTTCTGATTTTGAGCATATATGCTATGCTATATATGCTATGTAGTTTTGAGCTAAAATATACTAATTTTCTGATTTTGAGCATATATATGCTATGCTATATATGCTATGTAGTTTTGAGCTAAAATATACTAATTTTCTGATTTTGAGCATATATATGCTATGCTATATATGCTATGTAGTTTTGAGCTAAAATATACTAAATTTCTGATTTTGAGCATATATATGCTATGCTATATATGCTATGTAGTTTTGAGCTAAAATATACTAATTTTCTGATTTTGAGCATATATGCTATGTAGTTTTTGAGCTAAAATATACTAATTTTCTGATTTTGAGCATATATATGCTATGCTATATATGCTATGTAGTTTTGAGCTAAAATATACTAATTTTCTGATTTTGAGCATATATATGCTATGCTATATATGCTATGTAGTTTTGAGCTAAAATATACTAATTTTCTGATTTTGAGCATATATATGCTATGCTATATATGCTATGTAGTTTTGAGCTAAAATATACTAAATTTCTGATTTTGAGCATATATATGCTATGCTATATATGCTATGTAGTTTTGAGCTAAAATATACTAATTTTCTGATTTTGAGCATATATGCTATGCTATATATGCTATGTAGTTTTGAGCTAAAATATACTAATTTTTAGCAGCACTTGAAAGTGTCAGCAGCACTTGAAAGTGTCAGCAGCACTTGAAAATGAGAGTAAACTGAAATTCAGATTTACAGCACTTGCTATATATGCTTCAGATTTACAGTAGCAATATTTGTTTTCTATTCAGATTTACAGCAGCAACTGAAATTCAGATTTATGCTCTTTCTAAATTGGCTATTTAGACTAGTAGCAGAAATATTTGTCTTCTAAATCAGATTGACAAGCAAGTATGATTTTCTTTTAACAGGCAAGTATAAAGGTCAATTGGCAGCTGCTACAGGAATTGACGGGCACAATTGGTTGTACCCAGTTGCGTATGGAGTTTTTGATTCAGACACAAATGAAAATTGGAAGTGGTTTATGGAGCAGTTGAGGAAGTCAATAGGAACTCCGACGGGTTTAGCCATCTCATCGGATGCGTGCAAGGGACTAGCAGGTGCTATTGCAAGTACATTTCCCGATGCTGAACACAGGGAATGTATGCGCCATTTGATGGAGAATTTCAAAAAGAAGTTCCATGGTGAGGTATTTGCTAATAACATGTGGCCGGCAGCGAAGGCGTACACTATAGAAAAGTGTCAGTTCCACTTGAGTAAGATTAACGAAGCATCACCTGAGGCTATCAACTATCTCGAGAAGAATCACAAGCAACATTGGTGTAGAAATAAATTCTCTGAGCTTTCAAAATGTGATTATGTCAATAATAACATATCAGAGAGCTTCAATAGCTGGGTTAAGGACTTGAAGGATTTGCATGTCGTTGATCTCGTTGATGGAATTAGGCAACGGATTATGGTGACTTTTGACAAAAGGAGGATGATAGGGAGTAAACTTAGAGGTGTGATTCTTCCGAGTGTAATGCAACAAGTGAATACAAAGAGTAGAAATATTGGGAAGGTTAGTCTTAGTAGAGGTGGTGATAATTGTGCAGAGGTGAGTGGAATAGACTCGGATGGCAATGCTTGGAGGCATGCGGTTGAGTTGGACAAACAAGAGTGTACATGTAGAGAGTGGCAACTAAGTGGACTACCATGTATTCATGCCGTTGCATTCATTTGTTCACTTAGAGGAGCCCGTTGGGAAGATTATGTGCATGAGTATTACTCACTCAATCGATTCCGAGTTGCATATGAGGGAGTGATTAGACCCATGACTGACAAATCGCAATGGGTCAATTTTGATCCTGGATTCAAAGTTTGTCCACCTAAAATGAAGAGACCACCCGGTAGGCCTAGAAAGCAAAGAATTCATGGTTGTCTTGAGCCGGGATCCAAAAGACAAAAATGCAAGAGATGCCAACAGTTAGGCCATCAAGCAAGGACATGCAAAGAGCCAGTTCTCGGGGATCAGGGGGGTCCGGGACCACGCACCAATAAGAGGTATCAAAAACTCTGTATTTATGTTACTGCCAATTTACTTCTCAATTACTTGCCAATTACTGCCAGTTCTCTGTATTTATGTTACTGCCAATTTACTTGCCAAAGATGCAAGTTTACAAAACAGTGCTCTGGTAATAATTGAGCAAAGTGCCTATACCAAGGTCTGACAGGAGAAAGTCCAGCTCTTTAGTACTTTTAAGTGGTACAGTTGTTAAAGATACTAAGCCGATTCTGGTAATCTGTTACAGAGAGTTTAAATCGTACTAATTACTATTTTCAACATTGTGTGGTTGTGATATTCTTTAGGCATTTATTTAGCTTGAATTGTCAATCGAAAATGCATACAAATATGAGATACATCAAGTAGTCATTTCAACTGATCTAAAACTAAGAACAATGAACAGAAACACTCTGGATATTTAAACATGCTGGGTGATTACCAGTGTAGATCAAATGTGGGCTGTTTTGTAAATATGGGCTATTTTGTAAATATGAGATACAAATATGGGCTGTTTTGTAAATATGAGATACAAATATGATTACATGTATGCAGTACCTCCTGTAAAGAAAATCCTGTACCTCTACCCAATTCACCTCCAAACTAGCAAAAAAATCAAGATCCTTCCTGTAGTGTATCTGACTGATTTCACAATACCTGCATTAAGTGGCATCAAATTCATTTCAATAAGCCACAGCTTTACCTTAGTAAAAGCCTTATTATTTTTTAGCAAGGGGCACCCATATGGGTTTAGCAAAATTATGATCATCATTTGATATAACTAATGATATAACTAACAATAGCAAAATGTCATCATTTCCCTGTCCACTACTTGGCCCTCTAGCTCTATTGATACAATCCATATTAATTATTTTAGCATCAGGCAAGCAACTTAATTTACCATTTCATAAGAAATTGGGGAGGGAGGAATAGGGAAAGTAAGACTGATTTTTCCTGTATTTGCTGGAGTGTATGTGAAATTTGAGATTTTGCTGGGGTATAGATGAAATTAAACCTCTTTTAAAATGCTTATGGTGAAAAGGTTTAAATTTGGGGATTTTATAAATACAAGTACAAAAGAGCCACAGACAAAGAGGTATCAAAAATTCTGTATTTATGTTACTGTTAGATTGGAGGATTATTAACATATTTGCAACTTTCCATTGTCAGGAAAAGAAGAGCATGCAAGGTACCTCAAGGGTGATATTGTTTGTTTGTTGTAAAATTAGGCTGTGTACTTCTCTAGGCAATTAAGGCAATTAAGCGTGCATGTATGTAATATTGGCTGTGTACTTCTCTAGGCTGTTTCTTACATATTGCATGTATGTACCAAGAATTAGAATTTCAGATTTAGAAGTACAACAATTATTGTTTAAAGCTGCGGATTGAACAGCATGTTGTGTCTGTACTTAATGATCGATCATTTTCATCACCAATTCGTCCAGAAACTTGCATGCAGTTACACGATGTAATTTGTATAATTATTATCAAAAATATTATCAGATATAATTATGCATAACCTGTGATGAGCTAGAGCAACAATAATCAAATTCTGTATTTATCCTTACTGTTAGAGATTAAGTGTTTCTTTTGGTCTCCTTGCTCAGCTCTCTTTAAATCATTAGCATACATAATATTAGCATACAACGATGCAATTAAGTGTTTCTTTTGTTTCCTTGCTCAGCTATTTTTGCTCAGCTATTAGCATTTTTGTTATCTCTAGCATACATAATGTTAGAGATTAAGTGTTTCTTTTGTTTCTTTTGGTCTCCTTGCTCAGCTCTCTTTAATTTGTTTACGACTATAATATTAGCATACAACGATGCAATTATTTCCAAGTTAAATCATTTAACATAAAAATCCAAGCATGCATAAATTTCAAGAAATTGTTAGGAATAGAAGAACAATTGAAAAAGATAACTTCATATAAGATTGTCGATTTCACAACCAAAATGAAACATTGATCTGCTTAAACATTGATTTCACAACTTCATACTAAACCCTTAATGAAACATTACTTGCATATTATTGCAATAAATATACCAATTATCACAACCAAAATCATAAAAATCATAGCAACTAGTAACTTGATCTGCTTCGCTAGTGCAACAAGCGGGGGAGTTTGATTGTTGATTTCTCGCATGTCGTCCAATCGAGTTTCGTTTATGCCTCGTACTCCTCCCACATTAAATGCCTCCGAACCCCTACGCAATGTCACAACTCCTAATTCGCTAAGAAATACCTCGTACTCATTCTCCCACATGTAGAACTTGCATTTTGGCATCCGCTGTAATTTAAAAAAAAATATAAAGCAATTAGAAATATGCAAGGGCCTTCTGATACAGTACTGGTATATGTACAAGGAACAGTTTTCTTTCTTTCTGTTGTACATAATTTAATGCAGTACAGTATCTTTGACGGTACACAGTTTATTTAGACTATAAATTGAAATACCTAAGAAACTATAAATTGTGTAGCTAAGAAATACCTAAGAAACTATAAATTGGTACACAGTACACAGTTTTTCAGGATAACCAATTGTGCAAACTATTGTTTGCACTAGATTATAAATCTAGTACCAGATTTATAATCAGCAGTACCAGATTTATGAATCTGGTACACAGTTTATAGTTTATCCTGTGCAAACTATTGTTTTCAGGATAACCATTTAGAAGTACCAGATTTATAGTTTTTGTCCATGAACTGTGTACCAGATTTATGAATCTGGTACTGCTGATTCTGGTCCATGAACTTTTAAACTCAACCAATTGCTGATTATAAAGACAATAGTTTGCACTAGATTATAAATCTGGTACTGCTGATTATAAATCTGGTACTGCTGATTATAAGTTGTTTTTCAGGATAACCAATTGTGTAGCTAAGACAATCTGCTACCCGGTACACAGTTTCTTAGCTACACAGTACAAGTGAAATTCAACAGAAAGCTTTACTGAAATTGAAGTCTAAACTATAAATTGACGGTAATTTCACTTTCAGAACCGACAATAGTAATTTCACTTTCACTATAAATTGACGGTAGTTTCTTAGCTTTACTGAATAGTTGGTTTTTTCAATCACACAAAAGCAGTACATATCCATTTATTTTTGGGTTTGGACATTTGTATAATGCTATGCCAAGTTGGGAATAACCTATATATCATCCACCACTAACTTTGATTTGGATATAAAATATATATATCAAACTACTTTTGAGTTCTTGGCATTCTTCTCTTTTTGTTTTAGTTTCTTATCATATCACAATGTCCCTATCCTTTGCCTGTTCAAATTTAATCCCAACTCTTCACATCTTCAAGAGACATTAAGATCAAAGACCCACTTCAAGCAAAAAAACAAAGAAGAAGAAAATGCCTAATTATCATCCTTATACTAAAAAGCCCCTTACAAGTAGAAAAGTAACATTTTTTTTTTTTTTTCATTTTGAAAAATTGACAGGGGCCAAAGGTAACATCTCTCTCTCTCTCTTGCTCTCTGTAGAAGGCTGAGTAGTTATTGTACTGAGATTGAGAAGATATCAGTTTTAATACAACAGAACCGACAATTTCACTTTCAACCGACAATTCGAAATACCTAAGAAATTGAGATTAGAACACGGTACCGTTTTATTAGCCAAGCATTTGTAGAACACCCTCCCTGGATTGTCGTCTGTACCGCTCACGAGCCTTAACAATTGCTTCCCGCAGTCCGGGCACCTCATAATCGGCAAGGGGGAATTGCTTGGGTGGCTGCGACTGAGAGAAGAGGCGGACGACATCGACTGGGAGGCCTAATCACCACTTGCGACTGGGGTGGCTGCGACTGGGAGGAGAGGCTCGACGGAAGAGAGGAGAGGCTCGCCGGGTGAGGAGACGAAGAGAGGAGACGAAGAGAGGATAGCCTGGGGTGAGTAGACGAAGAGAGGAGACGAAGTTGGATTCAGACCCTCTAATAAAATTATCGGATCCATTATCGTTCTCGGACCCAATAATCTGTGAGGGGCATTTTGGGGATATACAAAAATACATTTCAAAATACAACATATTTTATTCAAAATACAACATTAATTTGTTAATTGTGGCAAATTTCTCAATAATTATGATTAGGGGTGGCATTTAGCAAAACTTAATTTTTGGGGTGGCATATTTCTAAATTAACAAATTTGGGGTGGCATGGATCCAATTCCCCCTAAAAAAAAAGTGTCCTTTCTCTCTCTCCGTTTCTCTCTGTTTTATTTTTGGGGAAATTTCACGTATACCCCTCAACTTCAAAATTACATATTTTCACCTCTAAATTTTAAGATTATGTATTTCTCTTTCTAAACTTCAAAACTCACATATTTAATTATTTTATCATTTTTTATATTAAAACACATTTAAATTCATAAAATACTCATTTTACTCTTTTATTAAAAAACATAAAACGTCCATCTGATTCTAATTTGAATCTGAAAGGTTCCGCTACTGTCCGAATTGTTTTACGATCTGCATGAATATTGAAGCGAACACGCACAGATATTGAAGTAACATGCACAGATCTTAATGCAATACACACGAATCAAAATTGCTTTAAGATCCGTGCACGCTAGATCAACACGAATTTTGAAGCGAACACCACATATCTTATTGCGATGCGCGCAGATCGGAAGGTAGAGGAATCCTTCAGAATCAAATTTGAGTTCAATGGGGCATTTTATACTTTTAATAAAGAGTAAAATGGATATTTTATAAATTTAAAATGAGGTTTAATGTAAAAAACAATAAAATGGGTAAGTATGTGAGTTTTTGAAGTTTAGAGGGAGAAATACGTATTTAAAATTTAGGGGAGAAAATATGCAATTTTGAAGTTTTTGAGGAGTATACGTGAAATTTCCCCTTTAATTTTTTAGGCGTGGTTTTAGGACTGAAGAGTGGTGGCTGGTGACAACTGACAAGTGCTAGTGACTAGCGAGTGACTAGCGAGTACTAACCAAGGAAATTGTGGATGTTCTGTAGAAAAGTTTATGCTATAATTTTGTGTAGCGGATCACTGTCGTTAAAAATCCTGAATTTAAACACTACTTACTGATTCATATTACAGTTAACGCCACAGGAAACTAATAGTTAAAGCTCTCGATCAATAAACACTCGCCCGAATGGCCATTTTTCAATATTATCCGCCCAAGATGTCGTTATCACAGATCCTCTGAAGTAACTCAAATTTTGAAACTCGACCGTTCGATTATAATCGGCCCAATTCGGTCCGAGGTGGAATCCAAGGCTCTTTCAATATTCGTGTTAAAGTAGATCGGACGGTCCAGATCTAAACTCAAAATTTGAGTTTCCTAAGAATTCTGATGTCGCTTTCACGGATCCGGATTTCATGTGTACAGCTAAATATCTTCTGGTATTGGATTCTGATGTGTAGCAGATTGTCAAACAGATAATTATTACATTTCCTAATTAATTCAGTTAATGCTGCACTGCGGATATGTAGTGACAGTGACAAATGAATTATTCGGGTTCAGTTCGGCGAGATCAAAAATTCATGATTTGAAAATAATTTGGACATAATTCAGAAATGATTCGGAATTATCCGGATCATAGATCTCAGTCCTACAGGAAGCAAAAACAAAAATACCAAAAAAAATATTCTGTAAAAAGTTCGAGAAAAATTCGTAAAATTTGGGCAAATTCATAAAATTCGCAAATTATTTGGAAATAATTCGGTTAAAGTTCGGTCAACCGAATAATTCGGCGTTCGGTTCATCATAAAAAAAAAAACGAATTATTCGCGAATCTTGTAACTATGGTTTATACAATACAGAATAAACCGTTTTTTTCTTGAAAAATTTGCAATTTATTTTGGGATGAAGACAGAATGGATCATACGAAAGGTTCATCTCTAATCGCCTTTCATCGAACGAATGAATGAAAGAATGAAAATTTCAAATTATACCGAGTAAAAAATATTTATACTTTCTAATTTGTATCAGTAATAAGATGCTATAAAGTACAATTTTGTATTAGACTTCATTCGCATTTTTCTCTACTTTGTCGCATATATATTGTATTATTATATAAACAAATGGCTTTAGATTTATTAGGGGATGGATTCTGAAAGGAATCTGAATATTTAACACGAATCTCAAAGAAAAAAGAACAAAAGAAGGGGGAATCTCAAAGAGGATATTGCTAATTTACCATCATTGTGCCAAGTGTTGCCAAATGCATTATAGTTTCAATCGATGAGGCATGTTGAATAATTTAATATACATCTCTGTAATTTAATCATTTACATATATGAAGTTGGGATTTTGAAGATAAGTACAATAATGGTGGCATGGTTATATTAGAAAAAAAAAAAATGTTAAATTAACAATTGCTCCATGTTTCTGTAATCAAAGTTGTAATTGTCAGGTCAGAATTGAAATAAGTTTTTTATGTTTTCTTTCAAACCATAGTAACAAACGAATAGTGTGGGTTCAGTTTGGCGGAGTTAAAAGTTCGTAATTCATGTATAATTCAGAAATGATTCGGTACAACAATAAAACCAAAAAACCCCCAAAAAAAAATTTAAAAAAAACTTCGTATTTTTGTCGCGTTTTTCTCACGAATAATTCGTGATTTGCATTTTATTCACGAATAAAACATATTATACTTTTTTGTGTTTTTTTCGAAATTTAATTCAAAAACATAAAAAAAAAATACGAATTATTCACAAATTTATCGTATGTTGGTACTTTAATATAATTCAAACAAGAGAACACTCTAACCTACGGACATATTGAAAAAAAAAAACATAATATAATATCTAGATGAACGTGCAACCAAATATCATATTTATGTGTATATAATAATAATAATCTGCATCCACGCGTAGGTGAGTTAGGCAGCTAAATATCTAGATGAACGTGCAACCAATCAGCAGTTGACAAGCCATGGTAAGTTGTCGGGCTGTAATAATTGAGTTTCAGTCATGATCAAGTATCAATCATTTTATTTGTTAAAGAGATATGCATCAAAACCTTGGTGGCTTAACAGAGCATCAACAACCGCATATTATAACGGAGTTGATCTCAAGGGAAAAAAAAATTTATGAATCAGCCAATAAATTTTTTTATTAGTATTTTAGAGAATCTATATTCATAAATTTAAATGAGTTTCTACATAACTGATAACTATTTTTTAAAAATTAAGATCTCTAAAATTTTTAACTCTCACATTTTTTAAATTAATTTTAGAGTTTCTATTAAGTCATGTCAATAATAAATTAAAAAGAGAAATAATTTGAGCCAAATATTTGGTCAGCATTGAGTTTATAAATAATTTATTAATAAGAAACTTTCCTGCATAGTTCCACGTTCTTGAAACTGAATTATAAACTGTCATATCAGATTATAAACTCTTATAATACTAGAATGTAGATGCTCTTACACTTTGAAAATACAAATTAATTAATTTACGTTATTTATCATATTTATGTGTATATATAATATTTGTAATTAAAGGAAAATAACATACTTTACGTAGTGGTTTCTCATGATCATACTTTACTTTGTAATAGAATAATCTCCGGACATCGTTTCAAATTTATTCATGAAAAATAAAAAATTAAAATAACCATAATAACACTATAATTTTTTTAGATTCATTAACGTTCGTACACTTTTATCATGTTGCCTTCTTTCATATCATTTTTATTTGGTATTCATTCTCACCGTTTTTTTGGGGTCCGGTGGACGCTGTATATTTAGCGAAATTTTCAGATTTGTTATTTTGAACATAGTGAGAGTTTCAATAGTTCATCTTTTATATCTCATTAAGTTCACATTTTATATTTTCATTTTCAAGTTCAAACTATTGATCTGAACAGCTTAACATAATATCTATACTAAAGTATGCTTGGAGATTAAATTTAATAATTTTTGAACGGTTCAGAAACAATGATTTTATACTTATCTTAACAAATTATTAAAATTTTCCAAAAAGTATAAAATTTCATCTCAAATATATCCCCAATATATTTTAATATATATAGAGAGAGAGATGGGCTATTGTGCTTCGCGAAGTAAATGAGGGTTTACTTCGGGTCATATTTTTATTTTTGAAAATTCAAACAACCAATCCAAACCGTTCAACATGTTCTAAATATTGAAATGTGCTTGGAGACTAAATTTTACATTTTTTGGAACTTTTTTACTATTTATTAAGCCACTTTGAAAATCGCTGATCCGGTGGTCCAGAAAATTTTACTATTTTTTACTGTTCTCTGTAGATCAACGATTTTCAAAGTGGCTTAATAAATAGTAAAAAAGTTCCAAAAAATGTAAAATTTAGTCTCCAAGCACATTTCAATATTTAGAACATGTTGAACGGTTTGGATCGGTTGTTTGGATTTTTAAAAATAAAAATATAGTCCGAAGTAAACCCCCAATTTACTTCGCGAAGCACAATAGCCCATCTCTCTCTCTCTCTCTCTCTCTCTCTCTCTATATATATATATATATAATGTTGAGTGATTCAGATCGTCAATTTAAACTTTAAAAATAATAATATAAAATATGAAATATAATAAATATAAGGGTTAATTTTTCATAAACCCTTCAACTTGTCTTGATTTTCTTATTTACTCCTCTAGAGTTTAATATATTGTATATACCCTCCAACTCTTTAATGTGTTTCTTATTTCTGCTTAACAATAAGAAATAAAAAACTAACTCTACTCAAATAATATTAAAAAATAAGTATTAATTTTGTTTCCCAAAAATAGACGAAAACACCCCTAATAATTACAAAAAGTCTTTTCTTTTTTCTCTATTGATGATCGAAATTGCCTTAGCTTGAATTTAAAGAAATATATTACAGAGTATGCTGCTGGTAAAGATTGCAGCTATCATGATCATCAACTTTCAGAGACACCCAAGTTCTATTCGCTCATACTGTGAATACTAGCCTAACAGTAGTACCTTGCCATATAGTACAGAAAATACCAGTACAAAGGATCTGACACTGGATGAGATAATACAAACAAACACCAGAGGAAATAAAATGCAAAGACAACCTCTAAAAACTTTGGGAACATAAAACAGTGAGTGAAAATAAATATACACAGTCTTATCTCCTCTCTCTCCATGGTACAACCTCATCTCACACAAACCATTGAAGTTTATTCAAAACTCTAGATAGTTTTTTTTCTCCATTATCTCAAATTGCCTTAATCTAGTTGTAGAATTTTCATAATAATTGATTACTATGTTATCTCATTTTATTAAACAATTAGAATACATGCATCGTGTCTCAGATGAGAATACATACACGCGATCAATTTAGAGATACTCTTGACAATAATATAATTCAATAATTGCATCTTTAGCTTTTTGTTTGAAGCCCTTTGATTTTTCTTTTCTTTTCTGAAATGTAACTATGGACAGAGTAACAGAGAATTAGTTGGGCTCACCGCTCACGAGAGTAAGGTGATACAGAGGAGTAACCTATGGTTATGTTTTCTTTAATATTTTTTTTGTTTTTGTTATTAGCTTGTAGAGTTAAACGAGGAAGGAAGAACAAGAGAATGAGCAAGAAGAAGGATATTATGGTCAATTGCTTTGAAAGTAAACAAAAATCATAGATGGTGCATTTAATAAAATTAATTAATCGGTCTCTTTAATCGTATGGGTAAATAAGAAAGAGATGGAAGAGTTAAGTGGTAAATTTGATATATATATGAGTTAAGGGAGAAATAAGAAATTGAACTGTATTGAAGGGCATTTAAAAAGTTAAGCCTAAGTATAAAAAACATGAGATAATGAAACACCTCTTTGAATATATGATGCGTTATCATTTAACATTAGAAAAATTATTTCAAAGCATTGAGCATGAGAACGGAGTAGGTCCGATCTAATTTCAGATTTGTGCGCACGAAAATTGAAATAGACACGCAAGAGGTTTAAAGCGTTCTGCATGAATCTTAAAGCAAACAACGGTGATTAAACCTAGGAGTGAGTAAATCGCTCACAACTCGTAACTCGCTCACAACTCGCTATAACTCGCTCATGAACTTAATGAGCCGAGCATGAGCATACCTCAACTCGCTCATTAGCTTATTAAGAAATTAGTTACACAAATCCTGCTACATCTAATATCTAGAATAGTATTTGGTTCTGTAGCTAAAAATTTTGAAACTATTTGGGCGGCAGCAAAATTTTCACAAACTAAAAACTTTAGAGGCAAAACTGCAAAAGTGCAAAACTAAAGTCATAGAAGGTCAGAGATAAATTTTATGTATTGTTTAATTTGCTTATGGACAATTTTATGTTAAAGTATGTATTGTTTAATTTGCTTATGGATAATTTTTTGTTAAACTTGCTTATGGACAATTTGTTAAATTCTATAAATGAAATTAACTTTTGAATGATATATTTTAAACAATTCGGTAACTCGCTCATTAACAACTCGCTCATTAAGCTAATGAGTCAAGTATGAGCATACTCCAACTCGCTCATGCTTGCTCATTAATCACTCCTAATTAAATCCATCAAATCAGAGTAGGTCCGATACCCATTGGACCTGCTCTCAATTGTTTATTTTATAACTAAAAGTAAAAGTCAATATAAGAATTTCATGAAATTCACGGTCGATAATTAATCAAGTGGGACCAACCCAGAAATATAATGATTTTGTAGGTGGCGAAAGAGTACTCTGGAGGCACCGAGAAGGATTTTTTTTAAAAACCGTAAATAAAAAAATGTTTTCTACGAAACCAACATGATGACCTCCGGATTTACAAAAACCATCAGAACCGAGATGTCAACTCGGTCCCAACGAATTTTTTTTCTCCGGACCGAATTGGCATTTCGGTCCCCCTCTTTTTCACAACAAATCAATATGGCCGATCGTGTGGCCTCCTTTTGACCGAATAGGCCTGGACCGAATTGCTAATTCGGTCCGAAGGATATTTTTTTCTCCGGACCGAATTGGCAATTCGGTCCAGTTTTTTTTTTTTTTTTTTTTTTTTTTTTTTTTTTTTTTTAGAAGAACAAAATAAAGAAATCTAATACTGAAAATTTAAATTTTTTGTTAGATTACTTCTTTTGATTTATAATTAGCATATTTATACTAAAACACACTAAATTACTTGAAATTAAGTTGAATTACACTATATTACAATAAATTATGTTGAATTATGTTGACTTACACTATATTACAATAAATTATATTGAATTACACTAAATTACAATAACTTCGTTAATTATGTTGAAATACGTTAAATTATGCTAAAGTAGACCGATTTTGTGCCATCTTTCATGAATCATAAAAAATAGTAAAAAAATTCCAAAAATAGTAAAAATTGGTAATCTGCAAGTTCATTATGTAACTAATTTACTGAGCTACTTGAATTGAATAATAAAAATAAAAATCTTAATCAGAAACTTCAACTGAAGTTTTGAGGCTCTTCTCTTTGTTTTTTGGCGATTCTGAATTTCGGAATCCGGCATAGCTAGCACAGACGCATGCGCATTTTCGCAAGCTTTCCGAAAAGTGGTCATTTGCTGAAATCGGACACTCGAGCGTCATTTTATGACCGTTTGAAGTTTCGCTGTCGTTTTTCGCCTTTTTAGTGAAGATACCGTCCCTATTTATATGTAATTTAGCGTAATTTATCGTATTTTAGCGTAATGTAATGTAATTTAGTGTAATTTAACTATTATAGTGTAATTCAACATAATTTCAAGTAATTTAGCGTATTTTAGTATGAGGAGGGATCAAGTTACAACAAATTTGAGTTACAACAAAGTTACAACAATTATTTTTTTCATTTTCAAAGTCCAAATCGTCGATCCAAACCGTTCAACATGATTATCTAAATAAATGTGATTGCAGATCAAATTTTACATTTTTTTGAATTTTTTACTATTTATTAAGATGAGTACAAAATTTAATGGTCTGAATATGACTATTTTTTGTAAAATAGTTAATAAATAGTAAAAAAAATTCAAAAAAATGTAAAATTTGATCTGCAAGCACATTTTATTGTGGAGATCTTGTTGAACGGTTTGGATCGACGATTTGGACTTTGAAAATGAAAAAAATAATTGTTGTAACTCAAATATGTCAAAATAAGTAATCTATCAAATAATTTTAAAAAAATTCAAATTTTGATTTCTTTATTTTGGTCGTCTAAAAAAAAAAAAAAAAAAAAAAAAAAAAAAAAAAAAAAAAAACCTGGACCGAAATGGCAATTCGGTCCAGGCTAAAAAAAACCTCTGGACCGAATTGCCAGTTCGGTCTGGCCTTTTTTTTTATTTTCTGTGCCGCAACCCATGAAACCAGCGAAAAAACAGCCAGACCGAAATGCCAATTCGGTCCGGAGAAAAAAAATTCGTTGGGACCGAATTGGCATCTCGGTTCTGATGGTTTTTGTAAATCCGGAGGTCATCATGTTGGTTTCGTAGAAAATATTTTTTTATTTACGGTTTTTAAAAAAAATCCCACCGAGAAGGTAAGGACACGTGGCAATCATGCAAGGTGCTTGGGAATTAGATATCACGTGATAAAACCATGGCATATGGCCCGCTTTGTTTTTCTCAAGTCATGCAGATTTGGTTGTCTTAATTTGTTTTTTTTTTCTCCCACATATTTTGTTTATAGTTTCGTGGGCCGTTTGGTTGTCTCAATGTGTGAGTTAAAATTAAGAAAAGCTAAAGGACAGAATAGAGGTTTTTTTGATCGGAACAGACGATTAAGATCCGGATAAAATGAGGCTAGAGGTGATCTTAATTTGTGTTTAAGAACTGGTGTTTGGTAAGATTAAGCAGCTAAAAAGCTAAATGAAGTGGATTAAATCTTAAGGAAGCTTAATTTTTTATTGCCGAACAACCCGTTATGTTCATACCAGTGCCGTAAAAACAGTCGTTTAGACCGATTAATCAGTCGATTAGTTGTTGGTGGCGATCAAATTGTTACAAAATTTTCAAACTAATTGATTATTCTCGATTATGACTAATTATTTTAAATTATTTTTGATTAATTATTTGATGGTACTATATCCGTATTTACAACATTGATTCTTACCGGTTTAATTAATTTCAATTGTTTTACTCATATCAGAAGAAATTAAAGATGTCAAATACTTCTTAAATTACTAAATCAAATAAAAAACTAAGGCCTTCGGAATTTTCTTTTATACAAGCCCAATGGAAAAAGCCTGTATTAGGCCGTTGGGCTCTCCAAACGAAGGAAACAACCAAACATGAGCACGGGCCACCGAGTCCGGATGTAACTCAATTTGTGAATTTAGATTCGGTGTCCGATCAGAATCCGACCCGATGTGGTCCGAGGGGAATACACGGAGTCTCTTTAATATTCTATCAGTAGCATCAAACTGGTACCAGGTTCCGCTTCTGATTAGGGAACTTAAATTGCCATTTTAGTTCCCCGAAAACTAAACAATTCAGTTCTAACTTGCGGTCAATTTGAAGATTTGCCCCATATTTGTCTTGTCAGCTGTACTTCTTAGGTTTATTTACAAGCTCAAAGTTCACTTACGAGTAAAAATCCATCCCGCAGCTAGAACACCATCACTCTCTGCCTTCCTGAAAGGAGGAAACCTGAGTTTGATTGAGACGAAGGGTGAATTCATTTCCAAGGTTAGTGTTTCAAACCTTGCACACCAGGTGTTCGACGAAATGTCTTAATAATGGTTTGCATCTTTTAACGTAGTTTTGTTGTATATAGCTCTCTTGACAAGTAAATTGTAGGCAATTTTTCATTTCTAAATAGTACTCTGATTGATTAAACACGTGTTTTAACTATGTGCTCTCTTTTAACAGCATGATACCATCACCTCTACCTCGTGGATTTTGGGCGGTTCCCCAAGCCCAGCTTTGGCAGCCTCTCCAACATGCTTCCTCTTCCTTCTGGCAACCCAGAAATGTGCATGAGCATATTAGGAATTTGCAAGAGACGATAAACGTGTCCCAAGCCATGTATGTTGCTAACTAAATGACTTTTCTCTGGTGACAAGTTGGTTCTAATTTTTAACTCGGGGCACTAACAAATGGTGAATCTCTTCCCAGGCTAAATGAGCTGGAGGCGCTACTCAAAATAAAGACTGGCAGTAGTTCTGCAATTGAAGAGTTTCTTGAGGTTATAAATGCAAAGAAAATTAGCCTAGATGCACAGGAGTCCCTTTCAATTGAGGCGGCTAATTCAGTATGCTCATACATGAAGGCCCTTGTGGCTCCTTTAGCTTCTGTCACCGACAAGACGGGCCCATGGGAAGAGGGATCACTTGCGGTGAAATCGGGCCAAAAGATGCAAAAATCCAGAAGAAACAAACTTTGGAGGAAGAGGAAAAGGAGACGGGTTGCAGAACTTCTACTCAAGGTATTCATGTTCTTTTCCACAGTGGAGTGGAATAGGAGATTTTTGTTAGTGGATAGGCCTTTACACTTGCAGTGCCTGGTATGGTGTTTTCAGTGCCAGTACAAAAGACTCATTGCAAACTTCGACTGATCACTGAAAATTTATCCCAAGCATTGCCTGGTGAAAACTGGCCTGAGCCGAGAAAAAAAATTGTTAAAAAAACTAGGATGTTAGAATCTATGTATGAATGTTTTTAATGACAGAAATGTCTCCAACTTTATGTTATACATATAGTGAGATTTACAAATTGATATATATATGTATGGTTATTATATTAAATAATGATACTGATTACCTGAACAACAAGAAAACCAATAACCTTGTGTGAATAGCTGAAATTGTACTTATCAGTAAGAGTGACTTAAGTGCATTCAAATTAAAATTACCAGTACATGGACTGACATTGAAAAAGTTTGGAACATTCCTTATTGAACTGTCTGTTTCGTGTTTCTTGTCCTTTTTCCTTCTAACCCCTTCAGCCACTTTTGCAAAACAGACCCTCCCCTTTCCTTGCAGTCCCCCGTATGTAGAGCTTTTGTCCTTTTGTATCACCTGTGTCCTTGCATGACCATAAGCTGGAGTACCTACTAGCAGCATCATTACAAGCTCCAATTATTGTTATTTGTCATCAGTTTTGCATTTTTTTGGGGTGGGGGAGATGGGGTTAGAGATAGAGTGAGAGAGATGTCTCAGTTGTGCAAGACATATCTTTGAACTGAATGACCTGTACAGCCAGAACCTCCTTTGTTAAACTTCACCTGTCATTGGTCTCAACTGGTTTATGTGACCTATCCCTTTCTTCTGTACCAAACTCTTTCTTCCATCTTGTATATGTCTTGTTTATCTTTTTCAATAGTTGATTTATATACTGAGAATGATCAACTTAATCCAACATTTTGTAGGAGCGTGAAGATTATGATAAGGTTGATCAGGCTGCCGATGATTGGAGGGCGCAAGAGATTGCCAAGGATATTGCCAGACGCAAGGTACTTCCTTTTAATTAATTATGCCTTGCGCTGGCTATACTTGTCCCACAAAATGTAACTTGTACAAACCAATAATTGGCAAGAAATACCAGAAATGAGTCAAATTTGGATATATTGGTTGGCATATACAGGGCCTTGCCTAAATGCAACTAAAATGAAATTGACATTTCATTATAGGAACAAATGTATTTGTGGAGAATAGCAATTGTTTCTGCTGTGCTGGCATAATGACCTTTTTTCTTATGCCAGTCATATTAATCTTTTGTAGTGATACTGGGTGTAACTAACTTGAATTTTCAGGTCGAGAGTATGAAGAAAATTGCAAAGAAGAAAGCTAAAGAGGAGAAAGAGAGGCTTGAATCTGAGGTATGAACAAGTCTAATAGCATGTATATCAATTTTGAGTTCTTTCATAATATGCACCCATATGTTTTTTGTATGCTGATAAACAGCCAATATTTCTCACCTTTTGCACTTGACACTATTTTTTAGATATTTGCAAATGATTTTCCAAATTTAGATTAATTTGATGGACAAGGTACATTTGTTACAGTTGATAATCTTTCATCTTTATAAAAGACATCTCCCTTATATTATATTAAGGTACAATTAAACAAAGAGGATTCACATGTTTAGTTGAGGCAAGAACTTGGGGTAGTTTTTACTAAGATGGTTCAAGCACCTCCAATTTATGTGTTACATTGTGCCCTCACTTATTTGAAAACTTATAATGAAAAGAGACATAGATCACAACTAAAGGTTTCGTTGTCATTTGAGTTTTATATTTTCTTTTTAGTTTACTCTTAAATAAATGGAAGCATAAGAAAAGCTGGCTCGTGAACCCTTCACTTTTATTAATTTTATATCATTTATTCCAACATTTGGGATTCTTATCTACCAAAAAAGTTCAATTTTTCATTCGCAAACATTGGAGGTTTAAGATCTCTTTTGCATATTTTATAATGTTGGTTTAAGTCAAGGGGCAAAAATCAATGATTTTCCAGTTCAGTAAATTATAAATCAAAGATTTCATTTTTAATTCTGATGCTTCTGTTTTCAGCTTGAGCTTATTCTAATAGTGGAAAAGCTTAAAGAGCTCCGATCAATCCGAATTGAGAAACTGAAGAAACAAGGTGAACTTTTCTGTTACTTAAATTTTAAAGTGCATGATCTGTGATAATGATTTGATGCTTGTAAAAGAAAATGTTGGGTGCCTTTTTTACACTGACTCAGTTTCTGGCTGAATCAGTATATATTATAATGAGATATACTCATGGTTAGCCAGATGATTTTCAAGCCATTTTCTAATAAAGGAGAAACTAGGTTAAATATGGGCTTGAATACAGAATTTTGACTTAAATTGCACAGCTGAAGGTTCTTTGGGGCTTTCTTAGTGTATGATTGCACAAGCGAGGGTTGTTTGATGTTTAACCTGGGCATGATTGCAAAATGGTTTTGAAGGGATAATCAGGCCATAATTGCAAGTTTGACGGTGAAATGAGGAATAGTTGAGAATGCCTGCTCTCTTGAGGGTTAAGAAAGCTTAGCTTAGGCATAACTATAGGTGCTTGACCAGGCTTAGTTGTGGTTGAGGCTCAAGTGCACAACAGAGGAATTAACTCAGTCTTAATTGGGCACGTGTCAGACTTATAGAGCTTAATCACGTATCAGTAATATGCTTTAGCAGGCTTACTGAGGCTGAATTAAGGCATACATGTATAAATGAGTAAAGGGAACTACATTGGCTTTAGATGCACACTTCACAAGTTAATTTAGGCTTTGCCTTTATTAGGAATAAGCACACATCTGATGGTTAAGCTTTGAAGTAAATACTATATAATACCAGCCCCCATCAACTTACTTAACAAGTGATTTCACATTGTAATAATGGGTATTATCTTTTTTAAACAGGCCATTTCTTCCCAGAAGAGGATGACAAATTTCTCGACCGAGTCAGGGCTGCAGTTGAGGAAGAGGAACTCCAGGCTGCCTCTGCTGCAAGCACTGATGCCGCAATTGATGCAATTGCAACAGCTGAGGGGTCTAGAAAATCTTCAAATCAGCCAACCAACCAATTAAGTTATACGGGTCCCACTAACACAGAAGATGCACAGGTTGAGACTGGATCCAGTAACAGTGGGGGTTCTAATTTGCAGAGAGAGATGCCTGTTGGGGGAGATAAAAAAGTCGATGGAAATTCAGGTATCAATTTGCCGGTGGAGTTTTATCATTACTATCATGGGAGCAGCTATGACATGGGGACACTTATTGAGGTGATGATCTATTTTGAATTCTGAGTAATTTAGGCTACTTTGTGTATTTTTGTTGCACTTTCTAAATCAATTTTCTATTGCACTTTCTAATATCAATCAATTTTCTATTGATTTGTAGGTGAGAAGAACATGGGATGCTTATCTACGACCAGGAGGAAGGTAATGACACTTCTCTTATGAATTATACTTTTCTGTTTAGTTGTCTCCTACCAGATATGTGACAGTTTCAGCACTCGTACTAGTGGGAAATTGGGTTCACAGATTAATTTGTTAAAACTGGATTTATGTTTTTTTTTTTTCTTTTCATTTTTCTACTGTTTGTAGTCGTCTTTGTGTGTGTGCTGGTGGGGTTTGATGGCGGTTCAATACAGAAAGGGTTTGAATTGAATTGTGTTCATATTATCCTTCTTAGTATAGGAGTAAAAAGGCAAGTAAATTGAGGAAAAATGTGGAAGAGTAAACTTACAAAATTTAAAACTCCATCTTGATTTATGTACATTGTATATTGGTGCAGCCGGATACCTGGGCACTGGGTCCAGCCGCCGCCTCCTGCAAATGAAGTATGGGCATCCTATTTAGTGCGGAAATAACTTGGTGTATCTTCGAATTTCTCAAGCTGGCCTGAATCAATGTAATCGTTTGGCCCAAATTCAACTCTTTCAATGTTTTGCTGAGAACTTAATTCCAGGAATGCTAAGGAGTGTTTATTGTGAATATAATTCTTTTTTATTGTTCTTTGATTTTGAATCATTGAGAGTATAGCTAAAAACACAATATATTTCTTTTTTATTGTTTTATGAAAAAAAAATTCCTTTATATTGTTGATATACCACGTGAATTTGGATTTAACGTTAAAACAGTGTCGCTCCATAAGCATTCTCTACTTCACCAAAAATGGATGCAAGACACTTGCATGTCAATTTGGTGGGGGCCGATGAACTAATCGATTTTAACAAAGTCAAAATGATGAAGAAGGGGACTGGGCCGAGAAACCGGGCCGGGACGACGGGATTAGTAACACTTACAGGTGGGGCTTCTCATCATCTCATGTCAGGTTTGATGAGACAAAAGGCTACCGCAGTTACGGCGACATCTCGTGAGATCTGAATCTGACGTAAGGGACCCACTCGAACGTTAGAGTAACAGCTCCACAACCAGTTTGAGTGTAACTGCACACGGTCAAGCAAACACCATCATTGCATTCAGTAAATCCCGCACTTTGCTCCAAAATGGGAAAGAAGAAAGAGGAATTAAATATCGTTGGTGGAAGAGGCGTGAATACTGAAGAGAAGAGAAAATATCGCCTATTCTTCTCTCCCAGCTAAGCTCATCTCAACCCTCCCCTCACTTGATCGGTCGCCTCCATCCTCCGCCAAAAGACTAATTACCCTTCTGTATCACTAAAAGCCAACAACTCTCTGTCCCGCTAAAAGACTAAACAGGACATTTACAAAAAGGGTAGTGCTATATTCAGGGCTATCATTCTACTTTTGAGATCTCATCTGAATTTTATTTCTAAATATCCGTTATACCCTTTCATTCTCTCTCTTCTATCCAATTAATAACAAAGTTAAAGGAAAGGAATAACGTCTTCCTCAATAGAGAAAAATCTCTTTATTCTCTCGGAAGAAATTTCATATCATTTTTTGTATTCTTATCTCTAAAGTGATTTTTTATCTCTAATTTCTAAAATTTGTATAAATTTCTGTCCCTGTTTGTCTGCATGAGCCTTTTTGTAACTATGATCTACTTTTTCACCCATGAGATTCCTGAGATCTTTTAAATTTTTTTATTGGTTAAGCGGTTCATATTTTTTATTTTATCATGAATGCGATTCATTACTGGCAAATTTGGGTAGGCTGAATATTTGAGATAAGAATGGATGTACTGATTTAAACATAGAAATTCAATGTAATATTATATCTCCTATCATGAAAGAACAACTACCTTCATATGTTGCTTTTGTTCTGACTCCTGACCTGAAATAGACATAGTCCTAAACTACTATTTAACTGCCAAATACATTTGTAAATACCTAGGCAAAATTTGCCGAATTTTTAAAACTACCATTGTTTAAAAAAAATAAACCAAAAAATTATCGTTTTTGGAAAATTCGAAATCTAACACGGCCTCACTGTGGCTCCAAATACTGGAGACCGCACAAGCATTCTGCGGCCCCATATATTATTTTTTTTTGTCAAAGCAAACTTTGACATATCTCATACGGGGCACGCATTCCTAGAACAAAAAAAATTATTAAAGTAATATTAGATGAGATACAATTGATGAGGGGCACGCATTCCAAGAACACAATTTTTTTATTAAAGTGATATTCCACGTGGTGCCCTCTTTTAATTAGATAAAAAAAAACAAAAAAAATATGGGGCCGCAGAATGGTTCTGCGGACCCCTGGTTGGGTCCACATAATGCATGTGTGGTCTCTAGCATTTGGGGCCGCGCAATCATTTTGCGTTCGTGGTAGATTTCGAATTTTCCAAAAACAATGGTTTTTTTGTTTATTTTTTTTAAACTGTGCTAACTTTAAAAATATCGGCAAAATTTGATTGCTGTTATACTCTCTTTTTTTCAAGTTGTAATCAAATGAGAAGATAATTAAAAACAATGAGAACAATTGGGTTTATATATTTCCATTTGTAATTAAATGAGAAGAGAAGTATACATGAGCACCGAAATAAGCAAAAGTCTATTGTAATATACTATAGTAGCTCATTCTCATGTACAAGATTTCTATGAAACGTTACATTTTATTTTCCTTAATTGGTACTTGAGAACCACAATTTGTATATAATTCTAAAGCATTTGTATTTTGTTGACAAATGAATCTTAACGAGCCGATCAGAGAATGAAGGATGGGCCGCGAATTAAAGTGCAGATACACAGGAATTTCCTGCATTGATATTCATATCAAAACTGAGTTTTAATCTAATATTTTTCTTGTCAGTTTTAACTACTAATTTAAGCAATTTTTTTGTTTTGGATTTTTTTTCCGTTATATTTTTTTCTAATTCAATCAGATTGAATCTATTTCATTTATATTTGTACTAGATTTCATTTCGAAACCTTGAACTGCAGCTTTTTAAATATAAATACTGCTTTTAGCATCAATAAAACAAATAAAGATTTTATAAGAAAAATTGAGGAGGTGTATATTTCTTTCCTTTATTAAGTTTTTGTATTATTAAGGAATTAATTATTACAGATAATGAAGAGTGAGTAGAAGGGTAAAATAGGTATTGAGAGAAAAAAATTCTCTCAGCTCTCAAAATTACAATTCATTCTCTCAATATAGCACTTCCCTTACAAAAAGACCCCCATCTCCTCTTCCCTTTTATCTCAAAAGTCCAAATCTAAACCCCTAGGAATTAACGAAGGTATTCAGATGGAGGCAGCGGGATGTGTATCTCGGATCGGGTTAGCGGGTCTGGCTGTTATGGGGCAAAACCTTGCCCTGAATATAGCCGAGAAGGGGTTTCCCATCTCGGTGTACAACCGCACGGCGTCTAAGACTGAGGAGACTGTGCGCCGAGCTCAGGCGGAGGGGGGGCTTCCTCTGACGGGTCACGCCACCACTAAAGACTTCGTTTTGTCCATTAAGCGCCCCCGCTCCATTGTCATGCTCGTCAAAGCTGGGGCCCCCGTCGATTCCCTCATTTCCTCCCTTGTTCCCTTTCTGGAGCCAGGCGATGCTATTATTGATGGAGGCAACGAGTGGTAAGTTAATCGATCAGTTAGTTAAATAATTCATCCATACCATTAATTTTGAAGCAATTCATACACTTTTTAGCATTTGGTGTTTAGGGTTTTAAATTGAGTCTCAAACAACAGTAGTAATAAAAGTAAAATTGACAGGTATGAAAACACTGAGAGGAGGCTGGAGGATGCGGCTTCGAAGGGGCTCCTGTACCTGGGTATGGGGGTGTCAGGTGGGGAAGACGGGGCCCGCAACGGGCCGTCCCTCATGCCTGGCGGCCACAAAGAAGCCTACACCAATGTCCAGTCTATCCTCTCCAAGATAGCAGCACAGGTGGATGATGGCCCGTGTGTCACTTACGTGGGCCCTGGCGGTGCCGGTAACTTTGTCAAGATGGTTCACAATGGGATTGAATATGGTGACATGCAGCTGATTTCTGAGGCATATGATATACTGAAGCATGTCGGATGTCTCTCCAACAATGAGCTCGCTCAAGTTTTTGAGGATTGGAATCGTGGTGAGCTGGAGAGTTTCCTTGTGGAGATCACCGCTGACATTTTTAGTGTGCCTGATGAATTCAACGGCTCAGGCTCCGGCGAACTACAGCTTGTTGATAAGATTTTAGACAAGACTGGGATGAAGGGTACTGGTAAGTGGACAGTACAGCAGGCAGCTGAGCTGGCCATAGCGGCCCCCACCATTGCCGCCTCCTTGGATAGCCGCTACATCTCTGGGTTGAAAGATGAGCGTGTGGCAGCCGAGATGGCACTGAAGCAGGCTGGTCTCCAGCCTGGCCTTCTTACGGGATCCAGCTTGGTTGACAAACGACTGCTTGTTGACGATGTGCGTCAGGCACTTTACGCCTCTAAAATCTGTAGCTATGCGCAAGGCATGAATCTGATCCGTTCCAAGAGCATTGAAAAGGGCTGGGATCTGAATCTTGGCGAGTTAGCGAGAATCTGGAAAGGTGGTTGCATAATTAGGGCTCGGTTCTTGGACCGTATAAAAAAGGCCTACGGGAGAAACCCTGATTTGGCGAACTTGATTGTGGATGAGGAGTTTGCTCGGGAGATGGTGCAGAGACAAGCTGCATGGAGGCGAGTGGTTGGGCTTGCTGTGGAGTCAGGTGTAGGTGCACCTGGTATGAGTGCCAGCCTGGCATATTTCGATGCATACAGACGGTCGAGACTCCCTGCCAATCTGGTCCAAGCACAGAGGGACTACTTTGGGGCCCATACTTATGAGAGGGTTGATAAACCTGGATCATACCACACTGAGTGGGCCCGTGCTGCTAGAGAGAAAAGGGGTGCTGGTGTGCCTAGCTAAGTAATCCCTTTAAAATCTCATTTGCTTGTGCCAGTCAACTTTCATGTGGTTGTTTCTCTGTGTGTTTTCTTTATTTAAATTCTAAGTGGTCGGATTATGATTTTTTGTTAAATAAAATTTTGCACCTTAGTTTAATAAGGTTGTAGTGCATGAGGAGAACAATTTAGTAGGGGTGAGGGAGGTGCCTTTCTCTGTCAATTGAGGTATTTTTCATGTGCTTAAGCAAGCTTGATTCTGTGCACCTGTTTTCTGTCAATTTACGTGCTCAAGCAATGTTTGCCTTCCAAGTACAAAATAAGATATAACAGACTCTTGGTCCTAAAGTACTAACAATTATCTTATCCCCAAAATACTGGTACCAGTGCCCCAGATCAACTATAAAACAAATTAAAACGAGCAACTTGTAACAGATTCGATTACATTTGGATGAAACTGTTGCAGCTCAACTGCACTTGTAGCTTCTTGAGTTGACTAAACATTTGTCGTTCGTCAAGGATTGATTTAATTGCAAGTATTAACATGTTAGGACAAATGTACTGTTAAGCCCATAAAATTAGTGCAAATTAGATTTGCTGTACCAAATATTTTGTACATGTTATGGCATATAGTTGGAAGGGGATCCTGGCTGAGGGTTGGCATGTCTGTGGTATCATATTTTCGTCGTTAGTGGAGTGGAGGCGGCTTCCGGAGCAACGCTGCTATAGCATTTCATCCAAAATAGTTACCACTAAGACGTTGCTACGGGGCCGATTCAAGTATAATGAATGGGGTTAATTGACCTTTAACTTTTTTTTTATTTATGTATAATTTTTTATATAATTTACAGAGTAAAATAGTTTGTACTAAGACGTTCTTTAGCTATTTCTACGCTCAATGTTCTTTAGTTATATAATTACAATCGACCTCTTTTAGTCTTTAACACTCGTGAAATTAATTTATCACCAAGATAAATCTCTAGAAAAACTAAAATTAAGTCCAAAAAGGAAAAAAAAAAAATTCAAAGAATAAGGTCGATGATGCTTTAATACGTCATATTATTTCAGTCAGATCCCATATTGATACGTCATATTTCGGAGAGAGTGGGTCGTATGTAAAGGTCTCTAGATTTGGGCTCGTCCCGTCTCGAGGAAATGGGCTGAGATTTGGAAAGTGGATTGTCAGTTCCCGATGTGGGAGAGTGAGGAGGTATTCAGACTCTATTTTGTCAGAAAGGTCAGCCCCGGTTAAATGGGGCTTTTTGCCTTAAATAGGCTGTTTCCTAATCGTCATTCCGTGTTGTTAGAGCGGTTAGGGGAGCTCGCATAAGAGCGGTGACATCCGCATAAACAGATGTCACTAAATTGCACCCGTAATGTACGGATACGAAAGTAGTGACCGTAAGCCGAGTCCGAGCTGGACCCTTGTCGGGCAAGGCCCAGTTAGGCCTTGTCGGGCAAGACCTAGTTAATTTTTTCCGGGCCGAGTTGTTTCCGGATCCTGGGCTTGTTTAATTTGATCCCGGGTTGGTCCCAAATAGGGATCCGAATCCCAAGCTATTCTTGACTCAAGACCGGTTCTATGAGGGCCTTTAGTACATGGCCCTATCACATATTATGACTGCGCCAAGTACATATCCTATCATTTTCAAGTTAACTGCTTAAACATCTATCTCTTACCTTTAACTAAAAATTATAGAAAACAATCATGATTACTAAATTAAAGCTTGTTTTTTATTAGACAAAAAGTTGTAAAATATTTCAAAATACTACTAAGAAAAGTAAATATTGCTAAAAAATGAGTAGAAAAAAGATTCCGAACCAACACGAACTTGATACCTCACTTAACTTTAAATTAACTTAAATTTTGTTATATACCATATACCATATCATATATATTAGCATATATCTATAATTTTAATTTTTAAATTTGAACGATATTTTTCAAAAAATATAAAAATATACCGTAAAGGTCTGATGCACTGACAATCCAGTTTACCACTAGTACAATTCTTTACTGTGAGATATCTGCTTTGAAACAACAATATACCTCCAAATCCTATCATTGTCTATTGTTGGTGTCTTACATAGTTACATGTGTAACTAAAGATACCAGTTTACTACCTGGTGTAATTATTTCATGCCTCCGGTAAATATAGTAGGGTTAAAATGATCCATCTCTTTTGCCTGAGGTGCTCAATTTGATCTAGAGCATCCATATACTTTATGATTCGTGCTAATCTTGATAACGCCAGAGCCAAGAGATACTGATCCAGTCTCCTTTGTATCCGCTTTAATTTTCCCAGACCTTGCTCTCGTCTCTCTCTAGCTTCTCCCACCTCTCGATGGAATCGGTCTCGGTTCTTCCTTCTTCCTTCCGGCTGAGTTCCCTTCGTCAGAGAGCATCTCTCCTTCAAAGGTATCTCTCTGCTCTTCACTCTTTTCTGTTCCCTTTTCTCTCTGTTTGCTTCGTTGTAATTTCTTAACTGCAACTCAATTTGTTATGTGTCATGCGTTCTTAGATGCTGTATACTTCATTGATCCTCCTAATTTGAGCCCTACCATTAGGCATCTCTTTGTAGCAGTATAATAAGCCTTTCTTATTTTATCAGCCCCAATTTGAATTATATTCTTTTATTTGAGAGGTACTTTACTGATATTTGATTCAGATACTGTTGTTGATACATCTTTGTGTTTGTCTTGGTTGGATTTCTTTCTCTACTGGAACCATGCTTGCTAAGAAATGAGATAATATAACATTGTCATGTAGTAATTTTCATTTTGAGACTTATTTTGACTCTGTCTCCAGTGTAAGCATTAATTGGTCACAATGAGCTAATTCTACAATTAATGAAATGAAGTTAACAAAAGTTGAACCTTTTTCTCCCTCATCGTCCTTCCAGTTCCTGTTTTCTGTGCTATTTTAATATATTTTTGACTGATCAATGCCTCCAGTTCTGGAATGCTATGGCTAAAATCGGACAATATCTCATAGATTCAACAAGAAATTTTAATTAATTTTTGTACTTCTATATTTTTGTTAAATTCAGGTGCCACGCATGTCCCAGTTATTCTGGATTTGAAGTTCGAAATAAGCTTTTACCCCCTAGAGTGTACCTTAGGTTGAGGCGAAAACCAGGTAGGTTCTCCTTTCAGTTGTGAGCTGGTTAAGTTCTGTCAAAATTGGTGACAGTGATGCAGAATTGAGTTGCAATTTAGTCATAATTGCACATTTGAGGGGTACTAAATTAATATAAGGTTCTTGGCAAATGAGGTTGAAATGTTGAATTGAGGTATATTTTGGTCAATTACAGGATTTCTCATCTTACAGTGGGGTATGTTTTGTCAAAGAATGGTTCAAACTTTCCACTTGTGATTAGCTTTATTCTATTCTTCTCCTTTTTTTTATTCTTTTCATGTCACACCATGGCTATTAATAAATTTCAGAAAAAAGGTTAGAGAGATGGTTCTTAAGAGCTG
The DNA here is from genome assembly GCA_025461045.1 of Carex parvula. Classification (NCBI taxonomy): domain Eukaryota; kingdom Viridiplantae; phylum Streptophyta; class Magnoliopsida; order Poales; family Cyperaceae; genus Carex; species Carex parvula. Next base: position 436,934 of record JAJGRW010000370.1, on the reverse strand, counting down.
GCTTTTGGGATTCTATTGCATCCAGGTAGTTCATTGTTAATGGTATCAAAATTTGTATGTTACTTTTCATACATTACAAGAATTAAAAATTGTTGCCACGTATAAGGGAGTGAATGGTTTTTATACTTCCATCATAGCTTCTTGAAAAACAACAATGCAACAGAGACAATAGCACCCCCCTCTACAATAAATGAAGAGGAAGCAGAAGAAGAGCCCATACCAGACCAATTAGTACTTGCTGATAGGTCACTGTCAGATGGGTCCCAAGAGCAGATTATCTTTTCCCTAACTGGAGATGTTGATGTGCATGCTCTTCAAGACTTATGTGATAAGGTTTTTCTCTATCTCGAAGTTATTTTTATCCTGTACTTTTCAAATAAACCCTAATGTTTGTATTTTGAATTAGTACCCAACAATATTTGGTCATTGCAAATCAGCAACCATTGGATTATATTAACCGAAGCAAAAGACGACTATATTGTCCCTAACATTTTCCATATTCTTACAAGTTCATAGTTTGTAGAGAAAAGGGACAACCTTGTCACTTCATATACATTTTTTAGTCTTATATTTGTTGTGTTATGTGCAATATTTCTGAAGCAATGTTGAGATGCTGGTTGAAAGACACAGTGTTGGTTTTTATTAAATAGTGGGTATTGCAAAACACAACAACATTATTAATCTTTTACTAACAGACTTGGGTTTGGCTTGGTAGCATATCAGTATGTGTTGTTGCCAAATGGTCTGGCTGTATAAGCTGTACAAACAGAATAACTTCTATATAGTATTTAATGTGAAATGGTAGGTAGGATGGCCCAGGAGACCTTTATCAAAAGTAGCGGTATCTCTAAAGAATAGCTTATTGGTTGCTACATTGCATTCTATAATTAAATATCCTGGTAACAACTTTTTCAATCATTGATTGTATAATTTTTTATTTTGAAGTTTAGATAGTTTTATCATTAATTACTTCTATGAGATGTTTATAATTTCAACTGTGAAAGAGCTCTGAATATCTCCCTAACCCTTACACATGGTAGGAGAAGTGCCGATTGTAGCAGATTCTTCCCCTTTCTTCAAAAGAAAACTAAGTAATGAGACATTATGGGTAATTTGGATGGAAATAAAATTAGAGGCAAGGGTTTTGCTAGAAATTTTCTTAGATTTTGGGTAGTTCAGATATACTTGGTTTTTATAGAATTGTGGTATATTATTTAGGCTTTTGTAGGAAAAATATAAAAAATTTCCCTCCTAATCTGTTGTAAATGAACATTTTATTAAAATTTTCAAGTTCAACTAAAAATGGAGATGATGAATGCCTTAGTGTATCTGGAAAAGTGATTTGACAGAAGGAGATGAAGAGAGGAAGCAGCTTATTGGGATGGCTCGTGCCACCTCAGACCAAGCATTTAATGCTACTATTTGGGATGTCATTGTTGATCCCTCCTATCAGGTAAGCAAAAGGCAATTACTATGTGCATTTGTCCTTTTAAAAATTGGGTATTGTGTGGACTAGGGGTGATTAATGAGCGAGCATGAGCGAGTTGGGGTATGCTCATGCTCGGCTCATTAGCTTAGTGAGCGAGTTGTTAATGAGCATGTTGATAATGAGCGAGTTACCGAGTTGTTTAAAATACATCATTCAAAAACTTATTTTCATTTATAGAATTTAACAAATTGTCATAATCCAACCTATTAAACAATACATAATTTAACAAAAAATTGTCCATAAGCAAATTTAACAAAATCAAACAACTATCTTTTTGTCGTTCTCACGACCCTACATGTCACATACTCAAAGCTATCTCCTTGTCACGTACCTACAAATTTGCATTATCAAAACAATAATAAAAATGTAGAATTTAGAAATATACAAATTCAGAACTGTACAAACCCATAACGGTGTATTAACGATCAATTTTTTTGTGATCAAATTTTAGGTTATATTTTGAGATTAGTGTATTGATAAGTATGACCCGAAACCAAAGAAAATTAAGGAATAGTGCATTGAATGGGAATTGTAATTCTACTTGTTTTAGGAAAATTTGCAAATTCTTAATATTATTTTTCTGGATATACTAACAGCTATTAGAGAAGTGGCAGGATTTATGTAACTCAGTTCTTAATGAGCGAGTTATGAGCGAGTTGAGGTGTGCTCATGCTCGGCTCATTAAGTTAATGAGCGAGTTATAGCGAGTTGATAATGAGCATTTAGCGAGCGAGTTATGAGCGAGCGACGAGTTGTGAGCAATTTACTCACCCCTAGCGTGGACCCCCCCGCCACTCACATAAAAAGAAAAAAAAAGAAAAAAGAGAAAGTTTGCTTGATGGTCTTTTATTTTTGAAAATTAATTTAGTGCGGCACTTCATCTCAGTCTATTGGACATTGAATTAGATTACTAAGTTTTGTATCTCATGGAATACATAATTGAAATAATATAATATAACCTATAATGTATTGTTTTCTTTTTCCTTTCCATTATTTAACTTTTGATGATATGACTATGATTTATTTTGCTTGTCTTTTGGTTCCTTTTGTAGGGTCAGGGCCTCGGTAAGTTGCTTATACAAAAGCTAACAAGGGCATTGCTCCAAAGGGATATTGGAAATATTACATTATTTGCTGATAGTAAAGGTAATTTTTCTTCTGAAGTATAAACCTACTCATTCTTGTTATTGACCAAGTAAGATGTTTATGCTAAGTAGTGGTGGCGTGGCAACCATATTTGCCATTGTAATGATTTCGATGGCCATATATTAGGAAATCACAAGATCAACCTTCAAAATTAAAGAAATATGATATGATTAAAGTTTCTCGAAAAATATGTTTTGAATGCAGTTGTAGATTTTTACAAGAATTTAGGGTTTGAAGCTGATCCTGAGGGCATCAAAGGCATGTTCTGGCACTTGCCCTTCTGACTAAGATTTTGTATTGTTTCTTTATGTTTCTCTATTACACTGAGATAATCGGGGAAAAATTATACAACAGTTCTATAAGTACAAATGACCTCAGTGCCTTCATAGATATTATTTTGTAACAACAGTACCATTAATTGATAAATGAAGAAATTTTTATGTAATTTTATCTTTGTAGTTGTTTAGTCAAACAAAAAATAATGCATTTCACCACTCGGAGAGATATCTGGAAAAGGTTTCTTGCCTTGGTATTTGCTTTAAACCAAAACTTGCTAGAATGCGTAGATTAGTTTCCGGGTGCCCCAATCTATAACTGTAGGAAATAGTGGGTAAAAAGTTTATAATCAGCTCATTTCCCTTTATCTAATAGGACAATCAAGTGAATCGTGTGATGATCAGATCAAATTCTAACACCTATAAGCTAACTAATTGGAATATTAATTATATAATACTATAATAACAACTGAAAGGTTATGGAACTACTGATCATAAAATGTAATATCAAATACAGGCATTTAAGTGACTACTAAAAAGATAAGTTTGGAAAACAAATCAATTACAGTTCAAACAAAAACCAGTGCTAAACACAGAATACTACAGATACATATAAATCCTACAAGGTTTTTCTGACCACTTAGCCATGCCGATATCAAACCAGCAAACACATCAAAACTTGAGCTTGCCTACCGTTCAATAGTACTCATGGCACTTGAAATACTTGTACTACGAGATAAGATAGAAATATTTTCCAGTGGAGCTGCATACATTGGTACAGGCATTTGAGGAGGAAGTAAAGGCAAGGGAGATTCAAAGTGTAAGGCATCCATCGCTTTTTTGATATTCGGTCTCTGACTGTCATCGGGGTGAGCGCACCACAACCCAACAACCATCAGACACTCCATTTGCCCCGCCTCAAAATCCCCATCAAGCCTGTCATCAGCAGCTTCTAGAATTTTACCATGCCCATGTAACTCCCAAACCCACTCCACCAGTCGTATGTTGGGGCTTTCTGGTACGCATGGTCTTCTTCCACACGGCATTCTTCCGCATGCAATTTCTAACAGAACGATACCAAAACTATATACATCTGACTCTTTGCTTGTTTGGCCTGTGTAGAAGCATTCAGGGGCGAGATATCCTATGGTACCAGCCGGATCTGTTGTCTGGGTTCCCAATCTATGGTCCATTAGCCTTGCTAGACCAAAATCACCCAATTTAGCATTGAAATCTGAATCCAGCATAATGTTGCTAGGCTTGATGTCCCTGTGCACCACACATTGCTTCCAATCTCTGTGAAGATAGGAAAGGGCAGAGCCTAGCCCGAGCGCTATCTTGTAACGCAACGACCATTGAAGAGTAGGTGTTGTGTCACTGTTGTTGGGGTAAAGATGTGTGTCAAGGCTACCATTCGGCATGTATTCGTAAACAAGCAACAATTCTTTTTGGTGGTGGCACCAACCTACGAGTTCCACGAGTTTTCTGTGCCTTAACTGGCTTATAATCCCAACCTCAGCCGTGAACTCTCTAATCCCTTGCTCGTAAGTCTTGCTCAGTCTCTTAATTGCCACATGAATTTTTAGATTGCTTAAAAACCCGATGTAAACCCATCCAAAGGCCCCTCGACCGAGTTTCTGTTCCTCAGCAAAATTCTTAGTAGCAACGAGCAATTCATCATATTGAAAAATCTTGGGTCCAGCTTGTTTTGTTAATTCATCATACATTACTTCATACATTTCTACCTCTCTGTAAGACCGGATCTTGTACTTCTTCCACCAAATTATAGATCCAAATCCAACAATGATAAATAAACTGGTAACTAATCCAATTACCACCTTAAGAATGTTGCTAAGAGACCCCAGGCTCGATATGTTCTTTGGTTCTAAGGTCGAGTTGAAATACCAATTAAAAATTTGATGCAACTCCACATATCTCGCATGGCCGGTAGCACCTGAGAAGCCAATAGCTACCTCCGGTGGCAATAAACTTCTGAGATCAACCTTTGCACTTAAAGAATAATTTCCGAATCCCACATTATTATTGAGTACACCAAAACAGTCAATATTTTTGTACCGCTATCATAAGTAATATTCGATGTAATCCTCATGTCGGGGTTAGTGCTCAGTGTGATGTTTTGGTACACAATGGAGCGGATCGAGTCCACATCAATTCCAACATGACTGTTGCTCGGGTCCCAATCATTCATGTAACTATCAAATTCTATAGCGACAACATGGTTTTTCCTTTTTGTATTTGGGCTGTAGCAATTTTCAACAGCACCAAGGCAACCCTGAGATGATCGGTCTGTCAGGTCAGATGGGTACGGTAAGAGAAAAAAAGTCATACCATCTCCACGTTTTTCAACACTATAGTTAAAAGCAAAAGTGAAGCTTGTTGTGAAGTTGGCAACATTACCAGTGGAGGGATCCCACAGTAAAATCGGTTGCTTGTAGGTTGCACGACCTTGGCTTTGGTCAGAGTTTCCATCCGCGCTGTAGCGAGAGAGGTTTATGATATCACCATCCAAGAATGCATCACCTTCCAATCGGAGCACTGATTGGTCAAAAGTTGGATCGGACAAGTTGTAATTGAAGGAGAATGATGTTGAATGTTGGATGGTAAGGAGGAGAAAGAGCAAGTAAAAGGCGAAGTGAAATAAGGAGATCATTGTAACACCCAGTTATTGAATTTTAAATGTGGCATCTATCTTGCTCAATGATATACAAGTCTTTGTTGAAATTTAAGTTCTGGGTCCCTTCTACAAACATAACCCTCACAATGTGCAAAATGTCATATAGACCCCCTTCTATATGTCCAAGACAGAGTGGTCTCGCTCATAATTTTGTCCTACTTCTAAGAAGAGCAATCTTTTTCTTTAGAATATGAAATATAATAAAGGGAGGGTTATAATGAAAAAGTAGGGAGGAAAGTCGGAGGAAAAGAACATTTAACGGGTCAACATTCTTTGATTGGCTTATGAATGAGTTGACTGACTTAATTTTTTCCTCATTCTTTGATTGGCTTATTATTATTTGGGAATCACTATCATGCTCACTCGTCAAACCAACTTTTTCTTTGTTGTTTATTTGAAAGGGTCAGTACACCCCCTCATCTTTGGTTCTTTGTTTGATATGTTCTTTGATCTAAGGTCCGTACACAACCTTACCTACTTGAGAAAAACATATGCAATTTAGGAGTTTATTATCCTAATTTGCCTAGGCGTGTTTGTGTGTTTCGATGTTCTTTTACTTTTGGAAGACTTTAAGATTGAAGTGCTTTTGTTTAAACAATCGTGTTGGCTAAGATTGTCATCATTTACCGGCCCAAATGTTCAAGTTGAGAAAAATTGTCCACACTTCACACATATCCACAAATGAGTGTTGTTTCGTGATATCCGATTTGGTGGCATTTGAACAGTACATTTTTCTACTTCAAATCAGGTAAAAAATTCTTATTTTTCAGTGGGCGCTAATTATGTTGCTGATATTTATGTAAAATAAAAAATAATCCTCCTATAGTTTCCTAAGACATTGCATAAGCCAATTATTGGTTTGCATTCGAAGTCTACTAAATTCCCCAGACCCCACACGGCACTGGGTACGCCTTTTTTATTGACTTTTCTTATCGCCAAGCAACAAACAGAAACTCAGTTGATGTATACCTTCCTTTCGTGATTCCATTGATGAGGGGAAAATCTGATGCATTAATTGCCATTATTGACATGGAGGTGATTGGTCAACGATTCAAGTACAGAGCTCAGATACCAGGGGTGCAAACGGATCAGATATTATGCGACCGTATTCGGATCCATATTCAAAAGTTAGATATCAGATATCCGATATCCGAAACTTCTGAGATCAACCTTCGCACTTAACAAATAATTTCCGAATCCCGCATTATTATCTGAGTACAACAAAACGGTCAATTAATGAAATTGAATTACGGTACCTGAAAACGGTCAATTATCTACACGAGCAACTTAATTTCATTAATTGCTTCTATTAAATTAAGTTGCTAGTGTAGATAATTAATGAAATTGAATTACGGTACCTGAAAACATAATAGCGGCACCTCTGCACGCCAGAAACGCTCATGCTGCCGACATTGCTCAGGCAATATCTCGAGGAAAGTCCGATGTCCCCCATCTACCTCGACCTGAAAGCACACATTTATGTTCTTGTAACAAAGTTTGATGAAAATTTATTTTTATTCACCTATCTATTCAGTTGACGGAATATTGAAACATCGAAGGGCTTTAAACAATTCATGTTGGATAGAAGTTCAGACATAATCAAACTTTTGTGTTGGTTATGTTCAATGTTTTTCCTTCATCATTCCAAAACAAATTTGAAATCATTTCTGTGCAAATCGACCGTTGATCGCTCACGTGAAAATGAATGGTCCACAAATACTAGCATATGTTGAAGGGGCAAATAATAATGAAATTATATAAATTGACAATTATAAGTATGATTAGGCCATAGAAGTTGTAAAAAGTATGAAAATATTTTTTAATTTTTTTTTCACATTATTTGTTGTACATGCATTATCTAATTTGTACACATCTAAATAAACTAATTTTATATTCTGATAGACTTTTGGAGTTGTGATCACCAACCCCTCTTGGTAAGCACATCACACCCTAAATTTGTTTTTCTATATGCCCAAATTATTTTGCCAAATTAATAAAAGTTAGAATGAAATAAACTAATTCAATCTAATAATTTTATATGTCAAAATTATTAAATTAAAATATTTGAAAAAATAAAATAAGTAAAAAAAATTTAAAATAGAATGAAAAATAAAACAAAAAAATGAAATTTTTTTTTTTTGCATGCACGCTTTTTGCAAGAGTATGCTCATGGAAAAAGTTAAAAAAAAAATAGTTGCAATGGTGTTCTGTGTTGAAGGTATTACTGACGACAAATTTGTAAGGGTAGTCGTAAATGTCTTTTTTGAACTTTTTGTAAGAATAAGTTCAATGAAACAAGCCATTTTTTGTCCTTGTAAGAAGCTCCCAGTCTATCTAGTAGTGATGGGTGATGGATACAGAATTTGTTCCTTAATTTAGTACTTACAATCGTTCAACATGCATATTAATTAGATTGATGCTAATTTAATGAAGCTGCTCAAAATTATGCAAAAACCACCCAGCATAGACTCTGCAGTTTTATAAGCAGGGCAACAGGCAACTACAATATCATATAAAACATAGGAAAGCATACATTCCTATTTCCCTGGACTCTGTTTTTCAGAATATCATGAACTAAGTTCAAGCTTGATCTTTCAAGCTCTAACTAACAACAACGTTACCTTTTTAAGTATTTTTGCAAAGAGACATGCATTTTGACTTCATATGTAGTACAATTTTCGAAAACAATAACCTCAATTAATTATTGTGAAATTCTTAGTAGAATAATGATAAAAGTAACTAGCTGGTGATTTTCGTTGTTCTTGGCCAAATTAGAATATATAATTGATTGAAATACTATACTGGCAATAATTTTCTCAATGACCTCTTATTATAGCACCAACAACATTATATAGATGCAATAATATAAGATAATATAAAAAATTACATATAACAGAAAAATAGGTTAGAATTAGTATTTATATTAGAACGTTATACCATCATTATCAAACAGCTACAATTGCAGGTACTTTGTCAAAATCAAAACTTAAAAAACCATTGAAGAAAGAGACCAACTCCAGCTGAATAAATTTTGTCAGTATAACTGGTCTGCTTTCTCTCTTATATAACAAGAAGCCTTGCAACCAACTTTAATCCACCAACGAAAGCCTAAATTAGAAGAAGCTCTCTCTGACTCCCTCTCTCTCTCTCTCTCTCTCTCAAATTCTACAGTTAATTTGCAGTCAAAGCTAGTTACAAAATGGGTGCAAAAAATACATTTCAAATTCAAGTTTTCCTCTCATGTATCCTCCTTTTTGGTGCAATGTCGACCAAATCTCTTGAAATAGGGTACTACAAGTGCACAAATACTTGCCCTCAAGCAGAAGAAATTGTCAAAGGCGTAGTCTACAAGTATGTCTCGCAACAACCTGGCCTCGGTGCCGGCCTTATCAGAATGTTCTTCCATGACTGCTTTGTTAGGGTATCTTTTGACAAACATTTATTTATATATAATTATTAATTATGTTTTTTGCTTAATAATGGATCCTTTGTTTTTTGCTTAATTAAATTGGTGACGAATACCACACTATATTGTCATTCCACAGTAGTAACTGCCAGTATATAACATATTTCTTTTTCCTCTGTTATTTTCAATATTATATTAGGGTTGTGATGCTTCTGTCTTACTTGACCACTCTTCACTAAACCCAAACCCTGAGAAATTGGCACCCCCGAACAATCCCAGCCTTCGTGGCTTTGAAGTGATCGATGAGGCCAAATCAGCTGTTGAGCAAGTCTGTCCTGGTATTGTTTCTTGTGCGGATATCATTGCCTTTGCAGCACGTGATGCATCTTATTTCCTTGGAAAGATCTCCTACGAAATCCCTTCTGGAAGGCTCGACGGAAGGATCTCCGTTGCAGATGAGGTCCTCAAGGCACTTCCCGCTTCTGATCACAATCTCACCGTAGTGAAGGCCCTTTTTGCAGCCCAGGGTCTCTCTGCAGACGACGTGGTTGCACTTTCTGGGGCCCACTCAATCGGCCGCTCCCACTGCTCATCCTTCATAAAGCGTCTCTATCCCACCATCGACTCCACGTTGGATCAAGACTTTGGATATCTTCTAAGAACCAAGTGTCCAGAAAATGCACTGGTGGATGATGTTGTCCCTCAGGATTTTGTCACACCGAACAAGCTGGATAACCAGTACTACCAAAATGTTGCAGATCTCAAAGGACTTTTCTTCTCGGACTGGAGCCTCTTGACAAGCGGTGAGACCGTGAACCTTCTGAATGACTTTCAGGCTACACCTCAACACTTCGAGGCAAAGTTTGCGGAATCAATGGTGAAAATGGGCAACATTCCGATGCTCTCCGGGACGAAGGGTGAGATCAGGAAGTCATGCCGTGCTGTGAATTACTAAGGCGAATCTATACATCTTTTATATTGCCAACGTGTGCATTCTTGATTTCTTTTTTTGTTCTATAATTTTTTATATTATTTATTGCATCGTATCAATGTTTGTTGATCGATTCAATTCAATCCTGATTTGTCTGATTTATTGAGTGATATTTATAAATTGTAACATAAAATTTAATGTAACTTTTTCATAATTCATTTTCAATTATGTATTTGGGAGAAAATTCGAGTGGTGTTATTGATTCGGTCTTTGTCTTGTTCCTTCATTTTTTTTTCCATTTGGACAATAAAAGCCTAATTAAAGTCGCGAATTTCAATTAAAAATATGAATTTAAGGTCAAGATAGATGCGTACATATCTCCATTCTTATATATTAAGTAGACAATGTTCTAATCTGTCAATGAGCGTGATTAAAAATATGAAATTTTTGGATTGAATATCAGCACTCCAATTGAACAGTCATTTTGTTTTGATTTTATGCATCTTTTTGATATTTTTCTTTGTGTAGAAGTCATATTTATTAAGCAAGTACTCGTCACACGTACTCGCCACATGTAGATGTCATGATTTCTCCAAAAAAAATCAAAAAATTTCCTAAACCTCTCTTATTTGATTGTCAGATACTCAATTTCTAATTTTATTTTTAAAATGCCAGTTAAGGATACATATTTACAATAATCGCTGCAATTTTTTATTTCATTATATGTCATTTAAGAATATGTATCCATACGTAATAGCAATAAAGATTACATATCCACATTAATAGCAAAAACTATATAACTTAGCATACAAAATCAACGTATTAAAAGTCCTCCAACTTAATAGATTAATAAAATAGTAAAATCACAAATTACAATATTTATTTGTAATTAATAGAAAATGTCACACAAAATCAATCGTATTAAAAGTCCTCCAACTTAATTATTATGAAATACTAAATTTTGAACATATTTACTCTCTTATAATATATCCAAGTTCCAATATATTTTAATATATATCATTCATAGATATTGTTGAATAGTTATTTTTTTCAGTGGTCTACTTTTTTATGAAATATACTATTTTTTATGAATTTTTTTTTGTTCTCTTATAATATATCTCCGTTGCGATGCACAGGTACAATACTAGTAAATTAATTATGTATTTAGTTGTTTGACCAATAATAGAACTGGACGATTTTGACCGGTCGTCTGCGTCAAATCTTTTTCTTTAAACATAATTCGTTAATTATAAACATGAATGAAGATTGAAAAGGTATAATATATTAATCAATTATGTGGGTTTAAAGTTTTCTGGTAGCATTTGTTATTTTAACGGGTCAATTTGATGGTGTAGCTTTTGCAAATGTTTCAATAAACTGAATAATCTGTAGTGTTCTTAATAAACTGAATAATTTTCTTAATATAACAGTACAACGGTTCTTCAACTTTGACATATTATATAGAAATTAGGCTATTCATATAATCCTGTTGCAGGGACAGATGAGATTAGAGGGTTATCAGTATCGTCGTCCAAAATTAAAGGCCCTGAAGCGGGTTTTAATGGGTTGGGACCAGTTCGAAAAAATGACCCTTTAATTTATATAGATCTTAAATATATGGATCTGCTTTATAATTGGACAGCCTCGTCGTGTCTTTTTGTAATCATGCATATGAGAAGGAGATTGCATACTGAGGCGCTTTATTTATGGTTTTCTTAACATAAAATAAACATGATACATTCATGATACATATATTCAAGGGGTCCAATAACAATTTGAGTCACAATATAAGAACATGGTTCAGAGTTCACTAGAACAGAATATATATCAGAATCCATTCACCCAATTTACTTATTTACAAGTAATTAAAAATTAAGGTCCATGTATATATATTTTTTTCAAAACAATATTTCTGTAATTTGCATGTAATCAGTTGGCCTAATTATCTACATGCTTATCTCCAATTATTAATGTTAATTTAAGAAATGAAGAATGGTTTATATTATAATTGCTCTCGTCAATCACATGACCATTACATGAGTCGTCAATTCCTTCTTTCATTTTCAGCCATCTTAATTTTGGACACAATTAAAGAACAAGTATTTGATCTGGTGGAAAAAGATAATGTCTTCTAAATAGGAGGTTATGGGTCGATATTTAGATAGAAAAATCCTTTTGTTTTAACAACAAGATGTGGAATTTAGAGGCTTACATCATTTTCATCCCAGCAACTCTAATTGATTTTTAAATAACTATTAACTACTGAATAGAAATTAAGTCTCTCTTAATTTATAAACATCCACATCTTTGAAATTAAAATTAGAGTTTCTATTAAAGCCACGTCAATGATTAAAGAAAATTTCCCGCAGGAGAAAGAAACTTAAACCAATGATTTCATCAGTGTAGAGTTTATAAACGATTTCTTAATAAGAAATTTTTCTGCATAATTTAAATAAGAAATTCTTGTACATTCGCAAAATTGAAATAGAAACTGTTTTCTCAAATTAAAAACTCTAATAATATCAGGTACGGATATGCTCTTACCTCCATCTATCTTTCAAAAATATTCTGGCCACAAAGTCTCATAATTCCTTTTTGGGCTTACCCCTTTTCCATTTATTTCTGTTTTGTGTTTCGGCTCCTTTCGAATTTTCGCCCAACAATCATTAATTTAGTCCTCAATTACTGTACTCCATTTTCCACCTTATTTATTTCGTTTTTGCTTTTGTTATTCTGAATCGGGAGATTGCTCAACTGTCTTCGTTCGGACACCTTTCTTCATTGTTAATTGTCTTTTCCCTTTTAATTTCAAGGGGAGAAGCTTTGCGTAAAGCCCTCGACAAGCACGCCTCCATGAACGAATCGAGTAGGTGCCCTTGAAAATCACTAAGTGCCATCGATTTTGAAACGATTTGTTGACGGTGCGAGCACTTGGGTTGATATCCAGTGCAAAATGCCAAATCTAGATTATTTCGTTTTGAGATCATTCTTGACGTTATTATGTAATGTATGGTTGGAGATTGTGCTGGAGATCACTTAGGTAGTGTTTGGTTGTAGACTAAAGCTAATGAGATCTAACTTGATTGTTTTAACTCAAGCCGATCTAAATTATTCATGTTTGGTTAATGTCTGAAGTTATACTTTGATTTGAGTTATTTCTTGTTTGGTAAGAATTTAGTGGCTTAAGGCATGATTTGATATTACTAATTATTTTGTCTTACAAAAAAGATATAATATTCAATAATAAAACTATTCTTCATATTTATTTTTTCACTTTGATTGAAAGAAATTGCTTGAGTTATGTATCTTAGAGATGCACATTGCATTTAGTGAATCTTGTTTAATTAAACTTATATGTATATCAATTTATTTTGTCAAAAAGATGTTGCGTTGCTGAAAAAAAAATTATTTATTTGTAGTACAATTTCAATTATTTAATTATTTGTTAGATTGCATATTTTGTTGATTTAGAAAGTTATGCTATTTTAAAAAAAATTGTTGATTCTATAATCGATAAAGTTACAAGTTCCTTTATGCTTAAGTAGAAACAAAATTTATTGCTTATTTTGCATTTCTTCAAAAGTGATTGAAAATAATAAAAACAATGAAAAGTTAGGCTTCATACTCAAATAAAATTAAACCATCTAGAAAGGTGGATTAGTTTAGACCAATTTAAACCAGTCTAAAGATCAACTTATTCAATCTTAGTAAACCTATTAGCAAGTTAGTTAATGATCATCAAAATGCCCAGCAGAGAAGAGCGAGAATATTGACAGGAGTGTGACGTACACATTTTTATTTATTTATTAAATATAAGTAGCTATTACTAACAACATCTATTTCAATGGATCTGCTTTATAATCTTAGTACGGTTCAATTAAACCACCTATAGCAGAAGAGAACGGAGTAGGTCCGATGTCCATCGGACCTACTTTTAGGTTCAACGACATGATGACCGTCCGATCTAATTTAAGATATGTGCGCACAGAAATTGAAACAGACAGCACGAATTTTAAAGTGTTCCGCACGAATTTTAAAGTGTTCTGCACGAATTTTAAAGCAAATAGACGGTGATTAAACCCATCGAACCAGAGTAGGTCCGATGCCCATCGGACCTACTCTCAAGTCATAGCAGAATAAGCAAGATCTGAAGTCCTTATTCCACTGTTTAGTCCACAACCAAACGACCATTTTTTTTTAGTCTGTTTGTTTATATATTTGTAATTAATTCGGACCATATTTATTATGATCCTAAAATTATTAAAACCGATGGATATGCATATATTATTAGCATATGTTATTTAGATGTGCATGAATTAGTTTTTAAATCCAATAAATACATCAAATATACATAAATTATGCTCACATTGATGATTTTAGAATCCATTTTATATGCCTAAATTCTTTTTTTTTGTCTGCGTTTGAATTACAGTGCTCTAATACTTCTTTAAGATCCTTCTCCCTTTATTTTATTTTTTTGTTTGCTTCTCGGAGCTTGTAAATAAGCACATGGTCCCAATGCAACAAGCTCAATAAAATTATGCCATCCAAACAATAGGAAATAGTAGAGCTGCAGCGAGGTCACAGTAACGTAGTTACAAGATCTCCAAATATATTCTTGTACTGAACTATTCTCTCTGTACCTCGAATTATTTTTTAATTTAACGAATTTTATGAACAACACAATATATTCTCTCATTATTTATAAATTGTACTAAAACTCATTTGTTTTGTACAAATATTAATATTTTGATATATTATATAAATGATAAAACAATGAACTATTTTAAATTATATTTATATTATATTCGATAAAAAATTAACATCTTGTCCAAATTGTTTTCGAGTTCTAAACTTGTCAGTGTGGCAGCAACTAAATGAAGAAATAGCTATGAAAATCTAAATTCCAGCGAGACTATTAAAAAATTCTAACACAACTTAGATGCTTAATATAGAATCCTAAATAGGCTTAACCCGCCGCCCCCCCTCGAAAAAAAATAAAAATAAAGTACACAAATGGACTAAAAAAAAGAACCAACAAGCACTAAAAATTAAAAAGCGTTGCCTACTACTTCACTTGGCCTTCTTGACGAGATCGGAGGTTCTAAACCTGGCATCATCCTTGATAAAACTCCACCACAAAAATGTGAGAGGGACAGTGGCAGCATGCCAGAGTGCGTGTGCATCAGCGTATCCTTCGTATGGAGGGAAGTCAAAAATCTCAAGGAGGGAAGCAAGAGCACCTCCAATTACCACAAACCAAAGCTTGAAGCGGGCTGGGTGCCGAGTCAACCCACCCCAAACCAACCATGCAGTGAGTTGTATTGCAACCATTAATAAGCAGACTTTCATGTTCCATCCTGCGTCAAAAAAAATAATAATGATATAGAAGAAAAATCATTCATTTTTCAGGTTTCCAGTACGATAAAGGCTTAGCACAGTGGCGTGAGCTCCGTCTCTCTACATAGATAGGCAGGTTTAATTCTTGAGAATAGCATCTGAAAGATGTTGGGGTCTACCAGCACCCTTTAATAAAAATAAAACAAAACATAAATAAAAAATAAAGGCTGACATTAAACTTAAAGTTTGTTCAACTTTGAAAGTGTGTTAAGATTGAATGATTGGAGAAAAGTTGATCATAAAAGTCAAAATGAAGTCTAAAATGAGCACAATGGCACAGCTACAGTGTACTGATGCAAATTTGGACTGCAATAAAACTTCATGTGAAGCATTATTACGAATAGCTTTGTGGTATATATATACTGGTTAGTAATCGTAGCTGTCCTCGCAAGCACAGTTTACCAGTTCAGTATTATAGCTTGCAATTCATCTCTTAAAGATATGTAGCAAAAATATATACTCACCAGAATCATAAATCATGTTTACCCATAATATTTTTTAGTTAAGTATTGAGTTCATGCATGGTCCCAAAATGCAGTTGGTCCATACTCTCTAGACTATACAGTGGAAATGTACAACAAAAGGCAACTTCATTTTATGACTATTTGCAAACAAAACACCCATCCTCTTCAACAACTGTGAAAAACCCTAACGAAGAGGAACTCTTTTTTGCAATGAGAGGTCCGATCTTTAATCCAGCTCACATCCAAATTTTGATAGAGTTCATTAAGATAATAAATGTAATTTGAAATTTTTTATTAACAAGGGATAATTTGGTTATTTTCATGGTTTTACACGTTATTAATAATAAGATACAAATGCACTGGTGTTAGAGAACTAACAACAAGGTTCTGTTTTAAATTTCCCAACAAAGGAACGAGTTGCAATTAGCTGACACTGTATGCACTCTTTTGCTATTTCTTAGTTCTTTATTCAAAGGTTATTGCTTAAAAACTGTCATATTTGAAAGGATAAAGAGAAATGACTTACCATAATCAAAGTTGTAAAAGTTGAGAAACAAAATGTGAGTTGTGACAAATGCTAGTATCGGTGCAGACAGCATTACCCTAGAAGCCTCATGTTTGACATTGAAAGTTCGTAGTAAGGAAAGGATCAAGGCAAAGCCAAGTAAGGCCACAGCAGATGAATAATCCAACTTCTCTGTCAAATCAATATCCCTACAAAAATGTGGAGCTTCTACTTACCACAGTACATAAATTGTTTTCTTAATGATATTTGTGTAAAGAGTTGGCAAAAATGCATCTTTTAACTTGGATGCTTACTGTACCTTCAAAGTCCTTACCTGAACTATTTTAACTTTTATCATTTTATTTAATTATCTGGCTACCCGAAAGGACATGAATGCTTCTAATCCTACAAACTGTATGGTAACCACATAATACAATGCCCAGGGGCGGAACTAGAAAATTTAGATAGGGGGGCTGAAATGTAAAATGCATAATATGTGAAAATAATGGTAGAAGAGGTAGACAAGTCAGTCCCGCATGCATACAAAACTAATTTTGCATAATAGATAAAACAACAAACCTAGTATGGAAAATAGAGCTCCAGAACCAAGCATTGATAGATAGAAGCCCATAGATATGCCACAAGCCTGTGTATTCATAATATGGCCTCTTAGTTTGAGGCCGCAGAGGCAGGTTGTAATTTACTAGCTTGCAGTAGGATATCCAACCAGTTAAATGCACCAGCAGATTCAGTGCTGATAGAGCAGCCGAGAGAGGCTCCTAATTAGTTTAAAACAGGTATTAGAATATGTTTTCCACAGAGATGCATATATTAAAATTTCTGTTAATGTGATATGACATCTTTATCTTCTTTAGATTATGTCAGAGACACCATCATTCGGCTAAAACTTCATGTTTAAGGTGACTAAGCACCAGCATTAACTAAAGATCAAATAATTCAACAACGAGATAACAAAAGAGAAAAATGAAGAAGTAAATGAGATAAATGTCAGTGATACAAGCCTGAACAGTAACGTACAACACCATCAGGTACATCCTGGTACTGGACTTAACCAGCACAATATCTTAATCCACTTTGATAAACCTTGATTAGAAGAACTTTTACTTATTTACGTGTAAATGTAAAATATGAATGTCACAGTTTTAAGTAGAACTAGAGTGTTCTTAAGTTCACCAAGTTCCTACGTGAACTCAACTCTAAAACCTATCGGATTGGCTTCTAACAACGAATCCGATCCTTTGAAACCCATCTACCTTATGAGTGATGCGTCTACATGCGAAAATTTAATAATTTTGTATAGAGTCAAACGGTAAAAAAAAGCTCAAAAAATGAATGCATTAAAATTAATTTATAAACCTTCTAAGTTTGACCGTTGGACTTTATACTAAATTAATTCAAAAGTTCAAAATTTCCACATGTAAACGCATCACTCGTAAGGTAGATGGGTTTCAATGGTTCGGATTCGTAGTTTGAAGCCAATCCGATAGATTATAGAGTTGAGTTCACAAAGGTGCTTGGTGAACTTAAGAACACCTTAGTTTTACTCCACAGTTTTTAGTGTTAGTTAAATTCAAATCAAACTGGTACATGTTAGGGTATTCTTACTGGTGCTGTACAGGTTATCAAACTTGCATTTAGCAATAGAGAAAAACAACAACATCAATTGAGCCCTAGGTTATCTATCCACCTCAAGTAAACACCAACAAAGAAATAAGTAAAGATAATAAAATACCAGCAGGGAATGATTTGCCATAATGGACCATAACAATTCACTTTTGTGAGCTCAAGCATGAAAACAAATAAACAAACAAAAGAAGGGAAAACAATTAGCACCTGAAAAACAAATATGCGTAAAAAGGGCCATTTGCCGTGGTACTTGACAGGGTCGAGCCCTTGTAGCCGCCTCTCCTCCTCTCTTTGCATCATGCAGTGGTACCGGCAGTCGCTCTTACAGTTTAGCTGCCTCCATTGTGTGTAAAGCGGCTCTTTCGTGTACCATACACCTTCTACAGTTTCATTGGTGCAATGAGGGATTGCAGTGCTACCAGCTAAACCTTCCGTCTCACATTGCCACACACAATTCCTGCCATCAAAAGAGAATCAATTCTTCATGATTTGCTGGAATATTTTTGTACATGATGTGAGGTCTATTCTAATCTGTGCTTTTTGTGCACAAATTCTTTTCAATCTCATTTGATTTTCAGACTGTTCGTAATGAAATTATTACTTGACAGAAGCACTATAGAACACTATAAACAATAAGCCATTGAGATTAATGTGAAATTCAGTGATTGCTGATAATTTTAATTTTATATTAGCTTGAAAAATCATATGAGCCAAAGACAGATGAGACCATTAATGAACAAAAGTTCCACGAATAAGGATTGGTAGATTCAATTTGCACCTACATTGGACATTTCCATAGAAAAGGAAATTTAAGTTCAAAATTCACTGTAGACCAAAAATTATCAATTGGAGCTTATTAGCTCTAACTGTGCTTTCGAACTCAACAACTACAAATATACACAGCAGCAAGCTAGGAAAAGAATTATCTTTCAACAAATTTACTCAATTTCAGCACATTTCATTCCATTACTAAACGATGAAAGCACAAATCCTTACGGTCAAATTGAAACGAAGAGCAATTACCTATAGATCGAATCACGATCTCCAGGGCTGGCACTGAGACATCGCAATAGAAAAGCTAGCGCAAAAATAAGGCCGATCCAAGTACCACCCATCATCTCTATCGAGAAATAAACCTCTAAAAGGAAGTAATCAGAAAATCAGATCAGGAAACTAAGTCATGGAGACTGGAGAACTAGGCTTGATAGAAGTCATAGAACAACACCGCTTGACGGGTTGGATCGAAATAAGTAACAAACCAGATCCAACAAAGAATAAACAGCCCAAATGAGCAACTGTGGATTTCTTCATTTCTTAGGCTTGTTCGGGTCGGGTTGAACGAGATGAGGGGGGACTGAAAGATCCGTCTTCTTTTCGCTGCTCGCTAGGCTTGACTACTCCGGGTAAAAATTTCATTTACAAGGTCCCACATTCAGATGAGATTCAAAGAATGTGGGCCAACTAGTCAGTGTGTTGCCACATCCACAGATGCGAAGAATTTCTTACTGGACTTGAGACTTTTCTGGGCTGAAATAATACTGATCAAGGCACGTGCAGGGAACTAGAGACTTTTTCAGAGTCTGGTATGCACAAATAAACTCTGTGTTTCTTTTTAAATAACTAGTATATGTTTGGTTGAATTAGAATAGATTATTTTTGGAGTTAGATTATTCGGAATAGCTTATTTGATGTTTGGTTGGGTTAGGAATAGCTAGAACAGTGAATCTAAATTTTTTGTCTTATTAGAATATATTATTCCTAAGAGTTTTGAAAATTGACTATTCTAATAAGACAAACAATAATTATTCTAGCTATGCTTGTTTTGTAACCAAACATACCTCCAAGGTACAAATCTCAGCTTAGTACAAAGGTTCTCCTGGATATTTCTGTCTCTTCTTTATTATAACAGCTATGTAGACGAATGACGCATTGTCGTGCCTTACCATAGAGACACCCAAAAAGACCAGACGAGGAACCTAGGCAAGTGAAGGTTGAGACTTTTGAGCTAATCACAGATCACATTACATTAGTCAAAACAAGCCTTCACAGAATCTCTTGATTAGTATGGTGGTTATGCGCGAAAGCAATAATCGCTAAATTGGATTAGAAACCCTCATACAACAACTGAAAACCAACATCAAATAAGGTAAGAATCAAAGCGGATTGAAGTAACAACAGTGTGCCAAAACTCTAGAAATTCACATCTCTATCTTTATTTTACTTATTTTTAATTTTCGAAAAATACATTGATCACAACAACTCTTCGATTTCATATTTTGTCTAGCCTTTCGAAAGATTGTGGTTTAATCGCTTAAGACCTTAGATCTTATTCTCTGTGGATCGACACTCGTTTATACTACTCCGATAGAATTATGCGCTTGTAATCCAACCCGATAGCAAACCGAGTTTATAAATTTTAAAAGACATCACGTTTTGCATGATCACCCATCTTTTCTAAAATTATGGTGAAAATCAATATGTTTTTAAACTTCAACTGTAGATTTCTAATTTGTTGCACTATTGTTCATTTTATCTATCATTTCTCTTGCTGGCAATTGTGACATAAATGACTTCAGATCTTGACAATATGATAAGGTAAATTCAATTTGTTGACATAAATGCCGACTATTCTTTTTTAATATAAGAGAAAAGATAAATATATTGGTACCTGATTGACGCACGTAACATAATTTCATTGGTAAATTAATTCGGACGAAAAATTCCGAATCGATTGTTAGTAGACTCATTATTTTTAGATACATCTGAGCAACTCATCTTCATCATTCTTTTTTTCCGGACATTCGAATTAAGAAATTTTGTGCATAGATTTGTTGCAAAGCTTCAAAACCAGATGAAACATTAAAATTTTTCTAATATCTTATCAATAAATCCTCACTGATAATAAAACATTCCTATCAAATAATTTCTTTTCTATTCTATTATATTCCGATCGGAAGATGAATTAGATCTACCGATACCTACAGACGGGACGACTTTCAAATTTTTTTTTATTGAAAGTCCATATGCGATATTTCATTAATCAAGACAAAATCAGTTACATATTGTTTCGTATCAGTACATAAAACATTTGTACCAGTACTTACACTATTACAACTGAAACCCCTTTACAAAAGTAGACAAGAAAAAAAAAAACCAAGGGTTACTGCGCTCGGATCAGTAGATAGTGAGCCTGCATGATTTTTTGTACTCATGCTTAAATTGGTAGATTGTGAGCTTGCATAATTTCTTGTCATTAGCACAAAATATCAATGTCTTTCACGTAGGAGATCACATATTTGAAATTCAGATGAAAAATTTATTGTGGATATTAACAAGTTGGATAATTTGATATCCGACTTCACTCAAAAAAATAACAAATATCTATTTATAAATTATCTATTTGTTTTTAAATAATACCGTGACATATCATAACAAATAACATAAGTTAGTTGCTGATAGGATTCCCTGTTGTCAAACAAATTTATATATATAATCAACGAATAATTATTTGGCAACTATTATTTTTGACAACTGATACTCCCAAAAATATCATAAGCAATATCATCAATTGTTTACTAATGGCATTCAGTTTGATCAAATAATCTTTTTGTCACTCCATGATATTCAAATGTCTAAAATAAAACATCATCTGACAATTGTATTTTATTGCATCATGTACTCGTAAAATTACATCATCAGTACCATATTTAGGTTATTCAATCATAGCATTAAGTTTGGGTAATTCAACAATTATCACATACTAATCGACAATATTACTACGCGTATTACTTGACTATCTCTGTTTAATTCGCTGAATGCATTGACTTTTTTGGTCCAGTGGCAAAGATACATAGTCTTTGATGCAGATGGTCATGGGTTTGAAATTTAGATGAAAAAAATTCCTTTGTTGTAAATACACATGGTCTCTAATACAGTGACTTAAATAATTAGAACTTGAGTGGCTTGACGTCTAATTTTTACTTTAAAAAATAGTAAAAAAAGATGTTGATTATATTATGATTACGCAGCAAAGTAAAATAAGAGAGAAATAAATTAGTTTGATAAGAATAAATTAAAATGCTCCTCCTAACTAACAATACTACACCCTTGTTAGTAGTACTTTTGATTCACAATATTAGAATATTTTTCGTTTGTTACGGAATTATGCGTGATGAAATTTTACAAATACGAAAATTCACAAATTAATTTAAGAAAACTTATACTAACAAGTATGCACAAGTTATGAAAATATATTGAAATGAATGCTTAGTTATATCCTAAAAATAGATGTGAGAAATACTAATTTGTTTTTGAAATATACCTATCTATTTAATTATTTATCTATACATAAAAAATAACTTGCTGATGGGCATGTGGCAATCTATTTATCTTTGTTTTTCCATTTGAGTTTTCTGCACAACCAATATTTTTCACCGAAACCGATTGACAAAGAGAGAGCAGGAGAAAATGTCGCGCACTGTCATGGAATAAAAAAAAAAATTCAGTTTGACTGTATTATTTTTCTCAATTGAGAAATTTTTATTTGTAGAAATTATTAAATAATATAAAAAATAGTATTTTTGATGGTATAGATGAATTTGAAAAAAATATTCGATTCCTTGAACTCCGAAGCATGAAGCTGAAACTTTTTTCGGATACATCTATATCATCTAAAAACACTCTTTCAATTTTCCTATATTATTTAATAATAATTTATATTAATACAAAGTTCTTGCAAAAAAGCATTTAAGTAATATGTTTTTAGAAATTTTTATTAAATAATAAATAATATAAAAAATTAGATTGAGTAGGATGACTTAGAAGGTTCCGACCTCGTAACTCGGATTCAAACTTTGGAGTCAAATTAGCAGTCTGGCTTTAAAGTTTTTTTTTTCACAAACAACGCACAAAGTTGCACGGTTATTCTCCACCTTAGGATCCGAAAATAACAGTTTTTGAATTAGCGAAGGGGTGGCAAAAAAAGTTCGTAGCTCGTGGATCGATCGTCACTCGCATCTGACTCGCTCGCTAACAACTCGTTCGTTAGTGGACTGAGTTGTTAACGAGTCAACTCGCTACTATTTTGGTCCGGAATTAACGAGTTTGAGTTGGTATGAATTTGGTATACATTAATTTATTGTGGACTGTTTGTATGAATTTGGAGATTTGGTATTTTGGTATGTATAAATTTAGTTGCAAACTTAATTTATGATAGTTGATTTATTTAGTTGTAATTGAATTAAGAGTACTGCTCAAGTTATGAAAATGAATATCTGATATAAACTATGGTTTGTTTGATGGGCTAAATTTATTTATTTTTGTTAAATTTGTGTGATAGTGTTCCAATAAAATTCAACAAGCTAACAAGCCAGGTTGGTTCAATTCTGAATTAGTTCGTGACGATCATAAGCTACGATTTTAGATCGGATCCTTAATCTCTGGACTCAATATATTTCTCTATATTATTTAATAATAATTTATAATATAAAACATTCTCAATATAATATCTGTGCTAGAAAAAGTAGAAATCTCTATTCCAGAAAACATAAAATAAAGAAGTTTGATGACACATGACATATGAAATTTTTTATCTATAAAAATTATTAACTTTAGACGTACGAAAATAGAAAGAGTATCTCATTTTTAATAAATATAGAAAGATCGGATTTATTAAGTCTGATTAAAATATTATGAATTGGACTCAATGATTCAGATCTAAATGTTATGCTTTTCTGAGATTATCTGTGGATCACGACTTGATTCTCCTCTAATCGGACGGTCCAAATCCAAACTAAAAAAAAAACTTGAATCTGAATCATTGAGTCCGATCTATAATATTTGAATTGGATTCAATAAACTCAAGTTTTCTATATTTATTAGAAACAAAACATTTTTTCTATTTCTGTATGTCTGAATTTAATAATTTCTAAAGATAAAAATTTCTCATGATACACATCCGTCGGTCGATGTAACGGCAGCAGCAGGCAAGATATCCTATACCTATATTCAGATCCCTGAAGTAACTCCAATTTTGAGTTTAGATTCGGACGGTCCGATCTGCTCCTACAGCAGCAGGAATGTCAGAATCCAAAATAAAAATTTGTGTTACTTTAGAGATCCGGACCTCCTATACCCCTTCTACATTTAATTATCCTGTATCAAAGCAGGAATGTTTAGACCTCCTACACCACCCTCACCTAACATCCACCCATACTCAGGTGAAAGCAGTGCCGAATCCAACGATCACCCATGGGCAGCAAGCCGACCAGTGACAACTCAGATGAACTTAGCGCACCGCAAACCGAAAGGGATATGGGTGCCTAAACCTAAGGTTATCCATGCCACTAACTCACTCGCCCTAGCTACGACCGCTAACGTGACCAAAGGAAAACACACCACGGGTAAACCGATCATCTTCAAGCTTCTATCAAGGGAGGAACGCCTCATAGAGGAAAAGATAGCTCGATTGGTGCAAATCATGAAGCTGCCGGGAGAATAGGCTCACACCTCTGACAACAACACAACTCACACCATGATCCCTGAGAAGAAGAAGGAACAGAGCATGGCAACACCCAAGCTTACAGCACTGATGGGATCCACTGTGACGATCTACACAGGATCAACTGTGGCGGCAAAAATATCACTGACATACCCTACTCCTAGCATTAAATGGCTTAGGTCACATCCAACCTTGCGCAACATAACCGTTAGCCTAGGTACGAATATCAAAATTCAAGTACAAAAGGTGAGGCGCATTTCAGAACAGAGCTTTAATGAGGAACCGATGGAGGGGACAGGAAATCTAAAACAGTGGCCAAACAGCTGGCTCTCAAAAGGTACAAAGAACTTACACTTTATACAGGCTCCAGCAGCAATGGAAGATAAATATGAGGGCCCACCAGGCTTTGAGGCCCAAATTGTATCTCCATCAAGCCCAACACCCAACGATCTCAGCCAAGAGGAAGAATTCAGCCCAACTCGGACACACATCAACCCAGACGAGACACAAGCTGCCTCTCAAGCGGCAGGTCCAGTACTTTTCCCAACTAGCCCGATACCACTGCAGATGGCCCAAGCACCTCGCTGTAGCCCACGAATCAAAAGGAAGATGGACGGACCTTATGTTCCTATGATGGACCGAGCAAAGAAAATATTGGGCTACGAGGCAACACAGCAGCGCAAGAGGAAGAATAACAAGGCAAAAAAGGCGGACAAGCCGATCAACACGTACATGCAGAGCACAGACCCACTGTCAGACACACAAGCTGAATTGGTACTGGCCGCAGCGGGGGTGGAATTAGAAGGGTCCCTCAAGGACGAGGTCAACAAAGAAATCACACAAGCAGCCAAGGCAGCGGATGCGGTAGCGGCTACGGCAGCAGCCATGGATGCAACACCAACACCACCAGGACCGGCAACACCAACCATAATAGCGGCAGAAGTTGAGAACGCAGATACGCACATGTCTGAGGACCCACCGGAGGCAGCAGCAGTGGCTGCGGCCACCTGACACCAGCTAGGAGTAGACCACGTATTAGCTAGTTACTTAGTAGTATGTTTTATTTTCAAATGTTATGTCAAAAAACTGCGGAACTATATGTAAGGAGGAAGGGTAGTTTTGGTTTACAAGATGCAACAACTGGGAGTAAGAAGGTAGGAGGTTTTTGGCGATATAGGATAGACTGGGAAGAAGACATCGGCTGGCAAATTAAGGGAACTTATTGTATATGGGGGGGGGGGGGGGTGCAGGCTTATGGCCAATGTTGTACCACTCTCTCAAATGCAACCTAATCCAAATTATTTATTTCTACCACTGGGTGCTCACTGTTCCTCATGAATTACAAACCCAAACTTAAGATCCTATCATGGAACGTAAGAGGACTGAATGATCGACAAAAGAGACTAACGGTGCGGCAATCAATCTTACTAGAAAGACCTCATATCGTATGCCTACAAGAAACAAAGATTGCACACATAGACAACAATATCATCAAAGAAGTCTGTGGGAAGGGATTAAGGAAAACACAAGTGCTAAATGCATGTGGCACAAGAGGAGGCATCCTGCTAGCATGGTCTGACAGGTTATTTGAGGAGCTTAACTCACAAACCCGGGATTACACAATCACAACACAGCTCAAAAACTAACAAGATCAGCAACGGTTCTACCTCACAGTTGTATATGGCCCGTCAACCAGCACCCTCCGTCAACATTTTCTAGACGAACTCAAGGCGATCAGCCCTACAGACAACACACCATGGGTCGTATACGGAGACTTCAATTTCACCATTGACACCAGCGATCGAAATACAAGCACCTCCAGAAATCAAACCACCCGATTCTCACAGTTCATCTCATCTTTGGGGTTGATTAACCTACCACTCATAGGCAGACAATACACATGGAGCAGAGCTAACGGACAGCACCAGGCGGCTATGGCAAGATTGGACCGTTTTCTGATATCAACGGAATGGAATGCAAAATATCCAATTTCAACACAACGGGCGCTACCAAACACGTCGTCAGACCACTGCCCTATACTCTATACGGTGACAACTAATTGCAACAGAACAAACTTTTTTCGGTTTGAGAACCTATGGCTCAGAATACCACAACTGCAACAAATAGTGACATCGGCTTGGCAAGAACACGGGAAAGCGGAGAACCCAATGGAACTACACCGGAAACTTAAAATACTAACAAAGGCCATTAAAGATTGGGCGGGGGAGCGAGTGACAAAAATCAAAGAACAAATCGGGATATACAGGGAATACATTGGATGGACAGACCAGATCGCGGAGGTGCGGGAAATAACGGTGCTAGAAAAGACAGTAACAAAACTGATTAAGCGAAGGTACGAACACCTTACCGTTCTAGAGGAAGACTTGTGGAGGCAACGGGCGAAAACAAGGTGGGAACTCGAGGGAGATAGAGGAACAAGTTATTTTCACGCCTTAGCCTCAGCCGCAAAAAGAAACAACACGGTACAGGCAATCGAACACCAGGGGATGATGCACACGGACCAAAAATTCAAGGCAGCCTCCTTCCGACAATTCTTCATTTCCCTAATGGGCACGGCATCGGTGCAATTGCCACCAATCCACTGGTCCAGCTTATACGACCAACACCGAGACCTTACACACACCGAAAGGCCAATCACGACAGAAGAAATTCAAAGGGCAATACGAGAATGGCCAAACAGTAAAAGCCCGGGACCGGACGGATTCACTGGAGAATTTTACAAGATGTTCTGTGACATACTCGTACCAGACATTCATGCCATGCTACACACCATCATGACAACACACCAATCACTGCATCCCCTAAACTCATCATACATCGTACTTATCCCAAAAATCGAACAGCCAACAAAACCGCAGGACTACCGCCCAATCAGCCTGATACACTCAATTCAAAGAATTTTCTCCACGGTCCTAGCAAACAGAATAAAAGAAGACATTACTCATCTAGTGCAACCGACACAGACAGGATTCATCAGAGACCGACAAATAACAGAAGGCTTCTTGTATGCTCAACACGTGCTCCAACATGCGGAACAACATAACATACCCATGGCAATATTCAAAGCAGACATACATAAAGCATTCGACACAATAAGCTGGGATTTTATAATAGCAGTAATGAGACAACTAGGATTCCCCTCTAGCTGGTTGGCATGGGTGCAACACGCGGTTTTGACCGGATCATCACAGGTTATTATCAATGGCCTATTGGGCAAAAGAATTGATCTTAGACGAGGAGTACGTCAAGGGGACCCATTATCACCACTTATTTTCATCATGGCAATGGATTTTTTAACAAGATGGCTTCAGAAATTGGTCAATACGGGGGCATGGAAGCTACTGTATCAAGACATGAAACCATGCCTCCTTTACGCGGACGACGCCCTCATCTTTCTCAAACCAGAAATTAGATCAGTCCAGATGCTCAAGATAGTTTTCACGGCCTTTCAACAAATAACGGGACTAGCCGTCAACCTACACAAATCAGAAATTACGTTGGTAGGAGACCGGGATCAGCAGGGACATCAACTGGCGGCATACATGGGATGCAAATTGGGTCAGCTACCAATAATTTACCTCGGCCTCCCACTGTCATCTAGAAAACTTAGCAACAATGCATACCTACCACTCATACAAAGGTTCAACAATAGGTTGGCAGGATGGGCAGCAAAGCACCTGACAATTGCAGGGAGGTTGGTTCTCCTAAATGGGATTTTATCCGCATTACCGGTATACTACATGTCTTGCTTCCAAATTCCTGCATGGGTGATAAAAAGATAGATAAAATAAGAAGAAACTTCCTGTGGCACGGTGTTAACTCACAGAAAAAGATGAACCTTGTGAACTGGGAACTCGTTTGTACACCGAAGGAGTTAGGGGGACTGGGAGTAATGGATCTCAAAACATTCAACACAGCCTTGTTGTTCAAACGGTGTTGGAAATGACTTAAACCGGAAACCAACCTACACAAACCGCTACTACTCCACATGGAGTTGTCTCACAACATACAACCACAGTCACTGATGAAACTTATTTCCAAATCGAAACAATTCTGGGACAGCTGTATAACAAGAACAGTCGGGGATGGGACAACAATCAGTTTCTGGTACCAAGATTGGGGAATCGGTCTCCTCAATACAAGATACCCGGACCTTCACTCCTTTGCATGTCAAGACACTCAGACAGTGGCGGACGTACTCCGCTCATCACAATTGAATCTCCGACAACCGCTTTCGCTGACAGCGACGACTCAGCTGAATGAAATATCGAACCACACACAACAAATTCAACTCACAGCACGGCCGGATGGAGAGAAATGGAAGTGGTCAAAAACTGGGGATTTTTGGTCAAATCGGCATACTGGGCAATGAAAAACAAACCTTTTATATCCAATGGCACTCACCACATATGGACACTCAAAGCACCGCCCAGGTTCAGAGTTTTCGCATGGCTCATGGTATTGAACCGCATCCTCACCATAGACAATCTAATGAGTAAAGGTATGGTACTGGTAAACCGATGTGCCATGTGCAAAAACAGCCTGGAAACAGTAAGACACTTACTCAGGGAATGTCACGTGGCCAGTGAGATTTATGCAAGAATGATGGGAGCATACCAAATCAGAATGCCAGAGTACCAACAAGAGGTACATCCCATAGTAAATCTCACGTACACGGTAAAGGAGAGATCATTAATCTTAATAGCATGCTTCATCATATGGAGGGAGAGGTGCTCACGAACATTCGGGAGGAATGAAAAAGGGATAGCATATCTCATGCGACAAATCAAGGAACAGTGGAAACACAGCTCCGGAGCGGCAACAAGAAGAACAATCCTGCTCAACCAATAACACAACCACTTTTGTTTACCAGTTAATGCACCAGAGGGAAAGCCTAACTCAGGCTATCACCTTAGTTTATTTTACAAAATTTTATCTGCTTAGACACGATCTGTAACATAACCTATGTAACATTTCGTTCTTCAATCAAACAGAGGCTTGACCTCTCTTTTATTCAAAAAAATATAAAAAAAAATTATCCTGTATCCATCTCCATTCTCTACACTCCACACACTGAGGTGTCCACTCTATCTGATGCCTACCAGCCTACGGAACCGAAGGATAGCCAAATCGGTTTGATGTCCAATGGGCATAGGACCAAGTCGTGTCTTCTGCAAGGTATGAATTATTCGATATACTTTACGATGCGTGCAATTAATCTGTTAAAGTCAATCGGACGTCTTTTACTGGGATTCGGTCCGATGCCCATTGAAGCGACCTCTTTAGAGCGGTTGAAAAAGTATTGGACATGAAAAATGGGGATTTTTTTTAAAAAACATAATTAAAAAAAATATTTTTACCAAACCAACAATAGTTATTGTTTTTTTTACAAAAATCATAAGAACCGAACTGCCAATTCGGTCCGCTTAATTTTTTACTTTTTGGACCGAATTGGCAATTCGATCCATGTTGATTTCACAAATTGTCACAGAAAACTGTGTTGCGTTTGTGCAATGGCTAGGGACCAAATTGCCAATTGGTCCAGTGTTTTTTTAGTTCGGACCGAATTGGCAATTCGGTCCAAATTTTTTTTTTGTTTTTTTAGGTTTGGTTGAAATTCTCACTTGTGTATATATATCATATCGGATGTAGGTCAAATTGAATTTGAAAACGAAAGACAATTAAATAGGAAAATTTACATTGTGCCCTATTTTTTCAAACATAGAACAAAATATCCTCCTCTTAAAATTCTTAATAAAATGTCCTTGTGGACTCCACTTTTCTCCTCTCTTCCCTTCCCTCCCACTTCTCCCTATTTACTTTTCTTTATTCTTTGTTTAAATAGAAAAATACAACTATAATTTCATTCACGTTTTGCATTATTTTTATATTTTTTGTGTATAACTGATTACAATTAAAAATTGTAGCGTAAAATTTTATTTGCTTAAATAAAAAAAGCATAATATTAGCTTATAGGTGGAATTTTTCAACATATAGATCATTTTAAAAATTATTAAAATACATAGTATTAACTTATTTTATAAAATATTTTTAATTTACATATTATTTTAACATAGACATTCTATCTAGTTTATTTGTTTTAAAATTTATATTCCTATTTTTAACAATTATAAGAATTTTATCACATCACATGTTAAGAACAATTTAAATTAGGATTGGTCAATTGAAATAATAATTTGATAAATTAGATTCTTTAATAAATAATAATGTGGTCAATTGAAATTTTAAAACGAATAAATTAGATATAATTTTAGCCGGATCACTTTTTTTTCATCTCTCATGGAGGATATTAGATGAAATTTGATTTACTCTATTTCATTTTCAATTTTTTGGCACAATCTAGCGAGTAAGAATTACACATCTTTGTTAATGTAAATGTTTCCTTAATTAAATTTACAATAGCATAGCCCTAAAAAAAAAAAAAAAGTTGGGACCGAATCGCCAATTCAGTCAGGAGTCTTTTTCGGATTTTCTGTGGCTGTCTTTCTGAAAATTTGCGAAATCAACATGGACCAAATTGCCAATTCAGTTCAAAAAAAAATTAAGGCGACCAAATTGGCAGTTCGGTTCTTATAATTTTTGTAAAAAAAAAATAATCATGTTGGTTTGGTAAAAATAATTTTTTTAATTATATTTAAAAAAAAAAATCCGAAAATGGACTCTAGGAAACGCGGCAAGCCGCACTTGAGAGCGGACCCACCCAAATAGTGATACAAAACTCTGGGAATGTAAAACCTTCAGCCACTCCGACTCTTTCCACTTGTCATATCTCTCAGCAAACACCAAGTAAACGCGGGAATCGGATGCTAAATTTAGAAACGGAGTTTACAATGAACGATATGGGAAAAGAGGAAGCGAATTCAGTTTTAGATCTCCTTCTCTAAACAGAAGCTCTGTTAATGGCAATGGCGAGAGAAACTTTCCTCGGATCTAGGGTTTCGTCGTTAACCCCAAATCCGCCATGTTTATGGCCAGGGATCCATGAGATAAATCTCTACCCCACTCATCGGAGCTCGTTTTACGCAAATACTCTAATGATTGTAGAATTTTTGTGTTGTCGTGCTGCTTTCTTATCCAACTATTGGTAATTTACAAACCTTTTCACTTGGGACCACATTCGTGCATAAATTGTGTGGCCTCCAATTGCCAACTTTTGCTTTTGTGTATTAAATTCTTTTGTTTTCATCTATATTCGAGAAAATTCAATCTTTGTTAGTGGACAAAATTTGACAAAGACTCTGTCTTTCAAGTGCATTTTTGTTCAAGTCTAGTAGTTTCCATATAACATTAGCAGATAGAAGGCTCTACTTGGACTGATAAGCCAGTTTGCTGTTTTGGATGTTTGCATGGGGTCCCACAACTGTTGAATAAAGAAATTGCATTTATACTTGGTATATAAATAGCTCAACTAATAATTCAATGGCCGGCACATCTGCACATGTCTTGCCTGCCTTTCCAAGTATTGACCTATAAAAAAGCACCAGCTAGAGAGCATCTGAATAATTTAAAAAGAGGAGAAGAGGAAATCAAGCACAGTTGATCAGGACAGAGGAAATCAGCTTATTAGATAAGTTTTTTTAAGGTGTCTTATATTTTATTTTTATCAGGTCAAAATATATTGGTACTTGGTACTTTGGTAGCACAAATTCTTCAAGACATATATACCTGAATATGCTGTCATTTGGGAAATTTAATATTGGGTTTCCTGAACTGGGTAAGTAACTATGTCTTTGGATTGCCATTTTTTATCTCTTTGTAACCTCACGACTGCGTGGACTGCGTTGCTAGAAAATTTTCATTATTAGTTTTATATGTTTTTTTTTTAAGTTACCTCTGCCATATAATGTTAAATTATGGCTAGGTCGATGATGCTACATTGAGATTTATTGTGTTTTTCCCCCTTTTTCTATGAATATTAGAAACTGGTACCTTTTTCCTTCCAGATTTTCTATTACTGTTTTATTTTCTCGTCTTTTTTTTTTTTTAATTACAGTTTTATCAAAGCCAGCATATGTCTATCATCATTGAGAGTATGTTAAAACTGACACATGCTGACCATCATTTTTTTGCAGATTTTGTGTGAGAAATGGAAACTGAGATCATATATTCTCCTTCAAGGCAAGCAGAGGAAATCCCATCTCTCCTATCTACGGTACAATCAAGAGTTGTTGGATTTGATGTTATTCACACTCCCAGTTCGGAAAATTCAATATCTCAAGTAAGCTCTTGTGTATAACCATTTATCTAAGCTAATATTTAGAGAATGTACACTAAAAATTTCTCTGCTATGCATGCCGGTGCAAACTAAATATTGTTTTTCTCCCTTGATTTGCACTAAATCTGCCCATATCTTTCATTCTCAGGTGCCAGAAAACAGAAGTGCCACTGAAAATCTTACGCCAGAGCACTCAA
Source organism: Carex parvula (assembly GCA_025461045.1). NCBI lineage: Eukaryota > Viridiplantae > Streptophyta > Magnoliopsida > Poales > Cyperaceae > Carex > Carex parvula. The sequence continues at coordinate 404,023 of JAJGRW010000370.1, read as the reverse complement.
AATTCTACCATCATGAACGTACCACCTCCATCAGCATGCCATCATCACCATCCATGCTGTACCTACAAGAACAGGGAACAAATCCATCTATACCTAATGGGACTCCTTCACCAAATACCTATTTTGGCCTCCCCCCGAGAAAATCGAACGCGGAGAAATTTGATCCAAATAAGAAGGCCCGCTTCCACTCTCATCCGATGGGAAGTGATCAAAAGAGCAGTAACACTGTTGAGGGTTTTGATGGTTTGGCAACACAACACAAATTGCGAAGGAGCAATGAAGTACGAGATAACCGGTATGATCCTTTTAAGACTTGGTCAGGCAAGTTAGAAAGACAGATTTCAAATTTGCGCAGGAAGCCACAGGAGTTGCCTGAAAATGTTCATTCAGAGACACCTCAGACGGCTCGTGTTCCAAAAGTTGGCCGGTTTTTTGATGCGCTGGAAGGGCCTGAATTGGACAGGCTCAAGGTAACCAAACAAAACTTCATCAATTCTATTGAAGTATCTTAAGTTCTATTCTTTTTTTTTTTTTTAACATCTTCTTCTTTTTTGACTTGTTGGTAAACAAGTTATGCTTTATAAGAATAGAATTTTAGTAGCATATATAAAAGCAGTTTTGTTCTTTACAACTCACAGGAAGATTATGTTAGGTAGTTCAAGTAATTTGTTTACCTATGTATCAATTTCCAGAAAAGCTTGTTTTTTGTGCATCAAATTATGTAAATTTGATGTATTCTGAATGATTGTATAAAAATTAAAATTTGATGTATTCTGAACAATTGTATAAAAATTACCAAATTACGAACCTCAATGAGGTCTAGATATAAATATCTTTTCTTTATCTTTGACAGGAATTTGAAGAATTGGTGCTTCCAGAGGACAAGAAATGGCCATTTCTCCTTCGATTCCCTGTATCCACCTTTGGTATATGCCTTGGTACGAGCAGCCAAGCCATCCTATGGAAAACTCTTGCCACGTCACCACCTGTTGAATTCCTCCATGTACCCCTCCTAGTCAACCTGGTCCTATGGTGCATTTCCATTTCTGTGCTTGCAATTATGGCCGTCATTTACTTGTTCAAGATCATTTTTTACTTTGAGGCAGTACGCCTTGAGTACCACCACCCAATAAGAGTCAACTTCTTTTTTGCCCCTTGGATCGCTTGCCTTTTTTTAGCAATAGGACTACCCCCCGGCATTGCCCAGAACCTGCCCCAATTTCTATGGTACATTTTGATGACCCCATTTCTGTGCCTTGAACTTAAAATCTACGGGCAATGGATGTCTGGAGGTCAGAGGAGTCTGTCTAAAGTTGCAAACCCTACAAATCATCTTTCTGTCGTGGGGAATTTTGTGGGTGCATTGTTGGGAGCTTCTATGGGCCTCAAGGAGGGGCCCTTATTTTTCTATGCGGTTGGGATGGCACATTATATTGTCTTGTTTGTGACATTGTATCAGAGACTGCCGACAAATGAGACGCTTCCCAAAGAGTTGCACCCAGTCTTCTTTTTGTTTGTGGCAGCACCGAGTGTGGCTTGTATGGCATGGGCAAAGATCAGTGGAGAGTTTGGATTTGGATCGAGGATTGCTTATTTTATTGCTCTCTTCTTATATGCTTCCCTTGTAAGTGTCTTCCAGATAATATCGTTGATTTATTTTACTCTTGGCCATACACAAAAGAACAAATAAACAAGTAAAAGAAATTAAGAAAATATTCACAAAGGAATGCCAAGAGATGAAATTATGATTAACAATTTTCTAGTTATGAACTAGTACAAAAACATTTTGACATTTTGAAGGGATTGAGAATTAAGGTCACGTATGTGTATGCAAATTCATCCAAAATAGTTGCTTATGATGTACTTGTAAACTGTTTTAAAAAATGGAAACAAATTTGTAGGTCATAATTCTCATCCTTGTAAAAGTTGCCCAGTCTCTAAAAATGAAGCAGCTGTTAAGTTTCTGTTTACATTTGTAGCCTTAGGCGAAATTGAGGCATCATCTAACCGCTTACTTTTACTTGTGAAAATTTCAGGCTGTTCGAATAAATTTCTTTCGTGGATTCAGGTAATTTTTATTTGTGTCTAGAAACTCAATATTTTCATTTCTCCGTGTCCACTATTTATATCCAAATTAAAGCTAAAGCTTCTTTGTTTTCATTTTTACCGTCAGGTTTTCCCTTACATGGTGGGCCTATACTTTCCCAATGACCGGGGCAGCTATAGCAACAGTAAGATACTGCATCGAAGTGAGCACCGTCTTCACCAAGTCTCTGTCAGTTGTGCTTTCTCTCATATCCACTCTAATTGTAGCGGTACTGCTCGTCTCTACCATGATCCATGCATGGGTATTACAGGATCTCTTCCCCAATGACATCTCCATTGCCATCACTCATCACCTGCCAAAGAGTAAAACTCAAGATGTAGATGTAACTGATGTGGAGTTGGGTGATTCTGAAGAGTCAAAATAAGATTTTGAGATGCCAGGTGGAACTTTTGTCGGCTTTGGTGACACGGTTCGATCTTTATTTTCCTATGATGGGATACTTGGAGATGTGCATCAGATAGAATATATAGACTTAAAATCATATATAGTGAGCGATTATAAGATGGCATTTTATCGGATGTATATATTAGTTGTTGCGTGATCGGATTATAACTATAGATGGAGAGAATTAATGGACAGAAGTTTGTATATGATTATCAATAGAGGTTCTCTTATGTTCTAACAATCAGAGATGCTAGCATTGTATTTTCCCCAGAATTGCAACAGATTTTGATAAAATTGGAGCTCTTAAATGGCTTGCTTGTTACAATTGGCCCTAGTTTTCATATTTTTATTTTGGGGTTTAATTGTTTAGTTTCACGGTTACCTAAAAAGCATTCTGTAGTTCTGTAACACTCACCTTTATATATTTGCTTTAGGCTTTCCAGCGGTCAAGAACGGGGTAAATAGTACCTTTTTATTTTTTGTAAAACCATATAATTTAGTTATAGTATGAGTAGGTCTTTTGCGCGCTTTCTTTTGCAAACTCTCGGGGAAAGGTGCGTTTTCTTCCAACATGTTTGGCGGTCACATCTTGGGCTTTGATTAGGGAAAAATAGAAGACTATCGGCCCGGCCCATGTAATACACAGAAGTATCGTTGAACAAATTAACTCCGCACGCATCTTGAAGCGAAGCCAACAAAAGGCGGGAAAAAGTACTCAACGACGCGCGCACGCTCGAGCGCCGACCGAGTGAGACGGCACCTTGACAGCCGCTGCCAAACCTTTCGATCGATCGATCGATCGAGAGAGAGAGAGAGAGATAGAGGAAGCAATGGCGGATGAGAAACCAGATACACCGAACCCGACAAGGCGAAATTTCCCGGCTTTCCCGTTCGATCCGTACCCTATCCAATTCGAGTTCATGTGCTTCCTCTACGAGTCTCTCAATAAAGGAGGAATAGCCATGCTCGAGAGCCCCACTGGTAATTATTTTTCTTCTTCCCAATTTGTTGATCTTTAATTAAATCCTAGTATCTGATGTCCTAAAAAGGTGCTTAGTAAGTTATCTGTACCAGCCCATAACAGCCAAATACTGAGCCAAGGCCAGGTTATGCATAATTTATTACCATTGTATTTTGCCAATAAAAATGGCAGGAACTGGAAAAACCCTCAGCATTATTTGTAGTGCACTTCAATGGCTCGTTGACAGAAGAAACCGACCCGCTAAACAAAACAGTCCATCTTCTTCAAATAAAAATGAAGGATATGAAGATGAACCCGACTGGATGCGAGATTTCACTGCACCTTCTCCTGTTCCAGAAAAGAGAACCACTAAATCAAAACCCAAAGTGCCTGAAAAGAAAGCTCCTAAGATGCCAGAGAAATTTGGAGAAGAGGTCCGGGAAGAGGATGAGAGGGAGTTTTTACTTGATGATTATGAGAGTGAAGATGAAGGGATGGAGAGGTTGAAGCGAAAGGTCAAAAAGTGTTCAGGTTGTTATAGTAGTAGTAGTGAAGAGGAGGAAGATTTAGAAGAAGAGGTTAAACCGAAGATTTATTTTGCAAGTAGAACGCACTCTCAGCTGTCTCAATTTGTGAAGGAGTTTAGAAGGACCAAGTTTGCTTCTGAACTGAATGTTGTTTGTCTGGGGTCAAGGAAGAACTTGTGCATTAATCCTGGTGAGAAAACTTTTCAGGCATTATATTGTCGTCTTTTTCTTTTCTAAATTAGGCCTACTAATCTATTGTATTGCATATCAATTGCATTTGCAATAACACTGAACATTTTATGGGGGAAATTGGTCAGTAATGGTGGAAATGGTAGTGTTAAAATCATGCTTAGTTCATTCAAATATGACTGAATTGCCCTTATTGTTTGACATCAATTAAAGATCATTTGCTCCATAGGCACTAAATATGAACTAACATGTAAATCCACTTTGACTTTGATATCAGTATTGGAAACCTAGTGAAAGTTATGAAAGATGCTGTCTTTCTTACAACATCTAAATATTGGTTTTCTGTTACAAAAAAAAAAAAATCTTTGAGGAAATGAAAATTCTACTGCTAAGTTTATTTGGTCCCCTGTTGTCATTTTCTGTAGCTGTATTGAAGTTAGGAAATGCAAGTAGGATGAATGAACGTTGCTTGGAATTGCAGCATAACAAAAAAGAGGTGAAAGTTGAGGTAATTTCTTTTCTCATTTATCAGAAAATCAAATAAAAGGTAATAAGTAAGGATTTCATTAAATGACTCCATTGGGTAATAGATTGTTATTTTTGAGGCAAATATACAAAGCCTATTTCAAATTTTACAGATGGTAAAAGAAGAGAAATCTAAAAGGAGAGAGATGAGGAGGAAGAAAATTTAACAAATTAACAATTTGTCGCCCATAGTCCTGGTATAGTATAGATATGTACCTGTTAGTTGCAGTTCTTCTTGTAAAACAGGTGAATGTAGTCTGAGAAGTATTCTTTTATTTTTAGATAGAATTGTAAAAGTCTGATTACACATATCTGTTAGTTCTTTTAGTAAAAAGACAATAATATTGCAGTTATGTTCAAGTATTTACTGTACGATCTTTGCTGTTTAATTATCCAATAGAATTTTTTACTGTTAACTATTGAAAACATTAAGACAGTTAAGCATATGTTCAATCACTAATTGCTAGCAAATATATTAATTACTTGGCAGGTGCAGAATGAAAATGGAAGGAAAGCCAAAAAGAAGGTTTCTTCTGGATGCCCCATGTTAAAAAAACAATCACTACGGAAACAATTCAGAAATGAAGCACTGGATAATGGTGCATTAGATATAGAGGATTTGGTGCATCTAGGAAACAAGATTGGTACATGTCCATATTATGGAGCCCGTGACATGATTCGATCTGCTGACCTAGTGATTCTTCCATACCAATCCCTTCTTTTGAGGTCGGCACGTGAATCACTTGGTCTTGATTTGAAGGGTAATATAGTCATTATAGACGAGGCTCACAATCTGGCTGATTCGCTTACAAGCATGTATAATTCAAAGGTTACTTATTCTCAGGTAGAATCTCTGATTCATATATTAAGGTTTTATATTATCAGTCTTTTTATATTATAACGAGCTTTAACTTGATCCAATATAGGTCGGAAGTAATTCTCAATTGAGCTAGGGCAATACTCAACTTAATCTTGTTTTATCCTCCAAAGTGCTATTCTACACTAAATAAGATCAGAGAATACAAGAAAAAAAATAAGGAAAACACGTTAATTGCTAGATTGTATTTCAAGTCAAAACATAATTTTTTTTGACAAATTTCATACAGTTGAATCGAGTTCTCTCTCACCTAGAGGCTTATTTCAAGAGATTTTGCAACCTGTTGGGGGCAGGAAACCGCCGGTACATACAAACCCTGATTGTATTATCAAAATATTTCATCAAATTTCTCAGCAATTCAAGCAATAATAGCACCAATGGTACAATGACTATCAACGAGTTCTTGTTCTCTCTCGACATTGACAACATAAACCTGGTTAAACTTTGTCAATATGTGAAGGAGAGCAAAATTGTTCACAAGGTAAATAAATATCACATAATTATTTTCTATGATTTTTTTTTGGCAAAAGATCTTCCATCACTATTCTTGTTACAAAAAACACATGGTTTTCAGTGTCAGTAGAAAATCTCAAAAACAAACTTGTGCACTGAGTTCACTAAAAAGAAGTAAGGACTTGCCTGTATTTCTATAATACCCGCAGAACGTTTAATGTTTATTAAGAACCTAGAAGTCAAAATATTATGACCTTAAATATGAAACCAGCAAGAATATTAAAATGGCTTCATGCTAGGTTTAAGCTATTAAAAAATGAAATTATATAATACTTTTTGCAGAAGTTGTATAGGGCCAATGTTGCACATAAAAAAATAGAATCTCTAGCGTCAAATGAACTATCTGTTGAATTATCCTTTGTTCATCTAGGTGGGTGTCTTTGCAAATAGCTTTATTTCTTTTCATACGTTTATTCTTCTTTCTTGCAAAAGCCCACAGTTCTATTTCGTTCACCATCTATATGTTTTTCTAATCCAACAAAATGTTCAGGTTAGTGGATATGGGGATAAATTGATTTCAACAAGTCAAAGTGGTGAACAAATTTTCCAAGAAGGGAGCTTGGTATCAGACTTCCAATCAATGGCCGATATTTTACTCTCTCTCATGAATAACAACACTGATGGAAGGGTTGTAATCTCGAAGCAAAAATCCTCCTTGGAAAGTGCAGAAGAAGGCCACCTCAAGTTTGTGATGCTCTCTGGAGAGAAGATCTTCTCTGAGGTTTATAGCATTTATACTGCATTTATCTAACTTTGTAGTACAGGCCTTTGTATTGTCAAGAAATTGCAAAAACAACCCTCTTTCCATTTATAGGAAGAGGTTGCACAGTCACAGTTACCAGTTGGGTTTTTATATAGTGTTATTTGAACTTCACCCATGATCTTATTTTTTACTGTTTTAGTTGGGTTTTACTCGTGCAGAGCAGAAGGCAGTACAAACACAACCCTTAAGAACAGTAATTAAGTGCAGACAAGAGGTCTGTTGTGTAGTTATTTCTTACCAATTATTGTGTACATTGGTAGTGCATATTATTGAAGGGCAACTGAGGATTCGAGTTAATATTGAAATTTGCAATGGAGGGGCTGATTTCCATAAAGCGAAAGGGAGGGGTAATTTTTGTGATCTCAAACAAACCAGGGGCTCTTGCAAAATATGTTTGAACTTAAGAATATGTATAAAAGTAATTAAAAAAGGTTATTATTTAGGTTGTAGAAGATGCGCATGCTGTTATTATGGCTGGTGGCACGCTTCAGCCTATTGAAGAAACAAGAGTACGCTTATTTCCCAAAGTACCCTCAGAAGAAATAAAGTTTTTCACATGCAATCACATTGTGCCTCCAGAGAGCATTCTTCCTATGGCCATTTCACGAGGACCCTCTGGCTTGACTTTTGACTTCAGCTACAATTTTAGGAGCTCACCTCAAATGGTACAAATAGCTTTCCCATTTCCTTGCATGTAGACAAACTTCTGAGAATTGAAGTAATTTTACTCGCTCAGATGTCACCTGTTTGGATTCAATCAACTCTGGTGTAGGTTTTTTAAAAGGATTAATGGATTCAATCAACTTTGGCATAGGTTTCTAAGAGAATGGAGTTATAATTCATTGCTTGATGCTCAAGTTTTGCTATAGCCTCAAATAAGCCACAAATAAGCAACCAACTTCTGTACTATTATCCTTAAAACTACTCCTATGACATAATTCTCTCTTTGCATCCAATCATTATTTTCTTTAATTAATACATCTATCTATTAGTTTATTACCTTTTTTTTTTTTCTGTTTACCAGATAGAAGAGCTGGGGCGCTTCCTTTCTAACATAGTAGCAGTTGTTCCCGAAGGAATGGTCGTATTTTTTGCTTCTTACGAGTATGAGCGCACAGTTTACGATGCATGGAACTTGTCAGGCATCCTTGCAAAGATATCCAAGAAAAAGCAGGTATTTCGAGAACCAAAAAGCAGCACTGAAGTGGAGTCTACATTAAAGAACTACAAGGAGGCAATAGAATCTTGTAAATCTGTCAAAAAAGAAACTGAAACGAGTTGTGCTGGAATAAACGGTGCTATTCTCCTAGCAGTTGTGGGAGGGAAGATCTCCGAGGGAATTAATTTCAGTGATGGAATGGGACGATGTGTGGTCATGGTGGGCTTACCTTATCCCAGCCCGTCAGATTTGGAATTGGTGGAGAGAATAAAGCACATTGAAGGGATTTCTTGTTCTGATTCCAGTTACAATGCAGAATCAGGATTTGCTGTGTTGAAAAGATGCAGCAACAAGGGGAGGGATTACTATGAGAATTTATGCATGAAGGCAGTTAACCAATCGATTGGTACGTTTTATGAGTTATAATTCTAATTGTCCTAGTTGAAGAAGCCGTACCTAAGTTGTACTGTTTTAAATATCAATTAATACCCAAAAGGTCTTGATATATACCTCTAATCCTTACAGGATTGGTATAATGTGTTGCTATCCAAAGGCCTCGGCAAATTTGCTAACCTATATTGTAAAAATATGCCTAAAAGCCAGACATCCAGTTGTTCGCAAAAGAGTCAGTCATTATTATTATTGCTTTAATTTAAAATTTCTTATAAAAGGTTCCATCTAATTGTCTCCCCTCTTAAATGTCTCAAATACAGGAAGAGCTATTAGGCACATAAATGATTATGCAGCAATGTTATTGGTTGATGCTCGTTATTCTTCCAACCAATCAAAAAATAACTCCTTGCCACGTGACAAGCTGCCAAAATGGATTAAAGATCGATTGGTTTGTAGCACTGAGGGCTATGGTGAAGTGCACAGATCACTTGTGCAGTTTTTCAGATTAAACAAGCAGAAACATGTAATGTGATAGTGATACTTTGTATAAATATGTCTTTAGTTTTATTGCACAGTTGCCAGAGGTGGTCTGTACGGTGAATTGATGGTTTAAATAGAGATGGTTGATCTCAACAGGGTGATATTTTTGCACACATTTTTGGTTTACTTCTGATAAAAAATCTCATATGGCAATATGACGATGGAAATACAAATAATATTTGCAGATGTATTTCTAAATCAGTTTGTTGTTGGTATGGTACGGTCTCTGCTTGGAAAGAGCCGTTGTATCTAATACCAATTTTGCGTGTCCCTTTGCCAGATTCTTAGGTTGAATAAATTATGTTTAATCTTAATTTGATGATAATTTAATCTTGATTTATCTGATAATAAATTGCTTACTACAGCATATAAATGTCTCGGAGTAGTTCAACTTGTACCTGATTGGGTCTTCTATGGCTTAACATGTCTGATTCGGGGAAATTAGAAATTAAAGAAGCACAATCCGCAGGACACAAGAGAAATTAGTAATTGACAAATTTGGTCCCGTGTCTTAACGTGTCTGATTCGGGCTTTCTATGGGAAAATATAAGCATATGCGCTCTTCTCGGTTAAAGATTATTCCAGTTGTTTGTTTTGAATTGTCTTAGTATAATATTAGATGCCTGTCCCCTTATATATAAGAGAGCCCAGTCAGTTCATATGTAATTTATTAATCTAAAATTAGGTATACTCTGAAAATTGCATGAAGACGTTGTCCTGATAGAGCTTTCAAAAAGATTTACCCTTTTTGTATTGTACAACGACCAAAATGTAACTTAAGAAAAGGAATTGGATCAAGCATCCCTCTCTTGATTGGATGGAGATGCACTTGGTCTGAGAAAGTACCGAAATATTAAAAAAAAAACAATGTGTTTTTCCAGTCAAAGAGGATTCTACCAATAATCAACTATAGATGTATCATATTTTAGACCCTGAAATACCCTTCATCTTTAATTTGACACTAGACAAGGACACCTTAAAGCATGTGATCATCCCTTTCTGAAGTTATAGATCTAGTTAATTTATCGATAAAACAATAGTCGATGCTAACATGTCTAACAAACTTAAAATATGTTGGAGAATGACTTCATGCTAGAAATTAGGAAAGGGAAAACGTTAGTTAATGAAATAGGTATTTTGGGCCGAAACTGTTACATATCGTGTACATGATATCATAAAATAAAAAAAATATAAATTCTGATCACATTATTGTAAAAAATATAAAATATTATGTCAAGTTTGTCATAAATTACAAATTAAAAACTATATAAAATGATGGGTAAACCAAATTTATCTTAATAATAATACTTACAAACAATATATAAATCATAATATTTAATTTTATATTTATAAATCACCCTAAAGGCCAGGTACGAAACAACTTTTGTCGGTATCCTTATATATCCGATAAGCTAGCAATTTTTTTTATCCATATTATTATTGCATATTAAGTTAACAAAAAAATTATTATTCATTCCCGCTTTACTGAATATGATACGAATAGAGTAAATGGGGAAAAAAGTTTCGTTGACACTCCTGAATAAGATGAGGTCTCAAACAAACAAAAGCCAATCTAATTAATTTATAATTAAGGATATGTAAACATATATATGAAGTTCCAACAATTAACGTTTCTACTTAGCACCAGAAGTAGTTTTGCAAAGGTAATATAGGCATTATACTATGAATTCATGATAAATTAAAGAATGCATGGGCATGCATTAAAAAATGGTCAAAATGAGCTGGGATTGACTTTAGCAACACTCTAAGCTATGCTTAGTCTGGGTCAGCTTAACGTTTAAGTTGACACTTCTCATTTCACCAAACAGATATCCTCCAATTTAAAAAACTTTTAAGGTATATCCTTATATATAGTCATACCTAGTTCTCTTGCCATGCATCCCGTAAACATTTCCCTCTTGATCTCAATTTATTTTTTTCTAGAATAATGGCTGTCCCTTCCTCTTTTCTCATGACAGTCCTTGTTTTTTCATGCTCATATTATTCATCTTTCCTGCCACAACAGAGTCTCAGGAAACTGGCAGTACAAGACACTATAAGTTTGATGTGAGTTTACATGCTGCTAACCTTGAAAACAAAAGTTATTCTCAGTTTTGAAAAAAATCTTTTGGAATAATATTCGTTAACCGTAATTACAGGTTCAAATGACGAATGTGACGCGTCTTTGTGAAACCAAGAGCATTGTTACAGTGAATGGGCAGTTTCCAGGTCCTAAACTTGTGGCGAGGGAAGGCGATCAGGTCATTGTCAGAGTAGTTAACCATGTCCCCTACAATATCACCTTACATTGGTACGCCATTTTTTCTCTTCATAAATTTTAATCTTTGTATTTTGAATAAACTTAGCAGTCACATTAGGTTACTTAAGCTCATTTAAGTTAGCCAAACATGATAAACACCTGGCTCGGTTACCTTATCATTTATCTGAAAAATGTATAGGCATGGAGTGCGGCAGCTACGGAGTGCATGGGTCGATGGTCCAGCTTATGTAACACAATGCCCAATCCAGAAAGGCCACACCTATGTTTACAACTTCACAATTGTGGGACAGAGAGGTACTCTATGGTGGCATGCACATATCTCATGGCTTCGCTCGACTGTTTATGGGGCTATCGTCATCCTACCTAAACTCGGTGTTCCTTATCCGTTTGCAAAGCCTTACAAGGAAGTCCCCATCATTTTTGGTACATTGATAATTAATGCTTTTTATTCATACATTGTTAATTTGAATTTTCTTTTTTACTGGCATGATTTTTTTTTTTGAAGGTTGGATCCTTGGCGGTCCAACGATTGATTGATAAGTAAAAAAATATTACAAGGTCCTAAGAGTGTACGCTAATATTACAGGATTATTGGAACAGAGCTAATTTACAATATATACATGCGCACTATAACAGCCTAACTTATCCAAAAGTAATCCAATTATGCATTTCTATGTCCGCTAGCTCAATGAGGGTTCTAGGTGGTTTTGATTTGGCTGTGAATGTTCGCCCATTCCTCTCTTTCCACAGTATCCAGAGCCCCGCTGCCCATGCCGTGTCCCACATCTTCCTCTGCACGGCGTCACCATTTTTTCGCCCCAGTAGCCATACTTGTAGGATAGTGTAATCGGCCCGCTGTTGGATCGTGCGAGTCAAATTCCTCTGTGCGAGAAACCCTCGCCAGAATCTCACCGCGAAGGGGCACTCCCAAAAGATGTGATCTCTATTTTCCACCTCCGCTGACGGGCACAGCTTGCAGCCCGTTTGCACCGCACACCCTCTAGTGAGGAGTACGTCCTGCGTGAGTAACTTGTTTTGTATAAGAAGCCAGAGAAAGAGTTTGACTTTCTGGGGGGCCCGAATCTTCCACAGCTTCTTGTTCGTGAAGGAGATGATACCTGTGTGGTGCATACTCCGGTAGGCTGAGGAGCAAGAGAATTGTCCTGAGGTGTTCCAGCGCCACAAGGTACGACCTGTTTGAGGGCAAGGCTTTACCGAGGAGTTGTAAAAATATACCAGCTTGCCTAGTTCTCTCAGAAAATCTGATTGATGGCCCCTTATATGACTCGGGTCAGTGACTCCATAAAGCTGTCTATGGTGCTTGCCAACAAACCTTGCTGATGGTTTTGGATAACCCAAAGCCATTTAGTCATGAGGGCATTATTTTGGCATTCAAGGTCGATGACTCCAATTCCCCCATTTATTTTCAGGGCGCACACGCGGTCCCAACTGGCCAGGCAGTTAATTCCTTTGCAGTCTTCGCGGCCCTTCCAGAAAAACCGCCGTCTCATGCTATCAATGTGTTTGATGACCCCTTTCGGAACTTTAAGTACTTGCATATAATGCAGGGGTATTGCCGAAAGGACAGCCTTTACGAGTGTTTCTCTTCCCCCATAAGATAGATAAGCCGTCGTCCATCCCTCTATTCTTCGCTGTACTGCCTGGAGCATGGGCTGATAGTCGATCTTCCTTGGTCGTCTGATTGATAGTGGCAAGCCCAGGTATTTGAGTGGCAGTTGAGCCGGCGGTGACCCCAGTATGAGCTGTATTCCTTGTGGGAGTCCCGCAGGCAGGGAGATTGGCACAAAGGAACTCTTCCCCCTGTTGATGTTAAGTCCCGTTACTTCTGCATAGTTGCTAAGGACTTTTGACACCACTCGCAGAGTTGTTGGGTGCGCTTCACAGACTATCACCGTGTCATCTGCGAATTGAATTGTCTGTGGTGGGAGGCTGAAGTGTGGATGCATTGAGTGCCGTGCGTTTGTTAAAAAATGATCCAGTGCATCTGCTACCAATATAAATAAAAGCGGGGAATAGAGGGTCGCCTTGGCGGAGACCCCGCTTGTGAGGGAAGAACCGGGTGAGGGCCCCGTTGACCTTGACTGCTGACCGTGACGTGCGCAGGATTTCAACTAACAACGCTAGCCACTTAGGTGGAAACCCCCTTTAGATTAATAGATTGACCATAAAGGTCTAATCTATTGTGTCAAAGGCCTTTTCAAAGTCCACCTTGTACAACACTGCCGGGATCTTGCTTTTGTGAAAGAAGGTGAGGAGTTCCCTTGCCGAGATGAAGGTTTCCATAATCGATCTTCCTTTGATGAATGCCGTTTGGTTCTTACCAACCAGTTCATGCAAGTGTGGCTGTAATCGATTCGCCATGATCTTTGTTACTATTTTAACCATCGTGTTGATGACGCTTATCGGTCTGTAGTGCGAAACACTGGTTGGGGTCTCTTTCTTAGGAATCAAAGTGATTGTTGCCTGGTTGAAGGTTTTGATGCCATGCACATTGTCATAGAAAAACTGAATCATTGCCAGAACGTCAGTCTTGATAATTGGCCAATATGTCCTGTAGAACTCTATGCGGAATCCATCGGGACCACTGGATTTATCTGCCGGCATCTGGTTGATTGCTTGTTTGACCTCTGCCTCCTCAATGCGATCGTCTAGACACTTGAGTTGGTCAGCCAACTCTTGCCCTACCTTGCCGGTGATATCAAACGGTTGCCGGTTGTGCGATGTACCGAGTAATGTTTTAAAGTGGTTGTGCAGGGTGCCTGGGAGCTCATTGTCTGGGATGGTCAGACCGCCGTCATCTTGGAGAGAGAGGATAGAATTGTGATTTTTCCGTCCGTTGGCCACGGCATGGAAGTATCTGGTGTTCTTATCACCCAACTTAAGCCACGTGCTTCCAGATCTTTCCTTCCATTTGGCTTCTTTGTTTGCCACCAAGTTAAAGATGTGTTCCCTCAGTTTTATCCGTGTTCGAAATTCCCCCGCATTGAGTGCTCTCACTTCCTCCGCATGGTCCAGTTGGCGCAGTACCCATTTGGAGATTTTAAGATAGGTCCCTGCTGCCCTGAATTTAGATTGAGACCATCGGTGGAGTCTTTTCCTGGCCTCCGCTATTTTGTCGTAGAGCGTGGTGGGTGGGTGGGGTCCCGTTGGAACCGCAGCCCACGCTATTTGAACCTCCTGTTGTGCCTCAGGGTAGCGTAGCCAAAATGTCTCGAATTTGAATCTTGGTCTGTGCGATTGTCGATGTGGTTTGATGTCGAGCAATAGTGGTGTGTGATCCGAAGCAGTGCAGGGTAGGTCCTGCAGATTGTAATTTGTGCCAAGGGAATTGAAATGATGTGAGAGGAGCGCCCTATCTAGCTTGGAGAATGTCGGGTTAGGCCGTTTACTTGACCAGGTAAAAGCTCGCCCCCGTAATGGCACATCAATAAGTTCCGCACTTCCAATGAAGCTGTTGAATTGAATGGTGGCTCCTAGGTTCCTGATAGGTGCGGTGGTGTCCTGAGCCGACCTATATATATTGAAGTCCCCGAGCACTATCCATGGGAGGTCATTTTTGGCCCGCACCCGGTGCAGTTCCTCAATGAACCGAAGTTTGTTGATTTCCTCTTGGGGCCCGTAGACTCCTGAACACATGAAAGAAAAGTTGCCTCGCTTGAGAGTTAGGGTTACTGTGAATTGACTCACTAAGGTCTCTACAAGAGAGAATGCACTACTCCACGTGAGTATGATTCCCCCTTTTGTTCCATCCGCATTCAAGCATTCATAGTTGTTGAATTTGGATGGGCACACTTGCTTAATTTTAAAAATGGAACACTCGCTCAATTTGGTTTCCTGAAAGCACACTAAGTCTGGTTTCGCATCAATCACCATGTCTTTAATAACTGCACATTTATGTAAATCTCCCATTCCGCGGACATTCCAAGTCATAAATCTAAGCGGCACAGATAAATTAGAATTAGAATTCATTAATAGTCTAGTCACAAAATATGCTCCTGGATTGAGCTCGGATTCTAGTTCACAACACAAAAGTTGAAATGTAAATGCATAATCTAAAGATAACTTGACTAGTTGAAACTAAATTAGCCTAAGTAGTCCCCTCCTCATCCTCATCCTCATCCTCACTGGAGCTCTCATCAGCGCTATCAAAGTCAAAGGCTCCAAGGACCGAGTCTTCTATGCCATCATCCTGACCCGGATCGTGCGATGCCCCTTCCTCCATATTGTTTGCCTTGAGCCCAATTCCACAAAGCTCATCAATCTCAGTTAATTGTCTCTCTGACAGACTGTTTGCCTCTATCATATCATCTTCCAGTGAACGAATTAGTGCCTGGCGCGCCTCGTTGCTGCCCTTGATGGCCGAAGCCTCCAGTTCAGTGGCAGCTTTCTTAGTTCGGGACTTCTTAGGGGTGTAGGTTTTAGGAGGACCCTTTTCTAAAAATCTGGCGCTACGGCGGGGCCCAACCGATGCTGGCTGTGCAGCCGGCTGCTCATCCTCTAGCATTAGATCAGTTGCTGGCTGTGTGATGGCAGGGTTGGCCGAGGGTGGTGTCAGTGGCCTGCACTCGTCCTCTGACGGGGGTTGGGGATCCCTGCCGGGTTAGATGCAGCACCCTCGGGGTCCGCTTCTTCAGAAGGCTCTTCTTCCTCCGGTTCTTCCTCTTCGGTTCTTCGTCTCTCTGCTCCTTGTATGCTGCTGCTTCCGCCTCCCACATGGCGAGATCCATGTCAAAATCATTCGGGGTATCATAGGAGGCATACCCTTCATCAGTGGCCGGAACGGATTCCTCATTATTCAATCCGATAGCCTCAATTGGTTCCTGCATCCAGACCCGGAGTGCTTAACGGGTCTATTGGTTGGCTCACGGTCTGATCCGAGCGCAGCGCTGGGACCGGGTGTAGGTATTTTTACAAAATATATATTTGAAATGTGCAAGGTGAATGGTGGAAAGCTGACACAGAACAAGTTATCAGCTAGGCTCTACAAACCGGTGGAGGACCTAATGTTTCTGATGCATATACAATCAATGGTCTGCCTGGCCCGCTATATAATTGCTCCGCAAAAGGTTTGAAAATATATATGCTAAGGAAATAATGAAATATCACAATGTCATATCATTCTTCAAGCTCCCTTAATATTAAAGAAGAGTTATATTAATTAACTATATCCGACTTACCCGAAAATAAGAACTTTATAGTAAATCCAGAGGATATGTGGATTCTTTATTACAACCAATCATACCGGCTGTCTGGAGAAGTGAGGAAGATCAATCAAAACTCAAAACTCAATATGAAATTCATTTTCTTTACAATGTAAACTAGCGTTAATTGCTATGCATCTATATATTGCAGCACGAAAGATACATGATATATCTATGGCTAATTAAAACAATTAAATCTATTTTGCGCCTTCCTTATATCCTAATTTGATCATAACAAACCAACTGCAGACACATTTAAGCTCAAAGTGAAACCTGGCAAGACATACCTCCTTCGTATCATCAATGCTGCCCTCAATGACGAACTGTTCTTCTCAATAGCCAATCATTCTCTTACAATCGTTGAAGTCGATGCAGTTTATGTAAAACCCTTTGCTACCGAAACAATATTGATAACCCCCGGGCAAACCACAAATGTCCTTCTTACAGCACACACACAATACCCGAATGCAAATTTCTATATGGAGGCAAGGCCATACGTCAGCGATCAAGGAACCTTTGACAACTCAACTGTTGCTGGAATTCTCGAGTATGAAAACCTGAAAAGTATTTATTTGTCTAGCTTTAACAAGAACCTACCACTTTATAAGCCAACATTGCCAGCTTTAAATGACACTTCGTTTGCGACGAATTTCAATAAGAAACTAAGAAGCTTGGCCAATTCTCAGTATCCCGCAAATGTCCCCAAAATTGTTGACCGACAATTCTTCTTTACTGTCGGTCTTGGAGAAAAACCGTGCCCTCCAAATGAAACATGCCAGGTTAGCACTTTTATGTAATGATTATATAGTTATTTATGTTGTCTGATGGTAAATCATAATATATTTAAAAAAACAATTACTTTTTATTTTCATAGTTTGACCATCAACTCTTTTTTACTATAAAAGGGTCCAAATGGAACAAAGCTTTCAGCTTCAATAAATAATGTCAACGGCACTCCTCCAATCTCATTTCACTGGAAAATCAAAAGGTGTGTATAGATCGAACTTCCCAATTATACCCCTCATGCCATCCAACTACACTGGAACTCCTCCAAACAACACATATGTTACCAATGGCACCAAAGTTTTGGTAGTTCCCTTCAATACAAGTGTGGAATTAGTGATGCAAGACACGAGCATTATAGGCGCCGAAAGTCACCCCTTGCATATTCATGGATTCAATTTCTTTGTTGTCGGGCGAGGGTTTGGCAACTATAACCCAGTTAAAGATCCGGAAGGGTTCAATCTAGCAGACCCTGTTGAGAGAAACACAGTTGGGGTTCCACCTGGTGGTTGGGTGGCTATCCGTTTCCTTGCCGATAATCCAGGTCTTCTAATTTTACTTAATTTGATCTTTTTTTCTTATTTGAATTGTTAAATTCACAATTTCACTTTGAGATAAAATTCACAACCCAAGTTGAATTGAGATGGCTCTTTTTATTTTCTAAATTTGAATTATCATTTTAAATTGTTACGGTATTTTGTATATAGGTGTTTGGTTTATGCATTGTCACTTGGAAGTGCACACCAGTTGGGGTCTCAGGATGGCATGGCTTGTGTTAGATGGAAGCCTTCCTAACCAGAAGCTGCCTCCACCACCATCTGATCTTCCCAAATGTTGAATTGACTCAAAGATCTAGATCCATTTTGTAGAATAATCGATAAAAATATCTTTTTGGAGTTATTTGGGTGTTTTTTTTTTACAATAATTTTGTCTGAATTTACTAACTTGGTGCGGTTAATGATATATAAGGTTTCATTTATTTCTTGGATGAGCAAGGATTGATGTAATATCTTTTAATATTTTAGCAGAAAATAATACCACTTTATAATTCATATTTTGATTACTATTCTAATAAGGATGTGCTCCACAAATTTAAAGGGAAGGGAAGGGGAGGGAAGGAGATGGAAGGAGTAAAGGAAAGAGCTAACCTCCAAATCAGGGTGTAAAGATTGGAGAGAAACTCTATTCATTTTTGTGTCTTGGTTCTCCTTTCTTCTTTTTGGCTCCCATCCAAAATTTAAGGCTATGGAGCAATCCGGTCACCCCTTCTCTCTCCTCCCCTCCCTCCCCTCTTCTGGAGTGAACAACTGAAGTCGATACTACTGGTGTGGTAGCAACAGAAGGACAAGCAACAAATGAAAAACAATATGGACTTTAGAAAGGGATCCTAGCTGTTGGTTATATGTCGAGAAATTCAAAACAACATATATAATCAGGTATCATAGTTAGTACTTTATATCGTTTGGTGCTGGAAAGAAGGGGTTTCCCAGGATGGAGATGATGGTGGCGGCGGCTCTGACAAGATTTTTGTTACATTTTGATTGGAACTACCTAATGGCCAATATCGTGTGTATGTTATAGTGAGAGATATGTCAGAGAGAAGTATGGTATAGTCTCTGCTCACAAAGATCCATTTTTCCTTGTAATGCCGATATTGCAGGTTCCTTTGCCAAATGTTAGATGCTGAGGAAATTCTGATTCATTTTAATTATTATTATTGTTTAGTAGTGCAAACGATACCTAGATCAAGAACAGAGTTCCAGAGTCAAAATTCAAACAAGATTTGTTCTATATTTTTTTTTTCTCATTTATCTTTCTTCTGAGTAGAAGAAAAGTCAAAACTCAAACAGGAGGAAAAAATCAGGGTGAAATGATCATCCTACACAGACTAAACAGGGGACTTAACGTGAAATGCTTGTCTTCTTTTGCTTGCAGATTCAACGGATGAATAAGAATTATATTTTTCAAATTGATATGCTCAAACAAGTGAATTTGAAAAATACTATGAACCAATAGCATACTTCTATCTCCAGATAGTTGTCGTCGCAAGATTTTTGTGCTTCAGTGTCAGAGAGGAAAGAAGAGATATTCCTCAGCAGAATTTGTTTTTTTTTTCTTCATAAATTTTTGTGCTTCAATGGTCATTTTTATATTTAAGCAATAATAGATTTGCTATTCTAACTGATTGATTAGAAAAAGGGTTATTTATAAGGTAGTTGAATTTGAATGGGTGAAAGTAGAGTAGAAAAAACTTGCCGTGCCGTGACCAAAATATCAAGTGGTGGTCACGGCACGCGAATGGTCAAGCCACGTGAGTCACGCAGTTCCTAAACGTGCCGTGACCATACATGACTCGTGTGACCATTTAATCATAATTTAGGTTAGTTTATTCAAAATTCAAGATTCACCATTAAATCAATATCTAATGGTCCTAATTACACGTGACTCGCGTGCCTACGTGTCATGCCGTGCCGTGATTAAATCTTTCACGTGCCGTGCCAAATTTCAAAAGATGAGCACAGCACTCGAATGGTCACGGCACGGGACACGCGAGTCCGGCACGTAACTGACACGCGTGCCGTGCCATTCCGTGACGGAGCCGGCTCCGCCGTGCCATTTTTCCCACTCTAGTGCTACCCCTGGTTACATACACCGTTCGTGCGGAGGGACACCCGATAGTAAAGGGGCGATATATAGTAAATGTGTTTTTTTGTAGTAGTGGGCGAAGAAGCATGCGGTTTATGTTATCATAATTTTAAATCAATTGTATTTATGAAAACGCAGAACAACAAATAAAAATTGTTAATAACTTTGATTACTTTAAATAAATTTGACAACCTTTTTCGAATGAAATTAAAAAAAAAAAGTAGGACAAACTTATGAACATATTGTTTGTCTTATATTAATTGTGGATTAATTTTTATACAATTATAAATGTCAACTGATAATCAATAAAATAATATTAAATGTAAATTGTTGTAAATTTTAAGTTATGGTTGAGGCTCTGGTACATGTATTGTCCGGATTGGTCCGTGAATGCTATGAATCAATATCTTTGATTTCAAAGTTCAAATAGTGAACCATTCAACATATAAATTAGAGGAGAAGGGGCGGAGTGTACTATAAAATGTGTAAATATTTTTCTTGTTAATGAAATTGTTAGCGACATCAAGTCGGCTAATTTTAAAAATATATATATGATGTCTGTATGAAAATGTACTTGCAAACTAAAATTTACAGTTTGTTAGAATTTTTTACTATTTCTTTATATAGGTAGAAAATTATTACTTTTGAATGATCTAGAATTATAAAAAATTTAAATCAAGTGATTTTCTGTTTATCTATAGAAATGGTAAAAAATTTATAAATTTGATCTTAAAGTATATTTTCATATGAAGATCATGTTGAATGGTTCGATTCAATCGACTATTTGGATCTTAAAAACAGAGATATTGATTCTCTGCAATATGCACAGTACCATGGCATCACTCTTATTAATGAACGATAAAATTGACATTAAATTTTGTGATTTAATTTTCACTGTATAATACGCATAATACATATATTAAAAAATCATTCCTGGTATCAGTAAAAAAAGCATGATAGATAAGAATTGTTCATTCTCTTCGGCCGTGTGAACGGCGAGACGATAAAGGATTTAAACGTTTGACTTGTCCATATCAAATTTCTGGAGTGAATGCGACCCAGTGATGGAGTCGGAGGCGCAGCGACAAACTGAGAGTCTCCGGAAACGGACCCAAGTCTCAAGTCTCAAAACACATTTGTACTGAAGTCAAGAAATTAAGAAGCAAAAAAAGAGATGCAATGGTGCGAGTGCTTGTGGCAGGTACTATGGGTATCCGTCATGATTCCGATCAGTTTGCCTCTCATCTTCCTCCTCCTCCTTATCGCCTCAATCTGCGGACTTACTGGGTAAAATATCTTTTGACCACTTCATCTCTATTTGTAAGTATTTTTCTGAATTTTTTATTTATTTTACCACAGTGAATTCCTGCTGTGGCTCTTTCCTACCCATATCTTCTCAATGGAACTGATAGAGATGGGGAACAATCTGGCCTCTACTGCCAGGAAGATATTTTATTGGTGCTTGCTCAAGAGTAAGTATTTCTTTTTCAGAAGTGTATTCTCAGATAGAATGGAATGTCAATTTCCGGCCAGGCCCAACTTATATAAGACTGAGCCATGATTTAGTGGTAACAACATTTCACAAATAATACGTTTATAGTCTAGGATTGACATCCGGTTTGATATCTTAAAGTTCCTATGTCTTCCAAATAAACCATGTTTTTTCATTTGATTTACTCTATTGCTGGAATTGCAACCTGCATGCGACTGTATAAAGGTTTCTAGTGAGATAAGGAGTATATATTGTTTCCAGGTTGTTGGTCCTGTAACCCAGGGAAAATTGAAGAATTTCCAGTCAGAAATCAAGTACTTATTTCAAAAATGAACAAAAAAAAAAAAAAAGTGCTCTGGTAACTGTGGTCAGGGGCGGATTCAGAATTTTGGTCAGAGGTAGGCACAAAATATTGACAATAGTATAATTTTTTTTTCTCCTGACAAATTGGAGTGGAGTAGTGGATAGGGATATAAAGAAGTCACAGCACAACCGAATACGTCACGGCACGACACAGTTCTATTATAACATGTGTGTCGGTTACGTACCGTGACCATCCACGTGACGTGATCATATTTTGAAATTTGGCACAACAAGGCACGTCATGCAAAACATTTGGTCACGGCACGACACATGGTCACGTGTAATTAGGACCGTTAGATCTTGATCGAATGGTGAATCTCAAATAAACTAACCTAAATAATGAAAAAAAAATAGTTAAACGTGACTAGTCACATTTGGACACATCACGTGTGGTCATGGCATGATTAACGTATTGTGACTATTCACGTTCCATGACCATCCTTTCAAATTTGGTCACATCATGACACGACATGTGATCCAAGTTACGGCGTGACTAGTCATGACACGATACATATTTATATACTTGATTGCGGACCTGATCATTTTCTCCTAACAAATTAACAATTCTTCTAAGTGGAGTAGCGAATCGGACTGCGTCTTTTTTTTTTTTTTTCTTTTACGCGAATCAGTCTTGACTGACTTTCTTTTCTGCAATTTTTCTTCTACTGGACCGTGAATTAAATCCAGTGGTAGACATGATATCCATCCAAGAGTAGGCACAAGTATAAAATACCACAGGATCTGAAAAAAAAATTCGAATCCAGGAGTAGGCAAGTTTGCCTACCCCTGACTCTTCTTGAGTCCGCCGCTGACTATGGCTAAAGGTAATAGAATGATAAAGATAACTAGGATTAGAAAATTAGAATAGTTTAGAGGGATTCATGAGAATAAATTAGTAGATCTAGATATGAGCCGATATTTTTTTTTAATATCCAACATTAAATAAAAATTATCAAATCTGATAGTTTGATTGGATATTTTTAAAAGTGCCCAGACCGGTTAAATTTAGCGGGTCGAATTTTTAATAGGACCGGCCAAAGTTTGGCCTTTTTTTTTTTTTTTTTTTTTTTTTTTTTTTTATAACTGGAAGATTACACGTGTAAACTGGAGCAATTCGAAGTGGATACGCGTAAACTGGAAGTTTTCAAATTTATAAATGGAAGTTTTCAAGTTTAGAAGTTAATGATAGTGGTAGATTATTATTAGCAACTAATAAAATGATCGTTAATGTAAAAAAGTATATATAAATATTTTCTATAATTCAGATAGTTTGCAAATAAAATTGGGTGTAATGAAAAACTTAATTCATCATGAATGAATTGAGTTAAATATTCTGTCTATGTAGACAACAGAGAATATTTTTTCAAGTTTACTTTTTAATTTTAAAACTACTTGATTGACAGTTCCATAATTAAATAAATATAAATATAATTATTGGTATATTTCTTCGCTTGATTATCCTAATAGGTCTCCCAATTTATCACGAAGACCAAGACAGTTTGTAAATCAGTCTTAGTGACGATTTGGATGAAGATAAAGAAAATGCAAAAATGGGCAAAGATTGATGAAACCTAAAATGGCATCTTTCTATGTCATAATGCAAACTTTTATAAAAGCTAAATGAAAAGAAAAAAAAACAGATATACATCTAGATCACAAAACAATCTAGTTTACACGCGCATATCCACTTCGAATTCGCTCCAGTTTACACGTGTAATCTTCCATTAAAAAAAAAAAAAACAGGCCGCCTTTTAGTCTCAAACAAGTTGGGAACTTGGGATAGGCTAGGCATTAAAGCCACTAACTTAAAAAAAAAATTGTGGCTCAAAATCTCTCACCTATATTATTATGCCATCAAAGATTCGAACTGAATTATTTCTTCATTGTCATTCTTATATCTGATATCTATATAGCTCAATACGAGCTATTACGAGCAGCATTTTTTTTTTTTTTGATGAAAGGCAAAAAACCCGTTTCTTTTCATCATGAAACCATAGAATTACATATGAAGATTTACGTCGTTCCTCTCCTATAACTATCCCCTCATCCTATGAAAAGCCAATGAAAAGAGAGTGTCAAATGTCCAAATTGCTAGCTGCATGCAAATGGGAGTAACTTTAAGAAAACCAGGGTCAAATGTCCAAATTGAAATGCCAAAAAAAATGCCATACCCAAAGTATTGAAGTGCGAGTTGCTCACTTTACTAGAAATCAACAATTATAAATAATACGAGAAATACTATTAATTGTTCCTATTTTTCAGATGCAGCTGTTGGATTACTTAATAAAAACAGACATGTAAGAAATGATAGAACTGCTGCTCTGCAATCAACGCAGACCCTCGTAGAGCATGTCATTAATATGACACAACAACCGGTTCCTCTTACAAACCGTCTTCCATTTACAGTCCCTCGAAGTACTATTATTTATGGCTTTCCTAAAATTGGTTTTACCTATCAAGAGCTGGCAGCCGCAACAAACCGATTTTCTGTAAGTAATATGATAGGTGAAGGTGGATATGGGATAGTGTATAAAGGTAAGCTGCAGGATGGAAGGCATGTTGCAATCAAGACCTTGCGCTCTAATGGCTTCCAAGGGGAGGATGAATTTTTGAAAGAACTCGATTTACTTGGTCGTGTGCACCATCGTCACCTTGTCCAGTTAATTGGATGTTGTATCACCGAAGGACAAAGCCTGCTTGTGTATGAATATATTCCAAGAGGCTCACCCGACACTTATTTGCACGGTAATTTTCAACCAAGAATTTTACTTAATTAAGTTCACATTATAGGTTTTCCAAGTTTCATTTTTCTGTTGTAATTTTGGATTAATTGATGCCTTAAATCGGATCAACATATAAGACCAAACTATTAGGAGATTGTCCATTGTAAAGACAATATTATATTCAATAATCTTTATATTGTACAGGGGAAGGGTCAAAGACAATTGATTGGCCTACTAGAGTGAAGGTAGCTCTTGGCTCAGCCAAGGCTCTTGCTTATCTGCACGAAGGCTGTTAGATCTTGCTATCCATTTGAAATCACTAATTAATCTTCTCTATTTTGAGTTGAAATGATTTTTTAAGTTCTAACCATTATTGTTTCTTCTAGGCCAACCTAGAATTATCCACCGTGACATCAAGTTGTCAAATATTCTACTAGATGACCATTTCCAGCCCAAGGTACATCCCAAACTACTATTACTCCTATCACAATAATATATGAAATTAGCTCCTTGTCGCTGGATCTGATTGCTACTTTCATTCATTAGTTTTCAATTTATCATCTGCGCTCGTTAAATCCCAATTAATAGATCACCACCAATTAATTAACAACATAACTCCAATCATCAGACCATAATTACAATACAAGATTTCAGTTGAGAGAAATCCTCAGTTATTCTCACCAGCATGGTGGATTATCATTAATACAGGGATGTAGAAGGGCCTAACTGAATAAAGATGCTTGAAAAAAGCTTTCATTGTAATTGCTGTGCATTCTTGTGTTTAATTATTACATGCTATAAAATTGCATCACACTTGTGTTTTATTAGAAGAACCTCATATAGCGTCATCCCATATATATCTTGTGCTTTATTACAGGTCACAGACTTTGGTCTTGGCAAGGTCTTTCATGATGATGTGACCCACATCGAAACACGTGTAATGGGAACAGCTGGGTATGATATTTCTTTATTTTTGGGAAATACTATTTGCATGCTTGTCAGATCAGGACATTCGAGTAAAGAAGTAAAGAATTCTTTGTTATAACAATGTATTTCATGTTTTTGATGATATATGTACGCTTTGAGAGCTGCTGCTGCTACTACTACCATAATTTGCAATTTAGAGTTTTAGTTCAGGATGTTTAAAAAACTATATTGGTAATATATTTGTGATCTCTGTTTCTGTGCCATACTCATTTTGAAAGATGCATGTTTCACATAAAAACAGGTTGTATCTATACGATTGCTGTTC
Source organism: Carex parvula (assembly GCA_025461045.1). NCBI lineage: Eukaryota > Viridiplantae > Streptophyta > Magnoliopsida > Poales > Cyperaceae > Carex > Carex parvula. The sequence continues at coordinate 378,323 of JAJGRW010000370.1, read as the reverse complement.
AGGAATTGAAAATATCTGTTAATTATTACATGCCAGGGAGTCTGAAATGCATTGAACAAATTAATATGGAACAAGAACATCTAAGTATTGTAGTATTAAATGTGTCAGGTATGCCGCTCCAGAGTATATTCAAACCGGTAATCTAAATGAAAAGTGTGATGTTTATTCATATGGAGTAGTGCTTCTTCAACTGATTAGCGGAAGGAGGTCATGCACTCCCAAATGTGAAAAATTGTTGGTTGATTATGTAAGTTCTTATATTCTCTTTTATTAAACTTCCTTTTGTTTGTGTCAAACACAGTTTTTGGACCAGGCATACATCATTGCCTTCTCCTTTGCAGATAAATGGAGTACTCTTGATAATCTTTTTCTTTCATTTGATTTTATTTTGCTTGAATTCAGTTGATTTGAATATCAATGAATGCATATTTTAAGATTTTATACATCTAATAGTATCTTTCCAAAGAATCACAGTTATGATTTTCACTTTGTTAAGAATGAACCATTTAATTAGTTTGTGCTCTTTGTTGCCCAAACTAGAATAATATGCTATTATTGCTTTTCAGATAGAACCAAAGTTAAGGCCAGCACGTACTGCAAAGCAATGACTTCAGTGAATTAGTAGATCCACAATTATCGAACCAGTACAACCATGATGAAATGAGGATGATGATTGCTTGTGGTATTGCTTGTACACGCTACTCGCCACATGAACGCATACCCATAAGTCGAGTAAGAAAAATTATCTCAAATTAAGTACAAAGCATCAATATGATACAGGGTGAGATCGATGAATTCAGTTTGCTTTTGACAAGGGAAAATGGGAAAGAAGAAACACCAAAAACAACTATTACAAGATTTTTACACACAATTCTGTTGTTAACAATTTGCTATTTATTATAAGCAACGTGTGTTTTGAAATTTCGCTGATATAATAATTTTGACTTGAACAGATTGCCCTTGTGCTAGGAGGAAGACTACCTCCAGAAATTCTAGGTTCACTAGATAACCATTCAACCACATAATAATTATTTAATCGTATAACAATCAAAGAACTGATTCTGGATTATGCCTTCTTCAAGAATTATAATATAGAACAATTAATATATCATTATACTTTGTAAAACATTGTATGCTTTAATACAATTTGAGTATATTAATATTTGGGAATGTGTAATGATTATGGAATGTTTACATGTAGAAGAATATGGTTGATGAAACTACATTGGGTACTCGAGCAGCGGTTTACTTTCTTTTCTTTTTTGGTTGGAATTTCCAAGGCAACTGTTAAACACTTAAGGCCCTCTGGCCCAATAGAAAGGCCCTGAAAATCAGGTAACCCATGGGCTTACTTCCTCGTAAACCAGAGTCTGCATCCCACCTCATGTTTATTCACTCTTTCGCAGTCAATTTGACCATATAAATTGATCCTCCATATGTTTGCCATTTGACGGTAACAGGTGTGCTAGTAGTATCGCAAACAAATTTCTCTAATTTTATCCTCCTATTTGTTTTACTAATTATAATAACAATTAGTGTTCCTCATATATTCCACAAATTCAAGAGCTATCACACGCGTCCCACGGGTAATATATTGACAGAGCTATTTTAGCTTCACGAAGCACATGACTATAGAGACAAAACGAAGAAGTAGATGACTGATTGGCTGCGTGAAGCAAAAATATCTCTCAATATCTTCACCCTGTTCCCCCTATTGCCCGACTCTGTACCTGAATGTAATTATTTACAAGGTAGAGTGTTTATATCAATAGAAACATGTTTTTATATATATAATACTAGATATTTAATCATGTGTCTAAATAATTTGGTACGGCAAGCCTAAACATTCGAACTCCAATATTTGGTGTTATAAAAAAATGTTTTAGGTACTTGTGCTGTATGATGTGCAAAGTGGCACATTCAGATCAATTTATTTTATAACTAAAGCTCCAACTAATTGGTGTTCTGAAGGAATGTTTTACATGCATCTCTCCTCCACTTGTATAAAAAAGGACAAGTTTTATTCAATACTACTGTACCTCAACAATTAGCATAGTGCACACTATTGTAAGAACCTACTTATATAATCAATGTAAATCTATAAACAATGCATTGAGTCCTTCACAATATTAACTCTAAACTGAGGACATCTCTGTTGTTATATACTCTGTGTTCAAAATGTGCGCCTGATTTGCCATGCTCTGTTTGGTAAGGTACCCTGAATTTTCACCAGATAGCAACATGTCCATTGAACTTCTCTCAAGATCTCTTCCAGTGGCATCAGTATGAGGAACATCAGCTGTCATGGCACCACTTGATGCAACCTCATCTGTGGGAAAATCAACACACTCAGGTCGTTCATCCTGCGACACGGTCTGGTTCATGGAATTGATATATGCAGTAATGTATTCCGTTTCTAGATTCATAGAAATGTCCGTCGTTGTGTCATCTGTTGTGGTGTACCCTGACATACTGTGTCGACTCCCGCTAGTGAGATCACCAGAGCTCTGAATAGGCTCGTCACCGAGAGTGTCAGGAGTTGCTATGCCTTCTAACACCAGAACAACCTATTGAATAGGATCATAAAAATTGGCTAATTAAGAGTATCGTGATTTTCCATAATTGATATTTGTAAATGAATCATATACCTGACTCATAGGCGGTCGAGCTTGCGGTGACCAACGCACACAAGCAGAAGCACAAGCAACCATAAGCTTCATTTCTTCAGAATTGTAGTTATTTGCTAATCTTGGATCCACTATGTCATGGTAATTATGATCCACTAATGCTTGCAATAGCAATTGCCTAGCCTGTTGAAAAAAAAAATGATAAGCTTTGTAGGGAAATTCTTACTTAATTTGATTAAATGTTTATAGGAAAGATATTGAAGCCAACAGTTATGGAAGTGAACTTACCCAATCTACTAAACACTCCACTCTAGAGTTGGTACGTATAAGCGGTGTCTTCCCTGTGATTAGTTCAAGAAGCACAACACCATACGAATATGTGTCGGATTGTTCTCTGATTTCCCCAGTAGAAGCATACTCTGGAGCAAGATACCTATTTTGCAACCAATGTCAACAAAGGAAAATTATTACAGTATAGGATCAGATAGGGCAATGTAATTACTGGAATAGACGATGAATGAATAAATCATTTTACAAATCTATTTTCTCTCTTCCAGTTCTTAAACTGTTATAAAATTAATAATAGTCTTTAATTTTTTATCCCTTGAAAAGAACATCTAGAGGTGGCCACTGCTGGGTAAGGTCAGGTAGAGTCAGATGCTGTTTATATAGGTTTGCTCAGATCTGAGTTCAGTTAATTTATTTTATATTTTTGGGCTGAGGTTAATTAGGCTCCTGGAGCTTGGATATATTCAGGTAATACGTAGATTGTTGACACAAGGGAATTACAGGGACCGAATTACTTACCCACGAGTTCCTACAACTTGAGTTGCATAAACATGTGTTTCACCATCTGGAAAGAACCTGGCAAGCCCAAAATCTGCTACCTACATGAAAATTAATGAACAATAATCTTGTAAAAAATGTGTTTAGAAATCTGAGCCTTTGAAATATTACAGATGCATGTCATACTCGGTTTTAAAGTAAAAATTAAACTGTTCCTCTTTTTCTTTTTTCAAATTAGTGTATTGGACCTTCGCTTCGAAGGAGTTTTCGAGAAGAATGTTTGCTGCCTTAATATCGCGATGAATAATACGAGGTTGGCCTACCAAAGAACAAAAATGATCAAGTTTGTAATTGCAAAGATGCAAAAATAACTCTGAATAAAGAGGAATTGGGAGCAGAGCTTACAATCTTCGTGCAGGTACGATAGCGCTTTGGCAGAACCAATTGCTATTGTCAATCTAGTAGACCAATCCACCAACGATTCGGGCCTCTCTGCACATCATCAAATTTAGAACTTAATTTTCACAAACAATATAGAATAAAAAAATAATAACAAGTGCATATCATTAAAAAGAATTTCAAGATATATAAAATGCTTGAGTGGATGTTTCATTGAATTTCTTGAATTTTATTAGAATATTTTCGCTAACATGTCTGAAAAAGAAAACAAAATTAGGGAGGCTTGAATAACATGTGCTTAAAAAAAAATCTACATTAACTGCCCTGATCTGTTTGAGATCAAACTCCGGAAATAATATTTATATACTAAATGATAATAAACTTTAAAAAGGATTAGAATAACAAAAATAAATAACCAAAGGAATGCGACTGAAGAATAAGTGTAATTATTTCTTACTATGCAAATGAAACTCTAACGTGTTATTAGGAACATATTCACAAACGAGCATTTTGCTCTCCTTGGTAATACAGCACCCGATTAATTGGACAAGGTGACGATGGTGCACCCGACTAAGTACGTCGACTTCAGCAATGAAATCACGGTCACCGCACCTACTATCAGCATTTAGCTGCTTGATTGCAATTTCTCTTCCATCATCCAATCCACCTTTGTGCACACTCCCAAAACCTCCTCTTCCAATAAAGGTCGAATCCGAGAACCCGTTACAAGCAACAGTCAACTCTTCGTAGGTAAAGCCAATCTTAGGAAAACCAAAAATTACATTTTCATTCTCTGTCAAGGTGGATTGTTTAATTGAAACCCTTTGAGTTTCCATTGGATTAAATGTTTGGATGGTAGCCCCTCCTCTCTGTTCTTCCCTCCGAGCTGCATGCTCAAATAAAGCTAAAAAAAAATGGACAGTTATTAATATATATTTGAAACAAAGTATTGCCACAGATTCAAAATTGCGGATCCGATATTTACAGTTAGGTGGCTTGAACTCATTTTATCTCAAAAAAACAAATAGAGGATTGCCACAGAAAGATGGAAAGAACTAAAATAAATAATGGGTATGGATGCACATTAACATAAATTTCTCGAGCTTATCTGAAATTTGCACATTAATATGATCACTTGTTTTATCTGAAATTTGGAGTATACCAAACAGTACAAATTCTGAAATTCTTCGACAAATTTCCAAACTTTGCTAAATTTAACAGCAACAAAGACCGTATACAACTAAGTACATAAGAACAAAACAAAAAGATATTGCAATAGAGAGAGAAAATGGTTTTACTCATAGGCAAGCACCACCCCAAAATCTTCTTGGCTGAAGAAATAAGGTTATTTCCTACACTTATCAGACCCTTTGGGAAAGCCATGTTAGGTAAAATCCATAGCAGAAATTCACTGCAATAGTTAAGTTGCAATTTGTTATTAGAGCAGAGACTAAAGTGCAAATGTACAACTGGTAAAAAATTGCGTGATTACCCGCAGAGCCCACAAATTGCGGCGAAGAGAAGTAGGATCAATGAAAGGGGGAGGCAAAGAGGGATGGTGAGCAACGCCCATAATATGTTCCCAACGCAGGTGCACCACTGCATCTCAGCAAATTAATATGTTGATCTCCCTTTTTCTCCTTAGCTAATAAGAAGCAGCAATAGAGAGAAAGAACATCCTCCACAAGGACAGAGTGGATTAGTAAACTCTGATTAGTGGTTAAAAGTCAATGAGTCATTTTTGGATTATTTGCTCAGTTCTCACTTGGGCGGCACGGATGGCATTACCGTGTCTAGATCTTCTGTGGCAGATACTAAGGATCTGCTCCAGAAACCATAGTGACATAATTCGTATAATTTGTTTTTTCGACATTACTAAACCGAAGTCCGAATAAAATGCAGAAAAACATATAATACGTTTTCTTCGCGAATAAAACGCGTAAAAAATGCGAGTTGACTAATTATTCGAGATAAAAACGTGAATTTTTTTTTTTATTTGTTTTCAATTTTTTTTTTTTACAGTTTTTTTTGTTTTTTTTTCTTCCTTGTTGTACTGAATTATTTCCGAATTATACCCGAATCACGAACTTTTGACCTCGCCGAACCGAACCCGAACTATTGATTTGTCACTATGCCAGAAACTAAAGAAAAAAGTGAAGTGAAGGAGAGAAAATGGAACAAATAAATTAAGTCAACGGGTACGAAACGGGTCGAGTGGAAGCATTTTTATATCCTTACCATTATGTTAAAAAAACTTTACTCTTACCCATTGATAAGTTAAATAAAAATAAAAATCTCATTTGTGCCCGTCTTATCAAATACAGTACGAGTTGGATAAACAATAAAAAGGTATCATTAATTAGATATATCTGAGTCATTGAATAAAAATATATAGTATTCATCATTTTCATTTTCATACGAGTATCTATTTATATATGATTTTATAATTTTCATTTTTAACTATTACCATATAGAATAGGCATGGAATAGTCATTACTCGTATTCTTACGGTTAATGAAATTTTGTTTTACCTTTATCCGTACTAGATAAGCTAAATGAAAAAAAAGAAAAGAAAAAACTTATCCATACTCATTCTTATTAAATACGGTATGGATCGGTTAAAAAGATAAGGAGAGAAGCTACTTAAATAGGGTGCTTTAGATAGGTCTAGGACTTAGAGATTGTAAACGATATTCATTGGTGTTTTGGTTATTTTTTTTATACTTTTTTTATTACTGTAATAAATAAACATGAATTGAATAATTTGATCACCTCTTTCTTCCTCTCCCTCTCTTTTTTTTTTTATTTCACAGAGCATATGGAGTGAAAATGGTATGGATAATATCCGATCCGTTTTTGAAAAATTAGATATGGATATCCGAATATTTGTGTGGATATGGATACTGATATGATTTTACGTTTCAATTATCCGTATCTGAATAGTAGATATATATTATATATTTTAAAAAATATTGTTATTCACTATTAAAATTAGATAAATATTATGAACTTTGGTATTTTTTTAATATTATTTTAATAAATATCCGATCCGATTCGTATTTGTATCTGTATCCGGCTGATATCCAATCCAATCCGTATTTATATTTGTATCCAGCTGATATCCAATCTGTATCTGTATTTCAAAAATAAAAAAAAATATGAATACGATTTTATCACTGTCCGCTCCATATTGGCTCCGTTTTCACACCTACCTAAGAGTCGTAATGGCTTATGTCATGACTGACGAATATATTTGACATTAGTACGCTGCAGTGATTTGAGATAGGATTTTAGTACATGAATCAAATGTGAATATAATAAGAATTTATAAAATTCCCATACATATTCATATAGAATTAAAATTTGTAGTTTCCATTACAAATTCATATTTATTAATTTATTAAGTTTCCGATCAAATTTGGACCATATTTTGAATTTTGGTAAAATATTTAAAATAACAAAATACATACATGATACGAATAAATTTGTAATAATCTTGCATTATAAAAAAAATAGAATACAACATTAATTTAACTAACTAATATATTGACATAAAAAAGTCAACCTTTATAAAACTAAAAATTAAAGAAAACTAATAACGGATTACATTCAAATATAATTACCTTAAAAAGAACAATCATATATAATTAAAAAGTTAGAAAGAAATATTCATCAATAATATTTGAACTATTGTAATAAATTTGAACTCAAATTCCACAAATAAGAATCCAATGAATTAGATGAATAACTTTTGAAAATCCACATATGGATTTCGTAAACTATATACATTTTTACAATTTATTCATTTATAAGGTACTTTTTAATGCGATTTACAATAAAAATATTAACTCTCTAAATATTTCTTGGCAATCCAATATATGAAGAAGCTCTTATGATATTCTTATAACTCGTAAACTATTGTTGAGATGACACTTCTAATGGAGAATTTTGATGGGATTGGACTTGACCGGATTATAATCCCATCTAGACATTCGGCAGCCCATTTTTTTTATAATATTTCCATAGGTACAACCCATTTATTCTCAATTCAATGCAATTTAGTAGGCTAAAAATTCCGACATCAAATTTTTGTTTTTTTTTTTTTCAACACAATCCTCTCTCCTCCTCTTTCATGCTGGAACCCACAGTCTCTCTCTTTCTTTTTTCTATCGCCATCCCCACGTGGCTCTCTCATTTCTCTTTAGCTACCTCTTTCTTTTTTCCTTATATATAAGGAACCGAAATTTGTTTGATTTTCAATTGTGGGACTAACTAATTGGTCTAGATCCGGACATTTTTTTAGACTGACATGCGTGTTTAAGTAAAAAAAACACTAACAAGTGGCGGACAAATATCCTCCCCGGTACCCTAAAAGATTCCCTTCACCTCACGGTTTGAGATTAACTCCCAGTTGCTTTGGGATTCGGGCTAACGGAGGAGGCAGTATTATTGGGCTTTGAGATTTGTGTCAAGTTAAAAAAAACAGTCCAGATCAAGTAATTGGATTCTCTATTAATGTGCTGGGGGTGATCAGAATTCAACAAGTGGCTCTCTACCATTTCTCTTTCCTTTATATATAAGGAACCGAAATTTGTTTGATTTTCAATTGTGGGAGTAACTAATTGGTCTAAATCTAGACATTTTTTTAGACTAACACGTGTGTTTAAGTAAAAAAACACCAACGAATAAGACTCAACAGCTTATTCAAGTAAGAATGAAGCTTGCTCTACTAGACTCATCCGCTCAATATTGCACAAATTATGTATTTCATTATCGATGATATGGTTTTTAATGTTTGTTTGTTTTTAAATGTTTATTTTTTTAAATGTTATTAAATGTTTATTTTTTGTAAATGTTTTTAATTGTTGTTTCTTATTTTTTTTTACATTTCAATGTTTATATTTTTAAATGATTTTAAATGTTTATTTTTAAAATGTTTTTATTGTTATTTTCTTATTTTTGTAATTGCATATTTTAAATGTTTGTTTGTTTATAAATGTTTATTTTTTTAAATGATTTTAATTATTGTTATCTTATTTTTTATTTTATTTGTACCCATTTTAGTAGTAATTTTTATTAGAAATGTTTCATCTATTTAATATTATTATTTAATTAATTTTATTTAATTGCATTATTATAATTTTATTAATAAATTTTTTTTAAAAATTAAGAAAAATTGAAATCTTGTATAAATCACCACAATGATTATTAATTTAATTTAATTAATAATTATTTTATTGATATCAAGTATTTTAGAAAGAAAATAGGATTTCCTACAACTATTTTCACGGCACATCCGAACACTTATTCAGTACATTTCCATAATTATTCCCGTGCATACTTATGAGTATGAGTTTTCACAAATTATAAAACAAATTTCCGAATTCATCAAATCTCATTCCATACAATCCAGTAACAAACAAACATGTCCTTACATAATCTCTGTCTGTCAGTGTAACACTACACTATTGTGCACATGCAATTGCACTTAGACTGTAGTAGATGATTGGAAAGGGATCTTTGCCTTTTGTCATTTACCACCGGGCGCTTGATTGGACTCAAAAAAGAGCTTTTATTTCTCTGATGTTTAATTGATTTGACAAAACGAGGGCTATGTGGTCCTAGTGAGAATTATTTCGCTAGAATTTTACAAGTAGAATCTGAACTAAAATTATAAAGCGTGCTATTTTTTTTTTTTTTTTAGATTTCCGTAGAGACTGCGAAGTGGCGAGAAGAGCTTGAATTCTCAATTTTTGGATATCCAACAATTTTAAGAATATTTTTCTAACTAACTGTGCAACCACCTTATTCTCAATGCGTGGTATTTTATTTCGCATAAAATGCTAAATTTTATAATCAATATTCGACCACTTTTGTTATTGCAAGTCAACAAGTTAAGTTATAAATGTTATGACTATTTTTTAGTACGAAATTTTAATTTATCTATTTTGACTACTTTCTAGTACAGAAGAAAAACATGAAATATATTTTACTAAGTTCTAAATATATTTTTACTAATGTATCTTTTATACAATGAATGAATGGATAATTTTTCATTCAAATCTATGTTATGAATTATATAGCTCTTAGTCTCTTACTATGTCTACTAACGTTGTACACATTTTTAGATATAATCCAAAATGTTTTCGATTTGTGTAAAAGAATTAGATATATTGAGATTTGAGAAGGTATTCATATTAATTATTTTCTTTTAAATTGTCTTGCTTACTACAACTTCTACTATATTATAATAGTTAGGTTGTATTCCGTTAGTTCTAGAGTCTATGACCATATTATATCTAATTATAAAAATGAAAAAAAAACAATACACGTTTTTTATGAAGTTATAATTGTTAAATTAAATTTTATCATTGAATTGAATTGAAGTAACTAATAATTTTCACAATATATAAAACTATATATGATGAACTTGAATAAGAACATAGTATTATTGATATATACTAATAGGCAGAATCTTGTTAATTAACTATAATTGATATGTAAATTATTGCAATATCATTCCACATAGTATAATTAATCAGTCTTCCGTTGCAAAGCTGACATTAATTCTGAACGGATACCGAAATAATTGTAGAGTAATTCCCATGCGACAAAAAAGAAAGAAGAAAATATTACTAACAATCCTGGTTGGGAATAAAAAAGCCAAAGCCACTGATTGGAAGTTGGATGAGCAGAGGATGCTGCTTGGAAGTTGCTTGGATGCTGCTTGGAAGCAGCTTATACTATAGTGCCACGTACTGTGGAAAAACAATCCTGGTAATTGCCTCCGGGTTTACCGAATTCAAATCACATAAGCTAGCTACCTCATTTTTTTTTTTTTTTTTTTTGTAGTTTGAATTCTGTCCGTTTGTTAGATATACATTGGCATGAATTTTGAAGAGATTCTGTAGATTACGTATACATTGTATATCTCGTAGGATCCGGACTCCGGGTGTACCAACCCAAAAAAAAGAATCCTTGGAAATAAAATAAACATATTTTCAGACAGAACCTCTTGCCTACTTCAGTGTAAGAGAGAGAGAGATAGAGTCATAGAGAGACACAAGACAGTGCCAAGTAGAGATGCAATGGTGCAAGTATTTTGGAAAGATGATATGGGCATTACTTACGGTTCCACTCAGTTTGCCTCTGCTCCTCTTTCTCCTTTTCGCTGCTGCAATCTCCGGACTGACTGGGTGAGCAATAATTAATTTTCTTTTTAAAGTTTTTTATTTTCTTTATAGAAGTATATATATATATATATATCTGGTGATTGGGCTTTTCTAGCTACTAATTTAATATTTGGGGTGTTGTTTATATATATCCCAGGGAATTTCTGGTTTGTCTTCTACCAAACAAAGTATTTCCAAAGGAGCTGGTAGAGACAGGAAAGAACCTTGCCTCCGTTGCCAAAAAGATCGTATATTGGTGTGTGCTAATTAATAGTAAGTCTTTCCTCCTCTCAAACCAAGTTAAAATTCCAAAATTTTGTTCTATTGTACTACAATTGGAATAATTGGAAAAGAAAAATCTTTGACACTCAGGCAGAATTGCTTGATTTGGAAAAAGGAAGGTAGAATTAAAGCCCATGCATGTTTGTTTGTTTGAGGACAAACCAGAAATAAGAGGATTAGTCCTCAGTTAGGTCATCGAATGTAGAATAGTTAGGTTGGACTAAGATGGCGTAAGCCTAACTTTATGCCGGGCTAAGTTAAACCATGGTTTCACTTATTCCACCTATAGACCCGTTAGTGAAATAAGGTTTTTAATTAATATTTTATCTCTCCCGCTTAACTTAGGTCTTCTTAATTTTAAGCCTCCACCAAACAAAATAAAATAGGTTAAGCGGCTTAACTTAGAAGTTAGAATAATTAACTTATACCGCTTAACTTTAAACTTCCACCAAACATGCCCAAAGTACAGTTTAGTCCTACTTTCTAGCCGATCCAAATGAGCTGAGGCACAAAAATAAAGTTTAAGATGTCCTGCATATCATTGCTTTCTTCTTTTTAGATAATGCCATTGATCATCACAACAACCTAAGCCCTGCTAGAAAAGAGAGAAGCACTGCTCTTCAATCCACACAGAGCCTCGTTGAACATGTCATCAATATGCCACATTTACAACCAGTCCCTCTTGTGGCCCAACTACCATTTATAATCCCCCGACGTACTATCATTTACGGCTTCCCTAAAATTGGATTCACCTACCAAGAGTTAGCAGCAGCGACAAACAGATTTTCAAACAGTAATTTGATAGGAAAAGGCGGCACCTGTAAAGTATACAAAGGGAGGCTACTAGATGGAAGGCATATTGCCGTCAAGTGCATGCACTCTTGGTCCCGTGCTTCGAAAAATTTCATTGCAGAACTTGATTTGTTGAGTCGGGTGCACCACCGGCATCTAGTGCAATTAATTGGTTGTTGTATCACTGAAGGAAAGAGTCTGCTTGCTTATGAATATGTTCCAAATTCTTCACTTCATAATCATTTGCATGGTACTTAATTATTTTGTCTAAATAAATTCCTAGTCGTTCGTAGGTGCTACAGAATGTAGCATAGTAAGGTTCATATATTTGATTATTTGACTTGCAGTTAACTTGGGAATATATGGATATAAATGAATGATGCAAAAGACAATTTGCAGTATATTTTTTTCAGATCCATGCTTATCTCTAACAGTTGTTAAGAAAGAGAAAAAATGAAATAGACAAGAATGTGCAGTTGCTGGGATGCAAAATTTCCTGCCCGAAAGTGCTACACAATAAGACTCTTATTCACCTGTTAGTCAAGTACCATTACACTTTTTCTTTGGAGGAAGTAATCTGAAAGTATTATAGGGCCTGATTTCAGTATTGTACCAGTCAATGATGAAATTTGGCTTACTAATTGTACCATAATATTGCTATCACAATATGACATCCTTTCATGTCCATATACTGTGTTTGTGGATATTGGCATATATAATTTTATTGGGCTTAAAAATAGTGTGTAAATAAAGCAGGGTTCTAAATAGCTAGCTATAGCTTTTTTGGACCCTAAAAGCTATGGCGCTATGGGCGATATATAGCTAGCTATCGGCGCTATAGCTAGCTACTTAGTGCAATTGCTTATTTTTTTTAACCGTCCCGCTATACCGCTATAATCGCTATTTAAACCATTGAAATAAAGTACATTGATAAACTCATATACTGTGATAATAAAGGAGTATTCTCACTGATATGAAATTAGATGATGATAAAATATATTGATACACTTATATACTGTGCAGGGAATCATCCACAGTCAATTGATTGGCTGACAAGATTGAGAATAGCTATTGGTTCAGCCAAAGCACTTGCTTATCTACACGAAGGCTGTGAGTTCTTGCTATTTAGTTTTCATCTTGAATTTACATGTTAGTTCAACAATTGTACTAGTAAATTTAGATTTTTATGCAAAAAGCATGTATTTAAGATGAAATTTTATTTATTTACTTTATAGGCCAACCTCGGATTATTCATCGTGACATTAAATCATCAAATATTCTACTGGATTTAGATTTTCAGCCAAAGGTAATTTCTCACTGTGATGACATGTGCTCTACTTTAATCATATATATATTGTATCGTTCAATTACATAAGCCCTTAGCAAATTTTCGATCCGGATTAAGTATCTTCCATTCTATTTTACTAAAATTCTACAATACAATTTTGATGTCCCAAGATTAAATAAAAAAGGCAAAAAAAAGTGTTCTATAGAGAGTGCATAGTATCACTCTGTTTTGACTGAAAATAGCCTTTCAAGACCACAATTGGAAGAAATGAAATAAGAGGCCCATTTATAAAAGATTGTCTGCTTAATATACATGTTTGTGAATGTGTAAATATATTTTCTGAAGTTCTGTTGTAGGTTTCTGACTTTGGACTTGGAAAGTTATTTCCTGACAATGTGACCCACTTTGAAGTGTCACGCATAGTAGGAACTTATGGGTATGGTTTATATACCTTATGCAAAGATTAAATTACAGTTATACAATAATCAATATAAATCTATAAAAAATCACGTCATGTCGTCATATATAAAAAAAAAATCATCATTTTTTCATTATATGGCAGTTATATTGCTCCTGAATGTCGGAAAGTTCAAGCTCTGACTGAGAAATGTGATATTTATTCATTTGGAGTAGTGCTACTAGAGCTCATCACTGGGAAAACAGCAAACAGTGGTGATCCTGATCCATACCTTACACTGGCTCAATTTGTAAGTATAGTCATCTCAAATTTGATTTGATAGAAAGCTTCCTGTTCTATATGTATGTGAGCAAGGCAATACCTTACACTGGTTCATATGTGGCAGATGGAACCTAAATTACACCAAGCATTGCAAGACGAGAACTTCAGTGGAATAGTCGATCCAAGACTAAGGAACCAATATAATCATGATGAAATGAAGATGATGATCGCTTGCTCTGCTGCTTGTATACGCGATTCCCCCCAAGAGCGGCCACCTATAAGCCGAGTACTGATTCATTTTCTGATTCATTTTGCTGCCAGAAATAATTAATTACAAATTATGATGCATTAAATGCCAAGATATAAAGGACCAGAATTGCTCTATTGCTCCTTTTCTCTCCAGCCTGCTTACCTTGTTTAATTGTTAATCTTTATATGTGATATTCAAAGTCAATGTTCTAACAAAATTATTTGATTTGCAACTTGTATTGGTTCAGATTGCGCTTGTGCTAGGAGGAAAGCTGTCTCCAGAAATTCTAGGATCAATGGACTCTGATATTTGCTCACAAAATCAAAATAACATTTATGAGGTGAGTGGACAACAAGATCTCTCTGAGGTGTTTAACAAAGAAGGAAGATGACCCTGTGCTGTGCCAAATTTGGTGGATGTTTTAAATGGATGGTTTCAATTTTTCATATCTACACAAAATCTGCTGGTTATGAAGATTTATAAATTTGATTAATTTACCATCTTGTTTTTACATATAGTAGTTCCTTCCTTTTTCTTTTCTTTTTATTTTTTCCTTGAAACAGAGTACACGCAGAACATGTCCGTTAATCTAATTTGATAAATTTAATATATGTGTTGTATATATATATATATGAAATTAATTTGTAGGTAATTGCAAGTTTTAGTGTAGACAATTTTTAATTGTGGTTTTAAATAAGCTCTGAGTACTTATTTTCAAATTCGGAAGCCTGGTATGGAAATTAATTTGGAACTGTACTGTTCTTGGAAAATTTACCTTTTTAAGTTTATTTTTTTGACAACTTCTTAATAAAGAGTCGAAAACAAATAGAAACAACCACAACTCTTGCAGAAGTGACAGAATTAATTAGGACTGACTTCAGTTCTATAAATAACAAGGATAATTGTGTAGCTCGACATAGCTAACTTTTACATAATGTATATCCAATTCAATATATTCTTATGGTACATATATTCCATAAATATTATTTAATTTAAAAATAAAATGATATATGTAATTTTTATTATATAAACTTATAAAGAGAATGTTCTCAAATAAGTTTAATTTAATATCAAATAATTTAAAAAAATTAGTTTTTGTTAAGGTCAGCGACAAAGAGTCGCTAACAATATATTGATAAGATTTTTTTTTTTTATAAATTAGAAATGTACAAAGATATCTAAAGTAGATATCTGATCATGCAAGAAAAATTAAATAAGTTATCTTCAAAATATCGCCTCTAGAAGGATGCAATATGCCTCCGCAAAATCGCCCCTTCTACTTCGCTTATGCATAATTCGTCCATGCCTTAACATCCAAGACCGTATCATGTTAACTGATTCACATGGCATCTCTTGTTTGAAAAGAATCTTTTGTTCCTTTCATGCTACAGTGCCCAGGTCCCTGCCGCCCAGGTTTCATTCCATAGAGCTTTCGCCATCAATGTAAGTACCTGTTGGCCCCCCATCCAGACATCGGAGATGCTCGCTCACTGCGTGTGGCCGAATTTGAAGTGTGCCATTAATCCCCTCCAAAAGTTAACTGCATATCCATAGTCCCACTTAATATGATCCCTCGTTTCAGTGATGTTTGAACGGCAAAGTTGGCATCTTGGTTGTATTGTACACCCCCTTGTGAGCAAGACCTCCTGCATCAGGATTTTGTTTTTGAGCATAAGCCATATGAATATCTTGACCTTCATCGGGGCCGGGAGTTTCCAGAGAGCTTTTTGGTTTTCACTGAGAACCCCTATAATGTAGTTGTTTGTAAGCCGAAGCACATGTAAAGTCTCTTGTTGCAGTTCAGCGCCACTTCAACCCAACCTGAGTTCCATGGAGATTGTGAAAAAAGTAATAGCAATTAATGCTAGTTTTTTTATAAAGAACAACTTGTCCACATTTGGCTAGATATCCAGAGTTGTTTATGCCATAGAGTCTTCTAATTGTTGAAGACCAAATGCTATCAGGTTTGTCACCTATTGCTCATATCCATTTCAGCAACAGCGCGTCATTCTGATGCCGCATGTCAATGATCTCCAAACTCCTATTGATTTTCAATGCACACATCGTTCCCCAATTAATTGGACAATTTATACCCATACATGTCTCGCATTGCAATTTAAAAAATTTAACGGTGAAGTTTTAATGATTTTAAAATCAATGACCAATCAATTTTAAAACGACTCAAATTCTTACATGTTTTATTTAAATAATTAAGAGAATATCTATAGTTTTAAATTTTTATTTAAATAATATTTGTTTAAATATATATATCATAAGAACTAAATGTGTATCATAAATTTTTGGAAGTGTGCTAGTGGTTTGCGGCAGCCGTTTTCTCCTTTTGTAAAAATAATATAATTGGAAGTTTATAAATTAAAATCGTTATCTATCGTAACTATGGGTTTATAGCTAATGCAAATATATGAAAACAACGCAAGTTCTTTTTAACATGTAGATGTCAAATTCAATACAATATTTTTTTTTTGTTTAATGCTGTATCTCCCGGAGCTACTTATCTACTTTTTCTCTCAAAAATATTTCTAAAATGAACTTTTCTCTATCATATTTTTTTCGAAAAAAATATAATAACATAATTGAATTAAATAATTAAATAATTCTGTCATATTCTGAAATCTTTGTCCCATTCTATTTTTTTTGCTTATTAGTTCCGCCGTATGATAAATTATAAGCGAGTTATTAATTAGGGTCAAATAGAAGTTGGGACATAATTAAACGATTTTCAAAATTGGAGAACACTGATTTTTATTGGGAAAAAAAACTCATAAATAAAATTAGAAAGAGTGTATACTCACCAAAAATTTCAATAATTGAAAATGAGGAGAATTCAAATGTCTATAATTTTATAATTTTGATAACATAAAATTTAAAACTTATATTTCAGAATAAAATAGTTAAATATGATTTATATCATGTTTTCTACGCATGTAAAAGACTATACTTTTCTAACTTAATGTGATTGATATCAAGAGCTTGTAGAAATACATAGATGTTAAAGTACTACGACATTTTGATTTTTTTGAACTAAATCATTCATATAAAAATAAAACAAAATAATAATTTATTTATGTGCAAATACGTATAACGGTTTTATTTTGATATATGAATTTTATAATTTTTTTTATTTGAAAATTATAAAATTGAGACATAATGGAGACAAAAAAAATACATTTAAACTCTCCTCATTTTATTTGTGGTATTTGTTGGGTTATGTTTTATTTGTATTTTTAATTATTAATAATAATTAAATTATTATTTATATATATGATATATTTGAATCAATAAAATATGCAAAATTTTATAAAAAGAATTAAGTATTTAACGAATTGTAAATAATAACAATTAGTTATGAATTGAAAATGATAACCCATCCTTGAAATTTGTGCATCCATGGATAATGCAAGGGGCCAAGGGCTCAGGGCGAGTCCGGATCCTCTGAAGTAACTCAAATTTTGAGCTTAGATTCGGACAATCCAGCTCAATCCAGCTCAAGATGGAATGCACAGGACAGGATTCATTAATATTCGTGCTAAAACAGATCGGACGGTTCTCTCAATATTTGATCTAAAATCCAAAATTTGAGTTAACTCAGTTGATATGAATTCAGGGCTCGGTGGACGAATCAGACGAAATTTGTTCGGCGAAAAAAAATCACTCTCTTCAAAACTGAAAAGGCCCAGCACAAGTTACACAACTTGTTGCTTAAACCCAAAACCCGAATCGACAATTCACCACCACTTGATCAGAGTTCCTCTTTATCTCTTCTCCAGTAATGCGCACTACTGGAGAAGCTGATGAGCCACCGCGAAAGAGAGATTGCTACTCTTTTGTTCGCAATAGCCATGGACCTGGGCACGGTAAGGTCGAGAAAAAGGTTCTACTCCTTTCGCAATGCCACGACTTATAACCAAAAGGTGAGGTAATGATGATTGATTTTATTTTCATTAGGAGAGATTATCAGTTTTTGAATTTTTCTAGTGAAATTTACAAAATTTCTACACTGACAAAAAATGAATTGGTGAAATTTGCAACTGTGTACTTCAGTTTTTGGGTTATTGAGTCCTTTGTTGAAGGGAGTATGCAATTACAGGGTTTGGATAATCATTTTCATGTTTCAATGGATGAAAGACCAGCACGAATGGCCTACTCAATGTTGAGGTGAATTGATAACACAATGCTGATTAGAATAAAATGAAAAGAAAAATGTATAATTATAACACTGCAATAATTAGCATAATAGATAGCTGGCCTGTGTAAAATTTGGAGAAGAATTTGAGACAAATTGTTAAAGCCAAAATTCTTCATCAACAAAAGGAAATTTTGTTTTTTTTGTAGGAAGGAGCATAATTTGCTAATTTGGTTAATTCTTGCATTGATATGGAATGTTATAAAGCAACCTTTGTGTGAACAGCAAACAACTTGAAGCCGAATACAAGTTTCTAATCAGAACTAAAAAAAAAAATTGATGAGTTTTATTTTTCCTGCCTATGCAATGGCAGAGGAGTTGTTGGGATATTTATCTCTGAGTGGCCTTCAATTGAGGCTCAATTTTGTTGTAGATATGATTGAAAAAGGAGATTGATTTGGAGGGAGAAACCCGGGGTATAGTTGTAAGATTGAAGTTATTGAAGAGGAATGGGAGACAACCAAGCAAGATGAAAAGGAAGGTATGTTTGGTTACTCTTTTGATTCGACCAATCAACCTTAACAATTTATCATTAGGTTCAACCAAAAATTGCATTGCAAAAAGTATGAAAGAGGTTATTATAAATAAAAAAATTAGAAAATTGCATTACAATGAAGAGTAACACCATGGATAAAATTTAAGGAGAATACATAGGAAAAAGATCGTGATGTTTGGTTAAGGTCATCCTTTGTAACTAAAAGAGTCTTTTTAAAAAATAATGCGAGTGAAGATATTAAGGAAAGTAACATTGCCGTTATGTATGCAAAACCAGAGGCGCCTGTAAGCATTAAATTCCCATGGTTTTATTAAAGTAAGATGATATTTTGTGGAGATTTCTCTGTGGTCATTTCTTTCATAGTGAATTGAAAAAGTGAACCAAACTGCCTTCATTGTTTTTGGGTATTTCTTGAAGAAAATTGTTGTAATTTAATTTTCTTTTATATTTGTTTGCTTCAAATATCAAAATCAGGTCCCGAAAACTTATCCAAGGAGCTAATAATTTTTATTATGAATTAACTATGCACAACCAAGAACTTAAAAAATCTAGCATGGATATCAAGCGCCGCACCACATCTTAGAAACCCTAATCCCTTTGTAAGGTAGACTGTAATTTTTCAAATCCAAATTGATCCTTGCCTCTCCTCTCTTTCCAAAGCAATCTGGTCTTATTGGCCCCTCTCATCTCCTCTCCTTTCCTCTTCTCAAAACCATCATGGTGAGAATTGTGAAGACATCTATTCATGAGGAAAACTTAATCAACGAGGCTTTCAACAGATGTCACTTTCTCCTTGTGAAATTGATGGAGCATCGTCACGGATGGCTTTTTAATGCCCCAGTAGATGTGAAGAGTCTACGTGCAATTGGCTACTATGATGTGGTGATAAACCCAATGGACCTTGGAACGGTCAATTGCCGACTTGAAAAAGGGCGATACTCCAATCCTATTGAGTTTGCTGAGGACGTTCGGTTGACCTTCCACAATGCAAAAAAGTACAACAATCGAGGTGATGCTGCGTACAACATGGCAGAAGAGCTTCTTGAGATTTTCACTGTTGAGTGGTCAAAACTTGAGGCTGATTTTACACCACTATTGAACAATATTGAGAGAGTAAGCTTGTCAAATTAACATTTGTAAGAGATTTTTCTAGAGACTTGTTTTTGTTAAATGTGGATAGTTTTCTTATTTTTTTTTGTCAAATTTTTGTTTAGATTGAGAATCCTTCTGCTGGAGCAACAAGTAGGATTAACAAAGGTAATTGGTTAACTTGATTATTCTTCTTTGCTATTTTACTTTGAACGATCTGAAATCACAGATAAGTTCCATTTTTGTGACTTTCCGAAATTAGCAACTTAGTATCATATTTATCTTACTGGCTTGTTATTCATTTTTATACTGGTGAGAAACAATGCTAATTTACATGTTAGTTGGTTTTTTACCACTCAAAATTTTGGAAAAAAGTAAAAAATTTAGTAGTTATCCAAAGACCTTCATATTGATGTGAAGGAACAAAATAATCCTCAGTTATGTGAATCCTGGGCATTCTCCACTTTCTCATTTAAAAAAAAAAAAAAAACAGTTGCTTTGATTAAATTTTATGATATGTACTATGTAATTCTTGTTGTATATATTCTCAATAGGAAAAGGGAAAGATAAGGAGATTGCAAGTGTAAGGGATCTTAGGGTCACAGATGAAAAGTATGGGGCATGGAGAAAAATATTCTCCGAAGAATTCCTTCCTGTGACCGAAGATGAAGGGACCCAAATTGAGCATCCTGGAGTCACTGAGTATTCTGCTAAATCTGATAATGAGGCTGAAGTTCATCAGCTGAAGGGCATGTTGGTAGCATCCCAAGAGAAGCTGAGAGAAACCGAGGAGAAGTTGGCCTCTCTGGAGACTGAGAATGAGAGTCTCCGCAAAACCATGGAACACCATCAACAAGAGTGTATGAAGGGGTTCTGGAATGATTTTGTTGAGAATTTTCGTGCTTGGTCTTAATTGTTGTTGATGTGATTGTTCTGTGTAATGCCTGACCCCTCAACCTTTATTTAATTCTGTGTGTGTGTGTGTGTTATTGTGTTTAGTAGTTGTGTTTTTCTTTTTTGTGCTTGATTTCTGTGGAATTTTTCTCTTAGAAATTGTGTTATTTCCTTTTAAAGAAAAGGGTTATGATTTCTTACATGTTTTTTGAGAAAATTGGAACTGATATTTTCTAATCCTTTTGGAATTACAAGTTTGTTCATCTTTTGTTTTTTATTGTGCTAGTCTGTATGTACTGTCATTACAGTTTAATCTTGTAAACATTGAGGGGTCCGGCATTACACAGAACTTCTATTTCATAGGGAAAGTTTATCTATGTTGGGATTTTAGGCCCAAATATGACCTTGGCCCATATCTTTTCTTATATCTCTTGGTGACCTAAATTTTAGATTAGTGGTGGCTGCTCCTCTTCTTGTGCAAGACATAAAGATAGAGAGAGAGAGGGTGAGTGATTGTTTGTGCTAACAATTGGGATATTGTTGTAATCTATTGTTTAATAGTGAAGTTTGTTGGTCGTTTACCTCCCGTGGAGTAGGCCCGACCAAACCATCTAATCTCTGTGTTTGCTTTCTCTTGTGTGTTTTTTGGAGACTCGATCTATCCCGCGGTAACATCTTTTCTCTATTGTTGATGTGTTTGGTTGTATACAAGGTTGCATTTGTCTCTAACTTCTCGATACTTGTTGGTGTATGGATTATTGGGTCTCTTGCGGGTTTCTTGTAGTTGGTACGGGGTGTACCGGTATTTTGCATTTCTAAATTAACCCCCAACAAGTGGTATCAGAGTGCTGGGTTATTTGGTACGGTTCTAACATGAACAAGAATATGGCAAACTCTAATATTGCATCTATATTTGGGATCGAGAAATTTGACGGGAGACAAAATTTTGCATTGTGGCAAAATTCAGTCTGGGATGCCCTTGTGCTTCAGGGTTTGGACGATGTCTTAAATGATACCAAACCAAAGGACATGGATGATAACAAGTGGAAAACGATGTGTGGTAAAGCCCTTAGTACAGTCTGGTTTTGTTTGTCATATGAAGTCAAAGCCTCGTTTATGGCCGAAACTTCTCCGAATGATTTATGAAAGAAACTGGAGGGTATGTACCTGTCTAAGTCCTTGGCAAGTCAACGGCTTATGATGGAGGAGGGTATAGATTTGAGGGCTCACATTGGTGCGTTTAATACTTTGGTACGAGACTTGTTTAATGCGGGTGGAAAGATCAAGGAGGAAGATCAAGCATGTCTGTTTATGGCATCCCTACCAAAGTCATATGATTCGATTACGATGCCTTTGCTAGGGAAGAAGAGCGAGCTCACCATGGAGGAAGTGACTGCAGTACTTTTGGATTCTGAGTCCTTGAGGCAGCATGAGGAGGATGGGTCAGAGTCCTTTAGCGCGCTTGCGACTGTGTTGGATGGGTGGCGACGGAAGAAGTTGGGCCACGGTACATGCCATAAGTGCAGCAAACCCAGTCACTTTCGACGCGATTGTCCCGAGAGACAGTTGGACCGTCCACCTACACCTGGAGCTGGTCGCGCAGCCATTGCAGTCGGTCATGACGGTGATGTCATTATGTGTATGGGTGAGGGGGATGTGCATGAGACTGTTGGTGATGAGACATGTAGCGATAGCGGTGGTGTCTGTGGTAGCTGGGTATTAGATTCCAGAAGTACATTCTATGTTTGTCCACGGAGGGATTGTTTTGATTCCTTTCGTGAGGTGTCCGGTGGTGCTGTGACTTTGGCTGATGGATCGACTTTGTCGGTTGCGGGAGTTGGTGCGGTTAGGTTCCGGATGTGGAATGGTATGATTACCGGTGTTTCGGTACGTACCCGATATTCGACGGGGTCTTGTGTCACTCAGTGAGTTGGATTCACGCGGGTATGAGTTACGAATCCTTGATGGGTCCATAGAGGTACTTCGAGGTGACATGGTTGTCATTCGGGGTACCAGTGCGGTGGTCTCTATGAGATGGTTGGTACTATAGAGTCCGTGTCCATTGTCATGCCGGCCGGTCCTTCTACGAGCGAAGTACAGTTTGATGAGGCAAGCAGTACGGTATTCGTCGGGACCGTGCCTGTGCTTGCTGACATGGGTCGTGGTACCGTGGCTATATGCGAGACCACGATGAGCAGAGCTATAGGAGGTGACGACGTGACACATTGCGGTGGAGGCAGGTCGTATGGCAGAGCGTGCCATTGGATGGTGTCCTGGACGGAGGCGAGCCAGAGGTGGCAGGTTTGTTCACCGAGATACTCGTGGGCGCCTTGATACCGGTGGAGGCAGGCGTGGACATGTGGTTGCTGACACTGCATGGGGCATTGGACCTGGGCGGCCGTGGGACGTGGACTCAGATTTGATGCGGCGAGTCTCTAGTCATGGAGGCTTGTGGGAGGCGACGTGATACTGCCAGACAGCTATTGGGTTGTAACGGTTGGCGACAGAGTGAGTTGCCGATTTGAGCCTACGGTGGAGATTGTTGGAATTTAGGCCCAAATATGGCCTTGGCCCATATCTTTTCTTATATCTCTCTTGGTGGCCTAAATCTTATATTAGTGGTGGCTGCTCCTCTTCTTGTGCAAGACAGAAAGAGAGAGAGAGGAAGAGAGAGAGGGTAAGTGATTGTTTGTGTTAACAATTAGAACACTCTTGTAATCCCTTGTAATCCATTATTTAATTGTGAAGTTTGTTGGTCGTTTGCCTTCCGGTGGAGTAGGCCTAATCGAACCACCTAATCTTATTTGCTTTCTCTTGTGTGCTTTTTGGACTCAATCTATCCCGCGGTAACATCTTTTCCCTATTGTTGGTGTGTTCGGTTATATGCAAGGTTGCATTTGTCTCTAACTTCTTGATTCTTGTTGGTGTACAGATTATTAGATCTCTTGCGGATTTATTGTAGTTGGTACGGGGTGTACCGATATTCGGTATTTTTAAATTAACCCCCAACAATCTAGCCATAATGAGTGGAAAGTTTATCTAGCCATAGGGAATATTGTATGTTTCTTATTAGATGCGAATGTTTACAAGATTAAAATTCTATTGCTAATCAAATCAATTACATATGTGCAATGTTTGATGCAAATTTTGACGAACTAATTTTGACGACATTGACTTGTGTTATACTTTTAGTTTGATAATTTGATACGATTTATACTTATCCAGGAAAGTTTATCTTCTGCCGCTTATTCCCCCGTAGTTCTCCTTGTCAAATCTTACTACATCGACCTCTGAGGAGTATCAGATAATAGATGACAAATTAACCAGGAAAGACATAGATGCTCTGTTCTCCAAGTGTTGTGTGGGTGTACTAGTTGGGACACTTCAAATAGCTGTTAGCATAATTATTACTTTTCTTGGTTTTATCTTTTCAGACGAATCAAGCTATGTTTGAGGTGTTCGGATTAATTTCATCTATAACTACTGAATTTTTGTGTCCAAGGACCGAATTAAAAACTTGAAATTGTAAGGACTGTATAATCTGGAAATTTTTTATTGGTAGTAATTAACAGAAAATAATATAGACAAACAGTAAGAGTACAATAATATTTATATTGGTAGTAAGATCGGTAGGAATTCTACCGATCTTAAAAATAAAAAAGTTTAGATCGGTAAGAATTTTACCGATCTAAACCAGTTTTTTTCTTTTTTCCTTTTAATTTTTTCTAGTAAAATATATTGTTTTTACAAAAATAGATAAAGTACCTTAAAATTTAGATATATCAAAAACATTACATCTATTTTTTGAAAAACTTTTTATATTTTACTAGAAATAAAATATAAGAATTCTCTCCATCTATACATCAAATTAAAAAAAAAGTTAAGATCGGTAGAATTCCTACCAATCTTACTACCAATATAAATATTAATGTAATCTTACCATTTGTCTCTCTTATTTTCTGTTAATTACTACCAATAAAAAATTTCCGTATAATCTAGTATAGCCGACATTTTTATTAATATCCAAAGTTTAATACAAATTATTAATTATACCCAGAGTTCAAAACTTTCGCTAAAAATACCCAAACCGGCCAGAAAATGGCCGGTTTACTCATTTTTTTTTTTTAAAGACTATGAATAGCAAAATAGTAAAATCTAACACTAAAAATTGACAATTTTTGTTTAAATTTTTTGTGATTTATACTAAAATACACTGGATTACTGGAAATTATGTTGAATTACACTATATTACAATAAATTATGTTGAATTACACTAAATTACAATAACTTCGCTAATTATGCAAAATTACGCTAAAGTAGACCGATTATGTGCCATCTTTCATGAATCATAAAAAATAGTAAAAAAATTCCGAAAAATAGTAAAAACTGGTATTCTACAAGTTCATTATGTAACTAATTTACTGAGCTACTTGGATTGAATAATAGAAACGAAAATCTTAATCGGAAACTTCAACTCAAGTTTTGAGGCTCTTCCCTTAGTTTTTTGGCGATTCTGAATTTCAGAATCCGACATCGCGGGCACTGACGCATGCGTCTTTTCGCAAGCTTTCCGAAAAGTGGTCATTTGCTGAAATCGGACACTCGAGCTCCGTTTTATGACCGTTTGAAGTTTCGCCGTCGTTTTTCGCCGTCACTAAATTACATTACATTACGGTACACTGAAAAGGCGAAACTCCAATAGAAGAAGATGAAACACAACCAGTAGAAAATGCAAGACAACTAGAAGAACATGAAAGACAACTAGTACAAGATGAAAGATAATTAGAATAAGATGAAAACAACTACTCGACATCAGGACAAAGCGTGAAGAGTACCATAGCTGCAAATTCGAAGTTAGTAGCAACACCCCTATTGACACTAAACTCGATGCCTTATACAAGCTTGTCAATGACCTTTCTAAACAAAAAGGCGTTGTAGCTAGTGTGGCGTTGTGCCAATCATGTGAAGAAGTTCACAACCTAGAAGATACATGCCCACTTCTCGCGGAAGTAGAAGTAGAGCAAGTCAACGTGGTGAACAATTCCTACCAGCCAAACAATCAAAATGCTAGCACATGCAACCAAGGTTTGAAGAATCAAGCGAACTATCTCTACAATAACGATCAAGGAGCTGCAAATCCGCAAAGATATCAACCCAACTATCAGTAGGGTCGGCCACAACAACCATACCAACAAAGGCAATTCGAGCAGCCACCTCATAGCCATAGATCGAGTATGTTATGGACAAGTTGTTTGAAAGGCAAGGGCAGACGATAGAAGAGATCAACACTAATGTCAATGCAATATGTGAACGAACGAAGATCCTAGAAAATCAAGTAGCTCAACTAGTTAATGATTTTGCGAATTTTTCACAAGGTAGAGGCAAGCTTCCGGGACAACCAGAGGTCAACCCGCGAGAATCAACTCAATGCATTGCGACCAAGGATGATCAACGTTGCGATGTGCACCCTCCAACAGAAGGAGCACCTTTCCCACCTCCATCCAACTAAGCGGGGAAAGGTCTAGCGGATGACCTAAAACAAGCGCTGCGTGGGAGGCAACTCACGGTCCTTTTAACTTTTTATGCACATTTTAATTTTTCTAGAGTCATGGGAAACTTACTAAAACCAGAACTGACAGGTACTTGATTGAAATTGTGACCAAGGAAGAAACCAAGGACAAGAAAAGTCATTTTTCTATTGAGTATATAACTCATATGGTAGATGATAGAGACAATCTTTCTTGCTTGCACAAATGAAGGGACATCATCAACAATGGCAATCTTTCTTGCACGAATGAAGGGACATCATCAACAATGGCCACCCAATATAAGGTTATTCGTTGTTGACCACCTCAACATAGGGTTCTTGACATAACTGTAGGCGCAGAGAGGCCGTCACAGCCATCACCTGCGGGGTTCGATACTTCTGATATGGAGTCCCTCTCGTACAGTCTCCAGGACTACTACGGGATATTGGATGATGAGTTCAGCTCGGCACCGAGAGTACCCCGATATGGCACAGAGATGCCGCATGATGGAGAGGCGAGTGGTAGCGGGTCTCATACTCAGCCTGCCTTTGGGACTGAGTTCGCCGCATCTATCTTTAGTACACCTCCGCCAGTACCGACAGTCCCATACTCAGTGTACCGTAATGTAATGTAATTTAGTGACGACGAAAAACGACGGCGAAACTTCAAACGGTCATAAAACGGCGCTCGAGTGTCCGATTTTAGCAAATGACCACTTTTCGGAAAGCTTGCGAAAAGACGCATGCGTCAGTGCCCACGATGCTGGATTCCGAAATTCAGAATTGCCAAAAAACTAAGGGAAGAGCCTCAAAACTTGAGTTGAAGTTTCCGATTAAGATTTTCGTTTCTATTATTCAATCCAAGTAGCTCAGTAAATTAGTTACATAATGAACTTGTAGAATACCAGTTTTTACTATTTTTCAGAATTTTTTTACTATTTTTTATGATTCATGAAAGATGGCACATAATCGGTCTACTTTAGCGTAATTTTGCGTAATTAACGAAGTTATTGTAATTTAGTGTAATTCAACATAATTTATTGTAATATTGTGTAATTCAACATAATTTCCAGTAATCCAGTGTATTTTAGTATAAATATGGTAATTATAAATCACAAAAAATAATCTAACAAAAAATTTAAACAAAAATTTTCAATTTTTAGTGTTTAGGGTTTAGGGTTTAAATTTTCAATTTTTAGTGTTAGATTTTACTATTTTGCTATTCATAGTCTTTAAAAAAAAAAATGAGTAAACCGGCCAGAAAATGGCCGGTTTAGTGGGGGAGTAAACCGGCCATTTTCTGGCCGGTTTGGGTATTTTTAGTGAAAGTTTTGAACTCTGGGCATAATTAATAATTTGTATTAAACTTTGGATATTAATAAAAATGTCGGCTAGTATAGTGTAACTTTTTTTTTTTACAAGAGATACAAAAAAACTATAAAATTTAAAATACAAAATTACAAATTATCAATTTGTAGGAAGCTTAGCCCTCACTATTTTGATTTTAAAATCAAAATGGTAAAACAAAATCACAATACGTGATGCGTATCACAATCGATCGGAAGTCCAGAAAATTAAAAAGCCACTAGTTTTGAAAATAACGATTACTATATATATATATATATATATATATATAAACGACATTATATTTATCTACAAGTTTAGACGACTAACACCTATGAAAAATGTATAGATAGAAAACTCTGGTGCTAAATACCTATTATCATCACATTAGCACATTTTTTTTTGTTCAGAAAAGTGGGAATATCCAACCAATAACTTTTACTTAAGAAATCAATATTTAATTTTACTAATTATAAATTTAATCTCTACTCTATTTAGGGTGAATGGAGTATGCCATTTGAAAGCTTCCATCAAACAATACGTCTATCTCAATCGAACCATGCATATCTTGTGGCAAACAATTAATTGGGTGCTATCTCGAGCACTTCCCGTACATCAATCGAGGTCAAATATTATTATAAAACCATGCATTGACCATTAATTTAAATAATTATAGATGAAAGCTGGCGAAATGTATTCTATAGAAATCCAATATCATTGAAATGCGAAGGTAACCCTAATGCCACGCGATATAAATAGCAATCGTGCCGTAAAATCATTCTTACTGTTGCCTCCAGCTTCTAGGGTTTGGCAAGGAACGGAGGAAAGAGAGATCGGGGGGGAGAGAGAGAGAGAGAGAGAGAATCTTGGGCTCGGGACTAGTAGTAGAGTAGGGAGGATTTAATGGCGACGACCCTTGAGCATCCGACTAAGAGGTCAAGTGAGGAGATGGGCTCAGGATCGGGCTTGGACTTGGACTTGGAGGCGTTGAAGAAAGAAAGAGTGCATTCCATCTTGTCCAATTGTTGTTCGATCAGGGATTTTGTTCGTCGTTGTCGTTCTAGTGATCTCAACAGCATCGAAATCGAAGATCCCTTGGAAGAATGGAGGCGACACGTGCAAGAAGTACACGAGAGATGCATAGCCCAAGAAAAGCATTACTATTGCGTGAGTCACTTCCGCTCTTTCCTTCCATTACTTTCTCTCTTCCTTATCAATTCTCAGTCACCACACTGCATGAATATTTCGCTTTATTTATTTTTTAGTCTTCTAAAGGCCTTACTGATCAAGCAAAGGAGATTCAATCTTCAGAAGACGAAAGTATATATCCTGGCGATGAGTTCAGCAACAAGGGATGGATCCTGCGCAGAATTCCGGGTCCTTATACCGACTACGAGCGCCTATATGTTGGGGACATTCGTGTAATGACACTTTCTCAACTCTTTGAGTTCAGCCGATTACCGCATTGAGTGGCCTATTATGTTTTAGAGGGTTCAAAATCAAAATGGAATATTCAATTTTTCATCCAATACTCCCTAGAATTGCTTGGTAGGGAGCAAATATGGTCCTTTGTGAACAAACCAACCATGAGTTACAAATTCCAAACACTTCATCGGTCATCGCATGTAATCCCAACTTTAATTCTCCCATTGAAGTATATATGTCTTAAACAACTCGAAGGATTCCTGCCTGCTGTGCCGGCCCTATTACTTTAAGGTCCTTAGTTGCTTTAGAGTATCGTATACAAGATCTTATTCAAATGCTGAGACTCTGTTGTACGTTTTTAACCAAACACCTTTCCATCATAAACTTACTGTTCCCTTATAAAGTATAAAACGAAACTGAAATGGAATAGCAAACTTCCATTTTGACCAAAACAGAATTCTAAAAGTTGTGCTATAATAGAATAAGTAATTGTAGTAGAACAAGAAATAAATTCATATGTACGAGGAATATTGGCAATAATTACCATCCGTTTTCTGTTTGCCTTTTTTTCAGTTTTGCTATGGCGAGCTAACAGGTGAATATAGCAGTTTTTATTTTTCCCTTGACGTCGATCTTGCTTTGCAGAAATTTTATAAGGCGTTACAATCCTCAATTACGGTATATGCTTCCTACTTTGCCACATCTTTTGGAAATTTGTTGGGAAACATAAGGAAACACACAAACACAGACACACACACAGAGGCACAAAATCAATCAATCGTGTGCTAATCCACAAACACTGCTTTTGGAGTTTATATTATAGAGCACGTCAATTTGCTTTTGGGAGTTGATTTTACCAATCAACTTTTTTGTGCAAATCAAGTGTTGAACAGATCTATGTGTTTGTTTTTTGCTTGAATTACAATGAAGCCGAGGGTTCTTTTTCTTTTATATATGTTAGGACATTGACTAGATTCAATGAATGTTATTTTCTCACAAATTCAATTGCTTTTCATGGTTCAGTGGGATTTAAGTCGGTCAGATGCACAGAGAATAGTTGATGATGCTAAAACGGAATACCAAGACATTGAACGTTTTTTGATGCTGGCTGTTCAGGTTCATCTCTTTTTCTTGTTTATATTTCTTTTCATCATCTACTTTGTGGAAAAATAATGTTCATTTGTCTGTCTCAGGAAACAATTTCTTGGAAGATTTGTGAACAGGACAAGAAAGAGCGTGTACCATTATTTACTAAGCTCATCAAGGAAGTTGTGAGAAAAAAGGTTCTGTTTTCAATCCCCTGCTTTTTTTTTTCTATTTCTTTTATTCTGTGCTTTTCTGGGGCTTGATTTAAGCTAATGAAATGAATGTGCTTCCATCTAGAGGGGTTTCAAGGAAGTGCTGACTGAAATTAAAGAGAATGATGCAGCCTCCTTCCCCTTTTACTCTAAAATAATCGAACACAATCTCAGGAGAAAAGAAAACGTGGAATCTATGGGACTTAAAATTGTTGTAAGCTCTTTTGGGTTATTCTTTATTTGTATATAATCCTTAACTGTAAACTTGTAAATTTCGTGATCTAACATGGGAGGCTGACTCTTTGTTACCTAATCTTTTCTAGCTTGATGATGTTGATACATACATCAATGCTGCTACCAAGGTATATTGCTGTTACCACAAGGCATTACCTGTCCTTTTCTGTACTTGTATTTTTCTTATCCGTTTCATATGAACAAATTGCTCTGCCTGTAATTTTTATAATTAATTGACTTTCTATTTTCTTTTTAATTTTCATCCTAATGCAGGGTGAACATTCGGAGGAGGAGCTTATACGCAGATACTGTAGTCTGGTGATTTGAAAAGTCTTTTGCATTTTTTTATAATTTTGTTTTGAGAAATCTGCGATGAATGACACTGATTTGTTATCAGAAGGGACCATCGGTGCATACATATGCTGAGTACATTGAAAAGAAGATGCAGATCGCTGTGAAGTTGGGTATCATAACAAATAGAGGTTGGCATTGTTCAAAAACGCTTCTTGGATAATTCTTTATGGAAGTTCTGTTATTATGGTATTATAGTTTTGTCTTTTCCTGATTTGATCTTCATTTTATTGTGCAGTAGGCAACAACAACAGCTGTCCGGAGATTTCAGAATCATGATGAGACTTGCTTCTAGAATATCTCTTCGTTTTACTAAAACAGTTGTTTATTATTTTTATTGTTTTGTAAGGGAAGATTTAATTTTCTTGTATGTCTTTGTTTAAGAAAATGTTGCCATTGTCTTTGTGACCTAGTACTGGTTAGCAACTTTGACAGGTCTGTGTGTGGGCCATCCCCTCCAAATTTGGACCACCTAATCCGTACCGTGTGGACCCGTGGACCGAGAGATTTTGGACCGAACCGGACCGGACCGACCCGTTTGCATAACACTATATGAAACAGATGTATAAAGTTGAAATTAATAATCAATAACTGTGATTGAAATATGTTTTGATGAGTGACTGAGATTTTGTCTGATTAACACATGCATAGAATCTAAATCTTTTAGCGTAATATTAGTAGTACCTATAGTGAAGAAAATGACAATTCGAATAATGAGAAAGAGAACACACATTCCATTACTCTATTCACTGTTTCATTGGAATTCGAATTAGAATTGATGGATTTGATGTGCGAAGAGGACATAAACCCAGTTTCTCATGTGTGGATTGGAATATAGAACAGGGTACCCCCACCTATTTAACAAAAATCTATGCAATCTTTTTTTTTTTTTTCTAATACTACGTAGTTAACTAGAGAAAACTAAAACTCCAAAAAAGCAGTATAGAAATAACTTTCTAATCAAAATGAAAATATTTAGAACAGTTAAAAAAAAGTAATTTAATTTCGGAATAAATTTAAAAGTTAAATTTTAGTAAAAGCGGAGGTACCATTCTACTGAGGTCTTACAACACTGGCTCTGTGGGGAACAAGTTCTTAACCACACCCCATCAGCCTCCGGTGCTATGTTGCATGGATACGGATACGGGTATCGTATCAGATACGATACGGATACGGCGATACGGCAATTTTCAAAAATGACGGATACGATACGGCTATTATATATATTATTTTTATTATTTTAATTATATTATTAATTCAATACTTGTATTACAATAAGTAAAAAAATTATACTTATATTATTAATTCAACATTTGTATATATATCAAATTTTTTACTTGTAATTTACAAGTAACAAAAAAAATTAATAATTTTGCCATGATATATATATACACTACTCACATCACCAAAATTTATAATTCATCTAAAAAGTACATAACATCCACAACATACATAAAATTAGATTCATAATACTCACATCACCCATAATATCCATAACATACATAACAATATAACATCCATTAGTACATATTCAAATCAAATAGACTAAACACTAGTAATCTTAATTATAAAATTCAAAGTCCATAAAATTAAACTAAGTTCATACTTCATAACAAAAATCTAATTAAAAGATCCAACAAAACAAGTGAGCCTTAATTTCCAAAACAAATTGATATTTCATCTCAAATATTACACATCATCTCAAACAATTCTTTAACCGCAATGTTTGACTACATTAGCATCTAAAATGTTAACAGTTGCAGAATACATCTATCCGATGTGACATTGCACTAATTTACTATGCATGAACTGGTACAAAAACCAGAAAACTAGAAAAACTGGTACAATGGCGTATCAGAAAAACTGGTACAAAAACCAACAAAACCAGAAACTGGTACCAGAAAAACCAGAAAACTGGTACCAGCAAAACCAGAAAAATTTACATGCACAATTCATTACACAAGCACTATAAGGAGGCATCTAAGAGAAAAAATCAAACAAACCTTGATAAAGGTGTAGTGGCGACGAGAGGAGGCGCCAAGAGGCTCGGTGAGTCGGTGGCGACTGGCGAGAGGAGAGATCGCGTGAGTGAGAGAGCCAGAGAGGAGAGATCGCGAGAGAGACTGGGCGTGAGTGAGAGAGCCAGAGAGGAGAGATCGCGAGTGAGAGAGCCAGAGAGGAGAGATCGCAGGTTTAGGTCTGGCCGTCTCTCTGAGATCGCGTGAGTGAGAGAGCCAGAGAGGAGAGATCGCAGGTTTTTTCTAATTTTTTTTTTTTTTTTTGAGAGACCGTATCCTTCTCCAGTTCTCCGTATCCATGCCGTATCCGAGCCTTCTTTGACCGTATCCGATACCGTATCTGGGCAGGTACGATACGCCACGTACTCTGATACGCCAGCTGGCGTATCGGAGCCGTATCGGGTGCGTATCGGGTGCGTATCGGGTGCGTATCCGTATCCGATACGCACCCGATACGGATACGGTGCCTAAAGTGAAGTATCGGGGTAACACAGCTCCGGTGCGACTGCTCTCTCTCTCTCTCTCTGTACGCACAACGACTCACCAGAAACCTACTGGACCCCACACCAACTTCTGAAAACAGTTGTGACCAATTGTGCAACCAGACACTGCATCAGCAATTCAGCATGTTTGCATTTCGGTGCAGAGACGGACTACACGGAGGATAACATAGAAAACGAAACAGAAAAACAAAGAGTTCCAAACGCCAGCGCCAGCTTGTTTTGGAAGTATCTACCGGCGGGGACCAACCCTTGCCAGGCCACGCTCACCTTTCTGCTGATTTGTTGGGGCCCCTTGGATAAACGTTCGTTTGGTATTTGTACAAAATGGACACGAATACTCACCAACGAAATACAACCATTGGATGAGTAAATTATTTAATACTAACCGTTGATTTTATTTTCTAGAGGGAAAAAAGGGCAGTCAACGAGGTAAGGAGGTCATAAAGTGAGAAGAATGAGACGAAACAGTACCATGACTGAGAAGCTTCCGCGCTCTGTGATTCTCTCCGTACGGTCATCATAGTCATTTCTTGCTGGGGCCGGCGGCGGCCAATAAATCCCAGATGGTTATTTTCGATATGTTAACGCAAAAAAAAAAAAAAAAATGTGAGATATTATATTAAGAATATTGAAAGGCATTATACTGGTCTTGTGGTGTTTAAGAAAAAAAAAACAAAAGAGAACAGAATGATATATATAAATAACAAAGAGGAGAAGTCCAAGAATATTGCATGGTAAAGAAGAGGAACAAACAAAAGATAAACAGAAAATGTTGACTAGAATAGGTGCTGCAGACGAACACAATTTTGAGAAACCAATTTCCAAAAAATTTCAATTAATTAAACGAGTTGAGATATGTCCAGCACTGTTCATACAGTGCAAAACTCATCCCAGATTATATATATAAATAAAATAGATATGACAAAAGAAAAAATATTTACAACTTTTACGTTCACCATTTACAAATTATCCTAAATAAAAACGTTAAGCACGTTATCTCAGCTGCATATAATCGTAGGCTAGTATTTAAGCATTGAATGAAAATTCTCGGTAATTATCGGAAGAATTAACAAGAGTGCCATTACGGTCCCCGTTTACTGAATATCAAATAAGAGTGTAATTTGAATTAATAAACAAAATAAATACTTCATGAAAAAAACTAACAATGATATATCATGTTTCAGTAATAAAATTAGCACAACTGTTTTCCATCGCATATTTGTCACTTGCCACTGGTTACTTAGGTGCGCAGTATTCTAGCTAGGGGTGTCTCTAGCTGGGGGTGTCAATGGGTATGGTCAAAATTGGGTGGAATCATTTCATATTCGTATTCTACTCTTACCTGCTACAAATTAACTTACTCTTACTCTATCCTTACCCATTATAGTTGTCAGATAACAAAAAAGTAGCAGGTAAATAACGGATAATACTAATATAATAATTATTGGTATTATTTATTAAATAAAATAATAAAATATATACATTCATTTTACACATATATAGTATTTTATTGGAAAAAAATTTTATCATGTTAAAGTGCAAGTTTTACGATATGTGTGTTTAGCTTCAATATTCGTGTGAATCAAGTGCGCACATATTATGAAGTGAATCAGATAGTTCCGAGTAGGCATCAGATCGATTTGGATCTGATGCATCAGTCTAATGCCCATTATACGCACCCGCTTCTCTCAGCCCCAAACTTTTTATTTATACCCTCATCTAGAGGTGCTACTTTTATCCATTACCCGGATCCGATCCGGAACGAACCGGATCCGACCTGGAACCGACCCGGATCCGGTTAATTTGGGTAGAGTATGGTTTAAAAAATATAACCAGTTAAATTATGGGTACGGTTACAAA
Organism: Carex parvula; assembly: GCA_025461045.1. Lineage (NCBI taxonomy): Eukaryota > Viridiplantae > Streptophyta > Magnoliopsida > Poales > Cyperaceae > Carex > Carex parvula. The sequence continues at coordinate 342,805 of JAJGRW010000370.1, read as the reverse complement.
ATTAATAATTTAATATCTGATCCGGAACCGATATTGTAATAGATAGGATATGGGTTTGAATTAGTTATCCGACCCATAACCGAATCCGACCCGATACCCATATAAATACCCGATAAAATATATATTAATAACTATGAAAATACAATTTTACATATAATCAAATTAACAAATGTCACGCCAGTAATCACATTTTGCATATTAATTTTTTAATAAAATTTATTGCTCTGAATATATCTTTCAATATCTGCCTTATATATCCTCTGCATAATCATGAAAATTTATTGCTCTGAATATATCTTTCAATATCTACCTTATATATCCTCTGCATAATCATGAAAATTTATTGCTCTGAATATATCTTTCAATATTTGCCTTATATATCCTCTGCATAATCATGAAAATTTATTGCTCTCATTGATATGTCATTTGCAATAAATCTCATTGAAATCAAATATCTGCCATAAATTTAATTCTCTATTAAAAACTTAGTATTAATATTCCATTCATGGATTTTTTGAATCATAGAAAAGGAAATCACCATCTCCAATATTTTACTTTCTCAAATTCTTGGGAGTTGTGACATATACCCGCTTCGGATCCAGAACCGCCCATATCCGAACCGGACCCGATAATCCACAAACAAGTTGTGGGTATCTATCAACCGAAAGACTGGATCCGAAATATCTACGGGTAGATAGGTATCCGGATCCGGACTCGACCCGATTTGAAACAAATAAGTATATGGATCGAAATTTGGACCCGAATACTTTTAGGATATGGATCCAAATATAATAGTATCCGGACCCGACCCGACCCGATAGCACCTCTACCCTCATCACAAAAAAATAAGCTAAATCACCCCAGATTATGGGGAATTCGAAAAATACCCAGGATGTCATGCCGTTTTGCAGCCCCAAAGACTGGGGGCCGCCATATGCCCCTACGGCCCCATTCTAGAAGCCTCCAAATGATTTTGCGGCCCCATTTTTTTTTTTGTAAATGGCACACAATGTTTTGACTAGAATATCAAGAATTTTTGTTCGGCCAGAAGTGGCACAGATATCAAGAATTTTTGGAGTATGTGCCGCAAAATCATTTTAGATGAGAATTGAAATTATTAAAAAAAAACAAATGGGGCCGCAGAACCATTTGGAGGCTCCTAGACTGGGGCCGCATAATCATTGGGCGGTCTCCATCAAACCTGAGTGACTAATTCATGACAAAGAAAAAAGTTTAGTGACCTATGACAAAATTTATCCTAAATCATATTTTTGTAAGATAATTTGATTAATATCAAGTGGCTGAGAGCCGAAATTTTTATTTATACCCTAAAATAAAATAAAAAATCAAACCACCTCAGATTCTGAGAAATTCGAGAAATACCCAGGCTGCTCAATGCCCCTGCATAACCATTGAACTTTTAATTTATTCCGGTCAAGTCACTGTGTTATTTTTTTTTCATAAATATATATATATATATATATATATATATATATATATATATATATAAATATAAATATATATAGATAGGCTAATGTCATAACGTTATAACTTCGGCCGAAGTTATAACGAGTCATTTTTGCAATTTCAAAATCCAAACAACCGATTCGAACCGTTCAACATGTTCTCTATAGTGAAATGTGCTTGGAGACCAAATTTTACATTTTTTGGAATTTTTTTACTATTTATTAAGCCACTTTGAAAATACTGATCCGATGGTCCAGAAAATTTTACTGTTTTTTACTGTTCACAGTAGATCTGCGATTTTCAAAGTAGCTTAATAAATAGTAAAAAAATTCCAAAAAATGTAAAATTTAGTCTCCAAGCACATTTCAATATTTAGAAAAAGTTGAACGGTTCGGATCGGTTGTTTGGATTTTGAAATTGCAAAAACGAATCGTTATAACTTCGGCCGAAGTTATAACGTTATGACATCTATATATATATATATATATAAAGTGGCTTAGATTGGAACAAATTAAAAGAAGCTGTACAAATGCAGACGAATAAAATTTTAAAACATCATACTACTGGTATATTTTCTGGAATACATTAAAAAAATATACTAATCACACATATTAATTGAATAAAATAAGTTTTAAGTTACTACTAATACTCTTAACGAGAATTTTGTAAATATATGTCATTAATATTTATACAGCACACGTATAATTGTAGACCGTTCTGAGCACTTTTTATGAATTTAAATTAACACCTAAAATATGTTTCCCAAGTACCGAATGCTTAATCGAGACATCTGAATAATCTATAAATAAATATATAAATGAAAAATAAAAAATTACAAACTAAAATTTACAACAGAAAAATTTATTTAAATGCAGAAGAAACAAACTAAGACAAGATGGAAAATCTGAAATTAAAGAATAATGACATGTGGGGTGCACATGTCAGTTGCCTTGGTACATATAAGAGTACATAAATATTCGGTCCTTGAGTCCATCTTTCTCTTTCACTTAGGGTGTTCAACCGGTCTGTTTGGGTCAAACCGAACTTTTTTTGCCGAACCGCAATTTGAACCGAAGTTTGAAAACCCAACCGAACCGACCGAATTAAAATTCCAAACCGATCTAAAACCGAACTGATTAAACCGATTTAAACTTCGGTTTGTTCGGTTGAACCGAATATAAACATTTCAAGTTACAAATAAACATTTCAAAACCGGTTGGTTTGGTTCAAACCGATTTGAATAACATTTTTGATAACCACACAAGCCGGATTTTTGATAAACCGATTTACCGATCCATTATAACCACACAAAATAAACTGATCCATTATAAACCAATCTATTTTTTATTAAACCGGTTGGTTCGGTTCAAACCGATTTGGAGATTTCAAAACCAAACCGAACCATTTAAACCGAACTTCTTCAAAAACTAAACCGAACGAAACCATTTAAACCGAACAACCGATCCAATTAAACCGCAATTTGCCGGTTCGGTTTAAAACCGAATAAACCGATCCATTTGAACGCCCCTACTTTCACTTCCACCTTTTTTATTTTGATGAAAAACCAATCACTTAAACCTTCCAACTCCAAAGTCTGTCACCCCTACTCTCTCTCTCTCTACCTCCGTTCAACACAAAACCTAAATCTCACCGGAGAATCCTCCGCGACCACCACCACCACACTACCCGTGCAACCCCCTACTCTCTCTCTCTCTCTCTCTCTCTCTCTCTCTCTGAGACAGTTCCGGCAAGGTAGAGGGGGAGGTTGATAATGAAGTAAGTCATTACATAAGGAATGTTTAAGACATATAAGGGTTTTAGCTATTAACAAGATTATTTAGGTTTCCTTTTGAAGACTTGTGATTATTGTAACTTTTATAAGTAAAAAATTAATTTGTTACTCTGTTGTGCAATATAGGAGAAGTCGTGTTGAAAACTACGCAGCTCTTGAAAGACATATGGTAAACCTTCACTCCCTTTCCACTTTTTTATTTTATTTTTTTTAGAAGCTAGGCAGTTGCTGCCAAGTTGGTATAATAATAGAAGTTTTACATCTATCCAAAGTACCTCCTTACTGTACCGTACTGAACCCCAAAAATTTCACCGATATACATAATCAAGTGGCTGTACTTTTGTGTCTAACTATGAGTTACTTGTCTACATAACTATCTCTCTCAGCATAATTTTTCCCAAAGCTGAACCTCTTGTTCAATTGCTTCCGTTAGCTGGTGCGCCGGTATCATTTTTCCTGTGAAAACCCGCGCATTCCGTTCCTTCCAAATGGACCATATCGCACATAGAAGTTTCTCCATGTGTGAATTCTCAGCTTGCCTGACCTTCTTACGTATGCCTCTGACTTGGTCCAAACTTCCTATACCGAAGTACCAGGTACCATTAACTTACACCTTAATTTGAGTGAAAGGAAAAAACCAAACCTGGGACGCATATGAGCAGTTAAAAAGTAGGTTATAGCTGACTCTGTTGTGGCATTGCATAGTATACAAATCATATCGCTATGTATATGCCTTCTCGCCATACATCTTTAGTTAGAATTCTTGACTGCAGTACAAGAAAACCAAAAATTCTAACCGTTGTTGGACACTATGCTTTCCGTACTGACATGAATCTCCACTCAATCATACCTCCTCCTGTTAACACGGTGTAGGTTGCCTTTGCTGAGTATTCCCCTAGCTTCCCCCATTTCCAGTTCAGATTATCCTCCAAATTAGTGAAATTTATTTGTTGTATCTCACTGCCATCAGGTACCAACTGTCCCAGTCTTGGTATTGCGTCTCTTAGACATGTCTTCCTTTGTTGAGGCAATGTCAGACCTTCCCTGTAGCTTCGTATGGATCTGCCTTGCCAATTATCATACCAAAAGGCAATTGAATTGCCATCCCCTACTTCCCATTGAACAAACAAGTGAAAAGATACCTTTAATGTTGAGCAATTGCATCCAAAAGAAAGATCCATTGGGAGTCCTAATGTGTGGTCCATTTTTAGTTTTTAGACTTCGCAATCTGACCGCCCAAACTGACCATAGTGCATCTGGTTCCTTATACAACCGCCACCACCATCGTAACAACAAGGAAATGTTTTGAATCTCAAAATTTGAGACCCTCATGCCTCCCCCATTTCTTAGGTATACACACCGTCTCCCAATTAAGCAACGATATGCCTCTGCCATCCTTATCATTTCTCGCCCACAAGAAGGTTCTGCGTACCTTATCCATCCTTTGAATCACCCATTTTGGAGTCTGAAAGCAATTCATAAAGTAGATAGGTATTGACGATAACACCGAGGTTACTAATTGGAGACGGCCCCCTCTAGAAATGAGTTTTGATTTCCCTCCTTTTGTAATTTCCTTTCTAATTTTTCAATTAAAGGGATGAATGCTTGCTTGTTCGGTTTCTTTACTGTCAAAGGCATACCTAGGTAGGTCACCGGTAATTGTGTCTCCAGACATTGAAGCACCTCCTTGATCATGTCATTCTCTTGTTGTTCTAAGTTGAAATGCACAAAGACACTCTTACCATAGTTGATGTTCAACCCGGAAACCTTTGTAAACAGCCTAAGCACCAATTTTAGTATTGCAATCGTGTCACGACCCGCATTAGCCACTAAGGCTGTGTCATCGGTGTATTACAGGGCCAAAATTGCCTTGGAGATTTTTGAAGAGATACGACTTTGCACTATCTCATTTGCCACTCGTATGAACTGTTGCAAAACATCAACAACTAGGATGAAGATCATGTGATATAACGGATCTCCTTGACGGAGGCCTTGCTTATGTTGAAAATAGCCTGTCGGTACCCCATTCACTACTACCCTTGAAGTGGCCATGTACAACATCCTTGGGAACCCCCTTTGCTCCAACACATGAGTGATAAAACTCCAATTGACTGAATCAAAGGCTTTGGAAAAGTCAATTTTCATTATGATCGTCAGAATTTTCGTGGAGTTGACATGGTGAATAATCTCTCTAGTGGCAATAAAGTTCTCCGCAATGTATCTTCCCCTTATAAAGCCGTCTGATAAGAGGATATCAACTTTGGCAGTTCTTGGCATAGTTGATTTGCAAGCAGCTTGGATATGAGCTTGGGAATTAGGTTTAGAACACTAATTGTCCGAAATTCCAAGGCGGTTTGAGGTGCTTCCTTCTTTGGTATCATTATGATATTCGCCTGATTAATTTCTACTAGGTCTAAGTTGTGGTCATAGAAGGCTTGCACCAGTGCCATTATTTCTCCCTTTAATTCCTCCCAATAGCATTGAAAGAACTCATTCGGTAAACCATCTGAACCTGAGGCTTTATTTCTTGCCAACTGGAAGACCGCCCTTTTTTACTTCAGTTTCAGTAAAAGGGAGCTGAAGGTGATCTAAATTGAGTGCTGTCGAATATAAAGCCCCGGCCTCAATTGGTATCACCGGTTTCTCTACTCCAAGCAGCCCCTTCATGTGTTCAAAGAAGATGGCTCAAATATCCTCTTCATTTGATGTTTCACCTTGGCCATTTTGGAGTGACCGTACTGAATTTTTTGTTGCCCTTCCGGAAGCATACGCGTGAAAAAATCGGGTGTTTTTGTCCCATGCGCAAGCCAATTGCATCTTGATCTCTGATGCCACTTAATTTCACTCACATTAGCAAGTTCATATGCCCTCTCTCTTATCTTAAGTCTCAGGTTGAACTCCCTTTTATCCAGATGTCTCTTCTCCTCAATTTGATCAAAAAATAAGATTACCTTTTTGCAAAATTTAAGCTGAGCATCCATTTGGCCAAAGTAGTTGATATGCCATTGTCTCATGTGATGGTGTAAAGTGCTGACCTTTGTGAGAAAAGCCCTGATCTGACAAGGCTGACCTGGTTAACCCGCCTGACTCGGGTTTCCCGTCTGCCCTTTCCCTATAGCTGTCCAAAGGCCCTGTACCCTCTATCGCAACTCCGGATATGTGAACCAGAATTTTCCTATTCGAAATGGTCTTTGAGTTGATTGCCAATTCTTACACGTTAGAAGTAGAGGTGTATGGTCCAAGATCATTACTTCCAATGCTTCCATGCAGATAATTGGAAAGATAAGGCTCCATTCAGTTGACAAGAATATCTTGTCTAGTCTTGAGAAAATGGGGCTCGACCACTTACTCGACCAAGTGTACATCGGTTCTTCAATTTGACTTCTACCATTTGCAAATCCTTAATGAGATCATTGAATAGAGTCATTAGTGACCAACTCCTCTGTGTCACCAGATCTATCCACGAGCCATCTCACAAGATTAAAATCCCCGGCAAGTATCCAAGGACCTTGGATATGAGCTTGCAAACCCCTTAGCTCCTCAACAAAGGCCTCTTTGTGCAATTCAGCCGTCGGTCCATAGACATTAGTTATTGTGAAAGTTTCCCCAGTAGCCAGTTGCATCAAAACCGCTATACATGTATGCCAACTTGCCCAAGACTTGATCAATCTATAATTCTTCCTCCAAGAAATCATACATCCCCCCGAACGGTTAATATCTCGATGTCCGAATTACATTACGAACCCCATTGCATTTTTCCAAACATCCCAGTCCCCTTACATTCCAATTTAGAATTTTGATTTTCTTCATAAAAAAATTAAAAACACAACTTCACTACTGTACGAACTCGACAACAGACCTTGAGGAGACTCAGTCTCCATCCGACTCCGACTCCAAATCATCCTCATAGTCGGGTCAAAACGGATATGTGTATTTTCCCTCTGATCAGTGCTATCTCCATTGGAGGTGCTTGCCTCCTGGTTTTTGCTCTTTCTCAGTTCGTTATTTTCCTCATCTATTGTTACCAGCACGTCTGATTTATGAAGCCCAACTTATTCCTTATTATAATTATTTGTGGTAAGTTTTTTACTGACCTTTCTGTTTTAACTAACTTTAATATGTTTCCCTTCCACTTTTATATTTTAACTAACTTCTTCCTTAATATCATTTGTGATAATTTTTTACTAATTTTTTCTATTTTAACTAACTTATTCCTATTTTTTTACTGCAGAAAGAAGAAAAATCAAATGAAAGCATCATAAAATATGATCGGCTGGGAAAATCTGAAAACGAGCCAAGAGAGTGTTTTCAGTTACTTCAAATGAGTTTAAGTTTTTTGATGGAAAATATGTTATGACCGAAGGCGCTGAGCACGATTCTTTGTTATAAAAGATTTCCCACAAAAATACTACGAACTTCTCAAACCATTTAGGCATGAAAATATCTTGTACCTAATTAGTTACGACTTGGAGGGGAAATATGTAATTACCGAGAAAGTAAATGCAATGTCGACACTTCGAAAATATGCAGAGAAGAATATAGAACAATTAGTTGACAACGTTGGAAATATGAGTCCCAAATTTCAGAAATTCATCCAGTGAGAACTATAGACTCATTTCTCATTATATTTAACATTTCCAATTTCAAGTTTAAATGTTAATCAATGATATTTGTTTTACAGGCTGATATTAAAAATGGTAAAGTTCTTACATTAGAGGAAAATAGACTATAGTGATATACCTCACGAAAAAGATAATGATGACAGATCAGCAAAATACTCTTTAGGTGTTGGTAACTTATCACAAGATACTCATTTTAGTATGGAATAATCAGAATGAGGAACTTCAATTCAAATTAGTTGGCATATCGGGTAATTAATAATTTAAATATATTTATAAATGAATTTATTATCATGGTTCTGAAACTCGGAATCGGAATCGGAATCAGAATCGGGTTCCTACCGTGGAATTGGAATCGGCCAAGTTGACTCGGAAACTCGGATTTTTTTGGCTGAACCTTGTTTTGTAGCCAAAAGGTAGGAAAAAATTGATAAAAAAAATAATTTATAGAAAAACTACGTTAACACAAAATATTATACTCAAATAATCCACTAATTATATAATGTAATACAAGCATTACAAATAGAACACATTTTTTATTGCCAGAAGATATGCCGAGCTGGCTGGATCATCTCATCGTCCTCTGTATTAAAATACGAATGGAGATATTGTTGTGTCTATTTCAAATTAAGTAACAAGATATTATAAATTAATTATAATGTCGAATAAAATAATGGAGAACAAAATTTGTAATTAAATTAGATTTGTATACTAATATTTAACTAACAAAAAATATGTATGTTTATTCTAACATTAATATGTACAATTCTAACAAAATTAGTAATTAACTTAGATTTGTACAGCTTGTATGCAACTCTCCAGCTGTATGACTCGACCATTTTACAAACATTTTTTTACATAAAATGATTTTAATCACAGTTTTAATGGCTGACTCAACCAAAACTCGGTCAAACTCAGTCTGACTCAGTTTGACTCGGCCTAACTCGGTCTGACTCGGCCTGAAAATCGATTAACTCGGCCGAGTCAAACACTGTTCAACCGAGTTTTGCTGAAAAACTCGCATGGGCGCGAGACTCGTGTGAAAATCGGATCGGACACGGCCGATACCGAGTTGACTCGGAATCGGCCGATTTTCCAAACCATGTTTATTATCAACTGCGTACTGTTTCGTTTTTTGTAATAATTTATATTCTCTTGTTAATTAGGTCCAGTTTATCAAGCGGATAACGACCAATTAAGAAACCAATATATACGCGATGATTTAGAGAATATTGCAACTATGATTAGAGATGTGACTAACTCTAAAAGATGTGAACACTTCGACAAGTAGATTTTGCAAGTACATCTCTGAAGCCAACAAAGGCTTCAACAAAGAAATGTAAGTTTATGAAAATACTCTCACACAAAAATGGAATATTTGACATATATTCCATATATCTTTTTTTTTTAAACTGTTGGTAGTGGCTACCAACTTAAGTTTTATTAAGAACCATCTAGGTAGTACATGCACAGTATGTAAACACTGTCTAAACAATCTTACTCGTTGTTACAACTTCTTTATAAACAAAGTTTTGTCTATCCAATTCCTTCTCTGTTTCTAGGGCCTCTACAGTAGATTAACCACATATTACTTTCTTCTATGATCCGCCTTGCTACTTGAATTGGGGGTTTCATCTCTCCTCTGAAAATCCTCTCGTTTCGTTGCTTCCATAAGAACCATTCAGTTCTGGATATAGTCCCCGTTCTTCTGACCACTTCCCATGACGCATCCCATGTTTCCTGTACCGAATTCCCCTGTACCAATACCCCAGTACCTGTGTACCAACATGGTTTGCTGTCTCAATCGGGCAGTTGACACACATTACACACTGAAGTTCGCAATCCATCCCTCTCCTTGCCATGGTATCATGTGTCACTTTTAACAGTAAAAAGGCAAACACTTTAACCTTTAGTGGTGTATTACAGCTCCATGTATAGTGATATTTCCATCTTATCTTCTCTCCTGCCTGAATTGTATTATAGAAGGATATCGCTGTGTAGGTGCCCGTTCCCGTCCAGCGCCATTTGATTTAAGTCTCATCTGAAACTCTTCCCTTGTTAGGATCTTCTTCTCTTCAATTTGGTCAAAGAACAGGACTGCCTGTTTACTATTCTACAAGTCTATTGACATTTTGCTGTGGTTCGCATTGTGCCATTCCCTTAGTGCCCTCTGCATTTTCCTCGCTTTTTGGTCAAAATCTTTTGCTCAATCCTCTGTTCTTATACTTATTATCATATTTGACATAACTTTACTCAAAAAAATATTTTTATTTTGTCTGAAGCATGCAGTTGGACACCCGGCGATTAAGTTTTATAGTGACTTTGAAAACGAATGTACCTAGAGTTAGTTATGGAACTAAGTAACAAATCGGTTTTCAAGAGGGCCAATATTAAATGGAAAATTGATGATGAAACTACAAAAAGGCAAGAGCGAAGTGGGATGATAACGAAAAAACCATATGAGAAAGATGCATGGAGCCTCGTGCATATAGTGCGCAATTCTATCAAGCATTTTACAGAATTGGGACCCCCAAAAATTGTTAGTAATTAATCGTTTTAATTAAATTAATTATATAGTTATAGTTTTAAGGTTTTTTAAGAAATTATAATTTAATTTTTTATAAATTATTTGTTTTGTAGGATTCTCAGCTTGCAAGTGGGCCATATATTTTTCTTAATCGTGTTGAGAACATGAATCCTAACTTCATGACTGAGGTGTATGAATTATGTGGGGCACTTGGGATTGTTGAAAAATACAGGTTATATTGGATATGGTGTGGACATTTTTTTTAAAGCTTGGTAGCGGCTGCCAAGGTTAGGAATATGGTGTGGACAGGGTGAGAATCTGCTGCGATCCGGGTACTGTGAACAGTACCCTGCAATATCTGCTTTTTCAAATCCAGCTGTCGAATTGTTTCGAGATGCATGCACAGAAAAACCAGCTGTTTTGAGATGCGTGCACCAAAAAGTTGGACGGCTGGATTTGAAAAAGCAGAGATTGCAGGGTTACTGTGCTCAATATTCGGATCGCAGCAGATCTCAATCCGGTGTGGACATTACTAACTCCTTTTGTCAAGCTCATCTTTTCTAATTTTTGTTCCACATAGTATTGAGCTTGAATTACATTTTGTTTTATTTTATTAGACGGTGGTACTTTTAGGATGTTGATTGAATTATTTTGCAATGTCGATCACTAACTTTGTTGTTATCTTATAGTTTGACTTTTGACGTTCTGATTTTATCTGTACTTTCACTAGTCTCTGGTTGAACCAAAAGATTGTTATTACTCAAGGAAATGATAAGTAAAGCTTCACTAGCCTTGCTCCCTTCTGCCTACAGGTACATGGATTCCTCCTTGTTTAAAATTGGACCAATCTCTTCTTATTTTCATTAATGTCTTCTTGGTTGTCAATGCCCGCCACCTAAGCTCTGCTTTTAATTCCTGACTTCTTTTTTTACGTCCTTGTTGTATCTATGGCGGTTTTCTTAGTGCGGATCGTGAGGCGAAGGAGATTCCAAATTCTAATGGGTTAAAATGGATTAAAAAACAAAACTCTCTACTTTTAGTATAGAGGCATTTTTTTTCTCTAGATCTAATTAATTCGTTATCAGTACACAAGATTGCTCTTTACTTTACATTATTACAAATAATATATATAATTACAACAGTTCTGAAAAAATTATACTCTAGATCTAATTAATCCACTATCATTACACAAGATTGCTCTTTTCATTATTACAAATAATAATTACACCAATTCTGCAAAATTTATATAACTTGTTTTTTAAATTATTTTAACCTATATAACTTACTAAAGCCGAAATGCAACTACGTAATCCATTTTTCACGATATCTGTAGAACCGATCCATTTGTATATATTGAAGAAATGAATGGTGCAGATGACGAAATAATTGCTACGAGTAATAAATGCTGTTCCAAATCGAGGTAGGTTCAAATCTTTATTTTGGATATATATATACCTCCACCTTTAAATTTATTGATAATTTTTAAACTTAAATTATAAAACAAAATCATGACACATGATGCATATTACAAATTCACAATCGACTGTCCAGAAAATTAAAAAGCCACTAATTTTTAAACAAAAAAAATATATTCATTTTTTAAAGTTACCTACAAGTTTAGAGGACTAACAACTATGAAAAATGTATAGACAGAATAAGGGTCCTTCCTATGAATCAGATTAACAAAAAAAAAAAAACCATTATATATATACAAATTTGGTTTTAGTTTATGCTCTCAATTGATTGCTGAAATTCCATTGATAAAACTGAAGCGGTGTGAATTACATCTGATATACCTCTGATAAAAAGATCATCAGAAGATGTCTGCCCTGCTAAGACTAATGCCACCTGCTCCCACAAAAGAATAACGGTACATAAATTAGAAGTGAGATTTGATACTACATTTTCAGATACTTTACAAATTCACTAGTTACTATTTCTCATGTCAAAATGTTTTTTTGTAACTCAATCGGCACTTATTTTTCTCTGTCAACAATTGTGTGAGGAACTTTTGAAAATAACTTCTCTTATTATTCAATATATTGTTAGCGGTAAAACTCTAACCTTCAAAAGAAAAAAAAAACAATTGTGTGAGCATTAGCTTTTTGATAGATTGCCTCAGTCAAAATTCCATGCCTATTTGAGTTGTTGGGATTTGAATTGCTGGAATATGGAATATGGCGATTGAGGAAATATTAAATGTAATATAATATATATTAGTTTAAATATTAAATATGATATAATATTAATTGAAATATTAAATGTAATATAATATTACTTTAAATATTATATTAGTATTAAATAAATATTAGATTAAATATAATATAATATTAGTTTAATTTTTAGATTAGTATTAAATAAAATATTAGATTAGTATTAAAAATGTTAGTTTAAATGTAATATAATATTAGTTTAAATATTAGATTAGTTTAATCATTATTTTATTTATTTTCCTATATTGTTATTCCAAATATACAATCCAAGCAACATTTTTACTAATCCGAATAGTTCAAGTTAGCGCTATTTTCAAACCACTCGGGTTAGCACTATTCTCAACCACTAACTCAAAAACTGTTATTCTTGCATTAATTCTTGCATGATCCAAACATACCCATTCACTAATTATAGAATTCTAGTTGTACCTTGCTCATCAGTGGCCGATCCTGTGGTGATAGTTGTACACAAGCAGCTGCACAAGCTATCATTCGGTTCATCTCATCATAGTTATATATATTACATAACCGTGAATCTACGAGAGAATCATAATTACCATTTTGTAATGGTTCTGTAAGCAATGGCCTCGCCTGAAAAACAATGTATACATTTTATTTACTTCAGTTTAGTAATTTTGTAAAGCTTCAGATGATTAGGCTCAAGAAGCTTACCCAATTTGCTAAGGTTTCAAATGGGTATGATTCTTCGGAGAAAACAGGGCGGGTTATTATCGGCTTTTTTCCGGTGATCAGCTCAAGAAGCACAACACCAAATGAGAAGGTATCAGACTTTTCTCTTATCTCTCCCATAGAAAACTCTGGAGCCAAATACCTATTATCTCACATGAGCAATCTTAGTTTAGCATAAGAAACTCTTAGCTAGTCTCTGGTCAAACCAAAAGGTTATTATATCTCAAGGAAATGACAAGTCTGACAGAACTATTTCACAGAATCTGACCTAGAAGGCCTAGATACAATATTTGTTTCATAGTGAATTAAAAAATGTCAAAACAAAAATTGATTATTGAAAAACCTCACATCTTACCCACGGGTACCCACAAGATTGGTTGCAACAACCAGAGAAATTCCATCAGGGAAAATTTTGGCCATGCCAAAATCTGCTACCTACATACGAAGGAGTTGAATTGTCATCATTACTTACTAAACAAGGGTTCTACAAACAGAGATCAGTTGGTTGAGCATCAAACTAAGTACCTTAACTTCAAATGAAGAATCTACAAGAATATTAGCTGCCTTAATATCTCGATGAATTATCCTAGGTTGGCCTGTCACAGGAGTAAATTCAGGAAAAAGGAATAACAATACTTGGAAAAAATAAAATTTCCATGTTCATGCAACCTCAGTAAAATTGTGAGGTTCTAAGAAAAAAATTAGAAGGAATTACTCACATTCTTCATGTAGATATGCTAGTCCTTTTGCGGCTCCAATTGAAATCTTCAGCCTAGTATCCCAGTCTATGGTGTCTTCATGCTTACCTGATGACATATACATATAATTTTAATAACCGTATAACGGGGGGTAATAAATAAGTGTCATGTAATTTTATTTTATATATGATGGGAGCTGATAGTATTTATTTTTGTAAACATTATAATTTTTAAAGAACAAAAATGAAATTTTCAATTCACAGGCGGTACTTAGCACCCCTTTGCTTGTACATCCCTCCACCCCTGAGCATATAAGATGGATCAAAAACTATTTTAAGAAAACAATATTTTATTTACCGTGCAAATGATATTCCACTGTCTTATTTGATATGTTACATTTCAAGAAAACAATATTTTATTTACCGTGCAAATGATAATCCACTGTCTTATTTGGTATGTATTCACAGACAATCATCCTTTTCTCTTGTGTCATGCAACATCCAATATATTGCACAAGGTGCCGATGATGAACACGACTCAATACATCTACCTCCGCTTTAAACTCACGCTGGCCCCACATGCTGTCAGACTTAAGCTGCTTGATAGCCACCTCCTTTCCATCAGACAAGGTACCTCTGTGCACAAAACCGAACCCTCCTTCTCCAAGAAAATTCAGAGCAGAGAACCCATTTGTCGCCTCCACCAACTCCTCATATGTGAACCCACTCCTGGGGTAGTCGATGGTAATGTTGACAGATGAAGGTGAATTTACTAGCTGTTGCAAATTTCTGTGCTGATATACCATGTCTCCGTGCCGATTGATTGGCATTTGTGCAGATGGTACCATCATTGGTAATTGATTTTGTGGGTAGTACAGTGTCACCGGTTGATTGGTGCTCACATTCCCTACATTTGTTGACAGTTGAGGAGATCTGAATTCCTCCCTTGGTGTTTTGTCTTATCACATACTAAAGGTCATCAGGTATTATTAAAACATCTGAAATGAAGTTTCAATACTGGATTGACACCATCAATTATTAGTTTAGCACCCGACAGGTATATATCCCTAAAATAAACTTGTTTCTACCACTATACCTTTTTTATTTTTTGTAACTAACGATAGTAACCATATATTAGTTAATGTTACGACCCCCAATAAGCCCAATTTAGATAAAAGCCTCATCTAAGCATAATAAAAAGCAAGTAGAAATCTCTAATACAGGTTGTAAACCTTAGTAGCACATAGTAGTACAGTCTCTACTCTCTAGTACATAGATCATAGAATAAAACCCCTGTATGCTCTATATAATTTTCTTGAAATATAAACAAAAAAAAAGTTCAAATGGTCAAACTTAAATAGGGACAAAATGCTAAAAAGGATGGCAAAACATGTGGTTTTACCATTTATGCACATGGAACCTTCAATTACTCTGTTACTGGCTTCAACAAGTGAATCGGCAATAACCAATAGTCCATTCATGAAACATTTGCCACAGCAGCAGAAGCAAAAGAGAATTCTCCTGAAATCATTTAATCATCTCAGTCTAAACTTTCCCAAAAAAAAAAAACTAAGAAGAACTAAACAATTACACATGCACAGGTCTTGCTTGATTACCCTACAAACGCTATAAGGCTGATGCAAAAGGCGAGAGAGTAAAGAATTAACAGGATTGGAAGGATTAACAAGAAAATCAATAGGTGTGTTACACCGCGGTACTTATTCGGAGGCATTTCAATTTTGTGATATGCTTAATTCCTGAGAAGAAGTGCTTTTGCTGTGTATAGAGGAACATAAACAGAGAAGATTGCCAATTTGCAATTGTAGTTTTTCAAGTTGAATTGTTCTTATACCCAATCCACTCCTAGGTTACACTGTAGGGTTACATTTTTCTTTCCTCACTCTTAGTTCTTTGACCCGGTTTAGGACTGTCTGAATCTTCTGTGGCTTAATACAGAGATACTATAGGTGTTACTTACTGAAGGAAGAACTTGAAGAGTGTACAAGGCCTCAGTAAATAAGAATTGCGACCGGATTAGTATGATTCACAGAAAATCCAGACTCACCAAGGGATCATCCATACAATTGGCACACTGAAGCATGGTGTATACAATTGTACATGGTACGGCCAAGTCTTTGGGCGGATGACATCTTTTGTTTTCATTTAAATTCGTCTGTTATTTTCAGCAAATTTTTCTATTAGCAGTTTGATTAATTGTTTATTAGTTTATACAATTAGTCAGAAGTTAGGTTTCATGTGTGAATATTTATCCCAATTGTTCACATCACACAAAAATCCTTCATGATATTTTTTTAGAATTAAAGAACCGAAGTGTGATCCTTGATTTTATGTACCCAATCAACACACATATATCAATATTTGAAATCTACTTGGTCAAAGTCAGAACCAAAAAGAATCAGAATACCGTATGACAATATCCATATCCATAGAAAATTTTGTTTCATATCACAATATTTCAACCGAATACCGTACATTTCTCACTAGTATTGAAAAAGAATCAGAACCAAAAAATTACCAAGAAGTAATTGAGAGTCTAATTTGGTGCAAGGCTATGAATGAGGAACTAAAAGTCTTAGAACAAAATGAAACTTGGAAGATTGTTCCACTACCAAAAAATAAAAAATCCGTTAGTTGTAAATGGGTATATAAAACAAAATATAATAGTAATGGTACCATAGAAAGATATAAAGCTAGACTCGTAGCCAAAGAATTTAACCAACAAATGGCATAGATTATAATGAAACCTTTGCACCGGTGGCAAAAATGAATACCGTGAGAATTTTATTTTCTACTACGGTAAACAATGATTGGGACATTTACCAAATGAATGTTAAAAATGTCTTTCTTCAAGGAACACTTGAAGAATATGTGTATATGACACTACCACCCGGCCATAAATTGAGAATTGATTCTAACTTAGTTTGTAGGCTAAATAAATTAATCTATGAATTAAAGCAGTCTCTACGGGCATTGTATGACAAACTTAGCTCTTATTTAATTTCTTGCAATTTTAAAATTAGTAATGCCGATCACTTTTTATTTATCAATTGTGATGGAACCAATACAACTCTCATTCTAGTGTATGCAGATGACATCATAATTGCTGAAAATAATTTAGAGCACATCCAAAAAATAAAGAAACAGCTAAAAGAAAATTTTGACATAAAAGATTTAAGATATCTTAAATAATTTTTAGAAATAGAGGTTGCTTCTTTAGATAAAGGACTCTTTATTTTTCAAAGAAAATATACACTTAATTTATATAAAGAAACTGGTAAATTATGATACAAACTAGCCTCTACTCCAATTGACAACAAGTGCAAATTAAATAGTGAAGATGGTGGAATCTTAAAAGACATAAATCAATTTCAAAGACTTGTAGAAAAATTAATCTATCTAACGGTCACTCGTCTGGATATTTCTTTTTCCGCAAGTTAAATTAGTAAGTTCATGCACTCACCGAGAACACCACATTTAGAAGCTGTAAATAGAATTATGAGATACTTAAAAAGTAATCCCAGTAAGGGCATTTGAATGAAAAATAATAATTCTAATGATATATGTGGCTATTCCGATACAGATTGGGCCGGAAGCTTCGATAAAAAATCGACAACCACTTTTTGCACATTTGTAGGCGGATATTTAGTCATATGGAAAAGCAAGAAACAAAATGTTCTAGCACGATCAAGCGCCGAAGCTAAATATTGTGTCATGGTATCAACGCAAGCGAACTAAAATGGATCAAGCAACTTCTATCAGACATGGGATTTAAAACTCAAGAACCGGTGAAAATGTATTACGACAACAATTCGGCACGACACATAGCATCAAATCCTGTGTTTCATGAGCAAACAAAATATATAGAAGTGGATTGCCACGTTATTAGAGAAAATGTTCAAGCAAAGAAAATTAAAACACCATACGTAAAAAGTGAAGATCAACTAGCGGATATCTTGACCAAAGGCTTGGATCCGAGTCCATTTGAGAAAATTACAAGTAAGCTAGGATTGTACGATATATACATTCCTAGTTTGAGGGGGAGTGTTGAAATATAAAATAGAATTCAAATTATAACAGCTAGTTTATTTAATATAATAGGAAATAGTGCCTTGTAGGAAATAGTGTCTTGTAATTAATAGAAATAGGGAATAGTGCATTAGAATGGCTAGTTTTTTGTTGCCTTGTAACTATAAATAGAGACACTTGTAAACAGAAAAATAAGATTGCAAATACAATTTATTTTCTTAATCTCTTTTCTCTTTGTCTTATAAAAAATAACACTACTTTAGAATAGGTGCATAATTACTGCTATATATTATTTCAGTAGGTCAGTTCGTTATGGTTACACAAGATTACTTTTTACATTATGACAAATAATATTAAATAGTTTTGCGAAACTAATATAAATTATTCCATTTATTGTTTCAAAGATTTTAACCTATATTCGTCCGAAATTTTTATTGTTACCACTCAAAAAAATCAAAATGAATTCATTACCACCGTTCCGGGTCTTTATTCAATACTACCACCCCTGCTAACCCAGTTTGCGCACCAAATTGGCTGGTGCGCGGACTCGGTTGGCGCACCAGGTTGGTGCGCGGACTGGGTTAGCGGGCTTTGGGGGATGACTGGACTTTAGGGTTTAGGGTTTAGGTTTAGGTTTAGGGTTTAGGGTTTAGGGCTGACTGGATTTTAGGGTTTATTTTTATTTTTGCCACGGGTGTCTGAAAATCCTGTTATATTTTTAACGGTGTTCATTCATCAGACTTAAGGCAGCAGGCAGGCAAATAACGTAAAAACTAATGTGTTAAATTGACTGCGGAAGAACTAAACAACATAAAAACTAAACAACATAAAAACTAATATCAAAATAATATCTAAATAACATCCAAATAACAAGAACTAATACCGAAATAATATCCAAAAACATAAACTACAACAACTAACTCTATCATATCTGCTCGAGGGTGTCCACGGCTTCTTCTCTCTCCTAACTCTCTTACCCCGCCCCTCCTCCTTCTGACGCTCCCTCTCCTCCAGCGGTGTGTACGGTCGTGATGGCTGTGGTGGGTCTCCTCATGTATCTCCCCAAAAAGTGTCTCCTCGTGTGGTCCCTCATCTGCAGCAGGTCCGAAAATAACCTCACGTGTCTCCTCTGCAGAGTACACGGGTAATGGAAGACATCCTGCTGGACAGGTGCTGCACTGGACTGTGGGAGTGGCTGCTCCTGTGTGTAAAATGGAGGAGAGTCTACATCCTGTGTGTAAGTACCATACTGAGAGCCCAAGTAAAACGAAAAATCTGCTGGGGGGTCCTGCTCGTCCTCCTGATCTCCGCGGGGTACATCTCCCTGAAACAAATAGATAATTAGGTTTCACAATGAAGATGATTATAAAAATGATTACAAAAATATACGTACCGCTGCAAGCCCAGCAGCCTCAAATGCGGCCTCAGTAGTCGCTGCAGAGTGTAGGTCTGAGAAATCCAGCTCTGGAGTGCTCATAGGCTCCACAGAATCGTCATCGCCCATGTCCTTCAAATCTTCATAGCGGGGAAGATCTGAAAGCCTGAGAACCCTCTCAAACTGATCCTGGTACCCGGCGACGACGACAGGCGGTGCAGCCACACACAACCACTTCTTCTCGATAGCCTTCCAACCTCTTGTGACGGCGTATCTTGCGCTCTTAAGCACTTGCTTGATGTTCATGAGTACCTGCAAATTAAAATAAAAAATAATTAGTTCGAATTGCAAATGAATTTTCATAATTTTCTTAAACCAAAAAAATTAAAGACTTACAATCTGTGCAACCGAGCTAGCACAGGGAATGAAGCCATACTCGTCACTAACCGTGTCGCGTCGTACGTGGAGCGGCTTCGTGTTCATCTCCGTGATCTGACCATGCAAGTACACCGTGAAGGCACAGTACTCCTGATACCAACTGCGATAGGTCTGATCGTATGTATCGAAAGCATACGACTGGAGCTCGTCAGGGATCCTGTCGCCCATCGCCTCGAGCCGAGTCACATAATCGGCGTGCATAGTCTGCCAATTCTTACCGCTGGTAGTGGCCAGTTCTTTGTGAAGCTCGTACCACTTGTCTTTGGAGATGGGATCCGGGACGGGAAAGGGCTGACGCATACCGAACTGACACATCACCCATCCAGGATAGTAATGCTCGACAAGCTGGTAGAACAAAAGTGGTACCTGCAAGTACATAAAAATAAATAATCCTACGTACGTAATAAATAAAAGTGATACAAAACTTTAATACAATAATAATGTAAGGGCTACCTGAGCAAACCAGAATTGACGCTGCTCGAGGCATATATGAGGCAGGTCATGCAGGAAGGAGTGAGGGACAGCAACATCGTCCTCAACATCGAGACGTGTCTGTCAGGAGTCATCGAACTGACATCGGAAGAAATCAACACCCATAGGTCTGCCGTGCGGGGTCTGGATGTACGTCTTCCTCGAGCACCACTTCTGCGCGTAAGCCGGACATGTAATCCCGTTGGACTGCCCCCAAGCTGGAGCCCAACCTCTCACTCGTGGCTGTGGACAGCCGAGCGGGAACCTCGTCCACGACCAATGCATCAGGAGACCAGCTGGACCGTAGAAATTGTACTTGTTTGTCTATTTAGGTACAAGTGACAGTTAAATTCTGGTTTTTTTGTGTAACCATTTAATTATTCAGATTTAATTTCAAAATAATTTATACCTGGCATGCGGTGCACAAACCCCGATATAGACATGTCAATACCGCTGCACCCCAGTTCATCTGTTTCGGCTGGGCCAAGTCCCTCAGCCACTCAAGCTAACATCCAGGGACAGTGGCCCCCGATGAATCTGGGAATAGCTAGCAAGCAAACATCTCCATGATGTAAGCCCGGGTCCACCGATCTACCGTCTCAGTATCAGCATCCGCGTCTAGAGCTCCACTGTAAATTCGAACCAATTTAGTGAAAATTGCAAAAAATAGACATCAAATAATTAATTTTATAAAATAAATGTTATCTGAACCGCTCCCGCAAGTGTGGTAAACTGATGTCATTCTTCGAGAAGACGTACCCCTTCTTGGTCGCCCTCCGCTTCATCAACCCGTCTCCCAGCAGGTCGATGACGAGCTGCGTGAAGTCTCTGTACTCCACACCCGTCACCGCCTCTCCGGTAATGGACAGACCCCAGAGACAACTCACATCCTGGAGAGACACCGTAATCTCTCCGACGGGCAAGTGGAAGGTGTGGGCCTCCGGCCGCCACCTCTCGACCAATGCAGATATAAGAGCAACATCTGCATTTAAGTCACTGAGCTATGACACATGCCACAGACCCAGCCTCTGCAACGCGGGTGCAAATCGCTCGTCGTAGAGGATATTCATCTGGTTGTTCCTCGTCGACGTCAGAGTATGAGTCTGCATTTAATTTCAAAATAAACACAAATACAATTTATTATTTTATTCAAATGAAAATGTATATTATTTGCAAGTGGTATAGAGATGTAAACTTACTTATGAGTTTCTGATCTTGTGGTCCTTGTACGGGAACCAGCAAACGGGACTGATATACTCGGTCGTCAAATGCGGAAAGACGGTCCGGGCTAACGCTACATCCAAATCCACATCATCATGAGACAGACTGGTGTGCTTGGTGCCGCTGGATGACGCCATACTACAATTTGGTGCATTTCTAGTCAAATTTGGTCTTAAGTACCTCAAATAGGGTACTTTAATAATTTACTAAAATAATTTGGCCTAAAATACAACATAATATAGCTAAAAACAATTCTACTCTATTTGGACACCATTCTAAATATTTAATATAATTCTACTCTATTTGGACAGCATTCTAATTATTTAATACAATTCTACTCTATTTGGACATCATTCTAATTATTTAATACAATTCTACTGAATTTGGATACCATTCTAATTATTTAATACAATTCTACTCTATTTAAATCTATTTTGGACATCATTCTAATTATTTATTACAATTCTACTCTATTTGGACCTATTTTGGACACCTATACCAACTACCTACTCTACAAATAACTAAAAAAAAAAAAAAATTTACCTTTTTACTGTACTCGGTGCGCGGAGTCCCGTTTGCGCAACCAAATGAGCTTCGCGCGTTTCTTATACGGTAAAAAGAGTGCTCCGCTAATCCAGTCCGCGCACCAGCCAATTTGGTGCGCGAACTGGATTAGCGGGGGTGGTAGTATTGAATAAAGGCCCGGAGCGGTGGTAATGAATTAATTTTGATTTTTTTGAGTGGTAACAATAAAAATTTCGGTATATTCGTACATGACAAAATCCAACTACGTGACCCATTTTTCACAATATCTACAGAAATGAATGGTGCCGATGATAAATTGTTGCTAAGAGTAGCAACTCCTGTTCCAAATCGGGAGGAAGGTTCAAATCTTTATATTGAATACCTCAACTTTTAAATTTATTACAATCGAACTTCCAAAAAAATAAAACCATAACACATGATGCATATCACAATCAACCTTCCAGAAAAGTAAAAAACCAATCTTTATGAAAGCAAAGACAACTATCTTTTTAAATTTATCTACAAGTATCGAGTACCAACACCTATGAAAAATGTATATAGAGAAAAAGGGCCCTTTCTTTAAAATCAGAATTAACAAAGGAGGAGAAAACGCCATTATAAACAAATTGGTTTTAGTTTGTGCTCTCACTTGATTCCTGAAATTCCATTGATGAAATCGAAGCCGTGTGAATTACATCTGATATACCTCTAATAAAAAGATCATCAGGAGATGTCTGCCCTACTAAGACTAATGCAACCTGCTCCATAAAAGAATAAAGGTACATAAATTGAAAGTGAGATTTGATACTACTTTTTCAAGATATTTTACAAATTCACTAGTTACTGCTTCTCATGTCAAGAAAGTTTTTAATAACTCAATTGGCACTTAATTTTTCTCTGTCAGCAATTGTTTGATTGATTGCCCCCGTCAAAATTCCATGTCTGTTTAGGTGTTGAGATTTGCATTATTGAAACCAAAATATGACAACTGAGGAAATCACAATTCTTCAAATTAAATAGAGAATAGTTTCACTATTTATGGAAGTCTAGTTGTACCTTACTCATCAATGGCCGATCCTGTGGTGATAGTTGTACACAAGAAGCTGCACAAGCTATCATTCGGTTCATCTCATCATATATAGTTATATATATTACATAACCGTGAATCTACAAGAGAATCATAATTACCATTTTGTAATGCTTCTGTAAGCAATGGCCTCGCCTGAAAAATGATGTATACATTTTAATTTACTCCAGTACAATAATTTTGTAAAGCATTAGATGATTAGGCACAAGGACCTTACCCAATTTGCTAGGGTTTCAAACGGGTATGATTCTTCAGAGAAAACAGGGCGGGTTATTATCGGGTTTTTTCCGGTGATCAGCTCAAGAAGCATAACACCAAATGAAAAGGTATCAGACTTTTCTCTTATCTCTCCCATAGAACACTCTGGAGCCAAGTACCTATAATTCTCACATGAGGAATCTTAGTTTAGCATGAGAAACTCTTACTAGTCTCTGGTCGAACCAAAAGGTTGTTATTTCCCAAGGAAATGAGAAGTCTGACTAAACTGTATTTGCTCAGGAATTTTCTGGTAAATGTGCATTAAAGCTTTTAATTTAATGTATCAGTATCTCACAGAATCTGGCCTAGAAGACCTAGAACACAATATTTTCATAGTGAATTAAAAAATAAAATGCCAATACAAAAGTTGGTTTATTTTCAACCTCACATCTTACCCACGGGTACCCATGAGGTTGGTTGCAACAATCCGAGAAATGCCATCAGGGAAACTTTTGGCGATACCAAAATCTGCTACCTACATACGAAGGAGTTGAATTGTTATCATTACATACAAAACAAGGATTCTTCAACCATGGATTAGTTGGTGGAGCATCAAACTAAGTAGTAAGTACCTTTGCTTCAAATGAAGAATCTAGAAGAATATTAGCTGCCTTAATATCCCGATGAATAATCCTAGGTTGGCCTGTCATAGAAGTAATTAAGGAAAACGGAATAAAATTGTCATGTTCATGCAACCTCAGTAAAATTGTGAGGTTCTGAGAAAAAATTAAAAGGAATTACTCACATTCTTCATGCAGATATGCTAGTCCTTTTGCGGCTCCAATTGAAATCTTCAGCCTAGTATCCCAATCTATGGTGTCTTCATGCTTACCTGATGGCACATATGCAATATTTTCATAAGCATACAACTATACAAGATAGATCAAACATGTATATATGCTACATTTGAAGAAAAAAATGTTTCATACTTCCATTTACCATGCAAATGATAATCCACAGTCTTATTTGGCATGTATTCACAGACAATCATCCTTTTATCTTGTGTCATGCAACATCCAAAATATTGCACGAGGTGCCGGTGATGCACACGACTCAATACATCTACCTCCGCTTTAAACTCACGCTGGCTCCATGTGTTGTGAGACTTAAGCTGCTTGATCGCCACCTCCTTTCCATCAGACAAGATACCTCTGTGCACAAAACCAAACCCTCCTTCACCAAGAAAATTCTGAGCTGAGAACCCATTTGTCGCCTCTACCAACTCCTCATATGTGTACCCACTCCTGGCGTAGTCGATGATATTGTTGACAGATGACGGTGAATTTACTGGCTGTTGCAAATTCCTCTGCTGATATGCCATGTCGTTATGCCGATTGAGTGGCATTTGTGCAGATGGTACCAGCATTGGTAATTGATTTTGTGGGTATTGCAGTGTCTCAGGTGCATGGGTGCTACGTGATGGGTACGGAAGCGATCTGGTCTGTTGATCTGCATTCAGATTTGCAACATGCTTAATTTTACATCCATGCAATACATCAGAGATCAAAAAACAAAATGTTCACATTCCCTTCCTTGATCTTTTTGCTATGAGATACTAAACAGGTCATCAGGTCATAGTACAAGCAAAATTTAAAACATCTAGCACCCGACAGGTATATATCCCAAAACTAAACTTGTTGCTCCCTTTACCTTTTTTATTTAATAGCCACCAGATATTAGTTCATGTTAGAACCTCCAATGAGCACAATTTAGATAAAGCCCTCGTCTAAAAATGCTAAATAACAAGTAGAAATCTTAAATACAGGTTGAATACCTTAGTAGCACATAGTACAGTCTCTAGTATATTGATCATAGAATAAAACCCTCTAAGTTTTATACAGTTCTTTTTAAATATAAAATAAAAAGAAATTCAAATTGACCAAAAAAAATAGGGAGAAAATGCTAAAATAAAATCTATACAGAGGAAAACACGTGGTGTTACCATTTATACACATGGAGCCTGCAATCAATCTGACACTGGCTTCGACAAGCGAATCAGAAACAACCAATAGTCCATTCATGATATAGTTGCCGCCGCAGCAGCGTAAGCAAACTTTCCTGAGATAATTTAATAATTTTCTCAGTCTAAACTCTCCAAAAAAAAAGAAGAAGAAGAAACTAACAAATTACACATGCATAAGTCTTGCTTGATTACGCTACTAACGCTGCAAGGCTAATGTGTAAGGCGAGAACATTAATAATTAACAGGATTGGAAGGATTAACAGGAATATCAATGGGTGCGTTACACCACGATAATTATTCTGAGCCATTTCAATTTTCTTTTCTTTTTGTATTTGCTGAGAATAGAGGAATATGAAACAGAGAAGATTGCAAATTTGTAATTGTAGTTTTCAAGTGGAGTTGTTCTTATATCTATATCCTCTCCTAAGTCACATCCTAGGCTATCATTCTTATTTCCTCATTCTTAGTTCTTTGACCCGGTTAGGCATGATCAGGATTTTATGTGGCGTATATGGACTTATCATAGGTCTTGCTTAGTCACTGAAGGCCACAATAGTATGCATCACAGAAAATCTAGACTCATCACGCGACCATCCTACGATCCTAGACTCATCACGCGACCATCCTACCATCCTATGTACCACTGGTACACAGAAACATAGTGACTTAATGGGTACTTAAGTACGGATTGGGAAAGAGGCAAGCAAAATGGGGTCAATCGTGAGAAATGTTGACAAATTGACATGGAAAAAAAAGGAGATATGTGATTTTCTCTCTCTCCTCAATCTGAATTGGAGAACCAAAATGTCTATAAATATGTTGATTGGCCAGATGGAAATTATAAACACTTAAATTGCTTGATTGATGCCTCTTCTTCCAGATTTTCCTCTCCGGATAATCAATTAAATTTTTCAATATTGAATTCAATATCGTATCCTTTTAACCAAAAGTTTATCGTTGATTGACTTGTCTAAATTGAAAACAAAGCATGACTTCATGCCAACTGGACCACGTGTTGATGAAATCTTGTCAATTAATCAACAATTTTTATCCGTATTAATCAACCCCTCAATATTCTCTGAAATTGTTATTCATAATAAATAGAAAAATTAAAAATTAAAAATAGGAAAGGATTCACACTAATTTTAAAAATGAGAATGCAACTACTCAGTATGGCGGTCTGCGGGGATGTCATGCCGAAAAATGCCTCTGCCTGAAAAAAAAAAATTACACAGGGACGCCATACGGAGTAGTGGTTTTTGCCATAAAAAAAAAAGTGGGACTCCATACCAGACTTTGGTCTTTCGCGAAAAAAAATCTCAGGACGCCATACTAGACTTTGGCCTTTATCGTGACTCAAAAAAAACACAGAGACATCCAGATCCGTCTCTCCTCTCGTTCTCTTACTTGTTTCCTCGTTTCCAAAAGTTTTCTTTATCTCCAGAATTTTCAGGTAATAATTATTTTAGTTAATTTATTTACAGTATTTTTGAACTCATTTTGTTGTAAACAATAATTATTTACATTTCGGAGTTGAAGAAACTTGATGAAACGAGGAAGATAAGTCAAGCTAAGAGACAGATCTGGATGTCTCTGCATTTTTGTGAGTATCACTTTTTACATTCCGGTATGGCATCTCAGCAGGACTTCATACCAAGCAGTTGTCTTCCTATTTTCATAATTTGCGTGAATCATTTCCCATTTTAATTTTTTTTTCTGTTTTGGATTAGTATGAATAAAATTTCGGCAATATTCTACTATCCTCTTCACACTGAAGAACCAAATCGTTTTTTTTTTTTTTTTTTCCTTTTTGTAATTCCAGAAATTTGTAAATTCACATGACTATGTTGTCTTTTTGTCCAAAAACAATCCGCAGCAAACAAATTTGTATATGACAAATTAAAATAAGTTCTCTTGTTGCATTAGAACTCTCAACACTCCATCCAAAAGAAAAGTTCTACTTAGACGAAAAATTCTATAAAGTATCTTATTAATTCCATCTCAGTGGTATTCTGTTTCCAAAATAATGTTGGAGACATAATTAGAATTTTCTCTCCAATTGTCATTTAGTTTTAAAAGAGTTGATCGGCTGACACCATGTACACGAACAACATGCTAAGAGGCATTCAAACCGAGCTATTTTTCAGAGAGAGACAGAGTATTTGGCAGCCTCTGTCAAAGTTTTCAAAGAGAGAGAGAGAGAGAGAGAGAGAGCAAACGAGCTGGAGAGGCAAGAGTTGGAAAGCTCGAAGAGGAGGCGAATAGCAGAGGCGGGAAGTAAAAGGAATTCATATCAGCTAATGTAAATTAAATTTTATGTTTAGATCCCAACCGTTCAATCTGCTTTAGCACGAATATTAAAGGGATCTTGTACGTTCCACCATGAATCGGATTGATCCGGATTCTGATCGGACGGTCTGAATCCAAACTTAAATTTGAGCTCCCTCAGAGGATCCGGAGTTCCGGACTCAAAAGTAAAAGCAGGTTGGGCAGGGTACAGAATGATTTAATCCTAAAAAACCAAAATATATACTAACTGTTAGGATCTTATGGCTCAGGTTTGTAATATGGATCTTCGCTGCCATCACCTAGTGTATTGATTAAACCCGCCCGGTCCAGGACCGGACCGACCAACCCGTGAACCGGTTCCGGACCGGCCCGAGCCCGTGCTAACTTCCGGACAGGACCGTCCAAACGGGTGAGCTGGGTTATGGCACAGATCACCCTTTTTGGACCCAACCCGTCCAGACCCGACTCGTTTGAACCCCCGGTTCCGGATCAGCCGGACAGGACTAACTCGTGCCAAACCCGTCACAACCTTCGGACCCAAACCCGGACCCGGACCCGTCCCAACTCAGCGGGATTTGAGCCAACCCGCTCGAACCCGCCCAAAATAAAGGAGGTCCCAAGCCCAGAAGAAAAGAGGAGGTAACTTTTGTTTTTAAATCTATTGTTTTAAAATAATTCGGTTTTAAAGATAAAAAAATAATTTGGTTTTTAAATAATTCGATTTTAGAATAATTTGGTTTTAAAATAATTTGGTTTTAAAATAATTCAGTTTTAAAATAATTCAGTTTTAACATAATTCGGTTTTAACATAATTCGGTTTTATTATAACAAAAATTATTGAGTTCAAATAAAAAAAAACAGGAACAAAACAGAAATAAAAATAGCAAAAAAAAAAAATACCTGCCCGAACCGGACCGGACTGTGGACCGTAGACCCGCCGGATCAGAACCGTACCAACCCGCCAACCCGTGCCAACCCGTGGACCGAGCGGGTTTGGACCGGCCCGTTTTCAAATGCCTACCATCACCACAATGAGAAAGGCTTGGGTCCGATGCCCATCGGACTCAAATTTGGGTCCAATGGATTTCGGGTCCGTCCGATCCACTTTAAGATTTGTGTGCACGAATTTTAAAGCAGATACGAAAGTTGCGGGCGCAAATTCTAAAGCAGATCGGACAGTGAGAGAACCCATCATACTCACTTTGAGTCCGATGCCCATCGGACCCGGGCATCGGACCCAAATTTCTCCCCACCACAATAGAACAATGACAGCAGATGTGAACTCTCATGAGATATCTTTCGTTTTCATTTAATCGTGTCTGTTACTGTTATTATCGGCAAAAGTTTTCAATTTGATTATACAATTGGTCAGCGGTTAGGTTTCACGTGTGAATTATTTATCCTGATTGCTCAAATCAAAGTAATATTCTTTATGATCATTTTTATAGTGTGGTCCCTTGTTTTTATGTTACCCAATCAAGATCAACCCAAATCAATATTCGAAATCTACTTTGTCAAGTCAAATCAGATTGCCTTCTCAAAAACGGAATCATTTTTCTAACATTATTATCACTTGGTCAATATTAGCCACATACTTGAAAATGCAATTGTGTTCAAAATATTCTAAGCCCAAGGCCCATTAGTTTAGCTTTACCAGAAGGAGCAAAAGAGAGAACAAAGCCCATATCAGTAATAACCCAAATGCAACTACGTGACCCAGTTTTCACGATATTTACGTGTAGAGCAAAACTAGGGTGTGATGTGCTCATCCCTCTTGGTGAGCACACTTTCAAAAGACTATCGAATTGACTTTGAATTATGAATTCAAACCGTTGAAATTCTTGTAGTACAAACGATGCTCCAATTGCCTTTTTGCTATTTGAGGATTTATCGGGTTTAGCGGTAAACCTACATAAATCGGAGCTGTTACTTTCAGCGGATCTTAATCAACAAGGAACTGATCTTGCACGAATGATGGGATGTAATCTTGGCACCTTTCCATTCACATATTTGGGACTCCCTTTATCAAACAGAGGTTTGAAAAAAGAACTTGGAGGACTTGGAGTATTGGATCTAAGGGTTTTTAATATTGCAATGCTAATGAAATGGTGTTGGCAGCGGGCAAAGCCAGAAGAGAAATTATGGAAGTCCATTTTTTATTGCACACATTGGCAATCAGACCTCCACCCGAATTCAACTCTCTTCACAAAAACACTCAAATGTGCATACCCTTTCTTTGATACTTCCACTATCAGAAAACCTGGTAATGGTAGAACCATACGGTTCTGGCTACATGAATGGGGATTTGGAATTCTACAACATAGATATCCAATACTGTTTTCTTACAGTATTGATCCGCTTGTCACATTGTCGAAGGTCATGCAAACCCAACCTTTTAGCTTATTGTTTCATGGGACCTTGTCAGAAAGGGCGATGTTGGAAAGGGAAAGTTTGCAACAGCAGATTTTGCAAGCAGTTCGGCTGGTACAAAATCAACATGACGATGTTGTCTGGAAGTTGGAGGTAACAGGGATATTCTCGGTTAAAACGGCATATTTCGGTATGATGAATGAACATGGAATGAAGACGGATAACAATAGAATCTGGAAATTACTTGCACCACCAAGAGTGAAGGTCTTTGCTTGGCTATTGATAATTAATAGAATTCTCACAATTGACAATTTAAACAGAAGGGGATGGTGTCTTGTAAATCAGTGTGTTATGTGCAAGAGTGAGTCCGAGACAACAAAACACTTGTTCAATGATTGTTGCGTTGCGCGGGCACTATATGAAAGAGTATCCTCACTGTTAGATGTCAGATCGCCGATGGCCCAAGGCTTTACCAACATGAATGCCATCGCTGCACTAACAGATAGGAGATACACAATGAAGGAAAGGTCAATATTGCTAATCTCACAATTTGTGTTATGGAGAGAAAGGTGTTGCAGAATTTTCAGAGATTCTGAAAAAGAGATTCAAGATTTAGTAGAACAAGTTCACACACAGTGGAGTTATAGTGTGTTGGCTAAGAGGATATAGAACTCATAAAACAAAGGAGACAAGCGATAAAGGAATACGGAAAGGAGACTAAAATTGGAGGTTCGAAAAGGGAGTGAAGATGATGAAGCAAACTGCTGCTGGAAAAAAGCAGAAACAAGCAAACTGCTGCTGGAAAACCCGTATCACAGCCATATTGGTGATACTGGTACGATTGGGCAGCATAGGAAGGTCGGTATTATAGAGAGGAGGTGCGGCTTCATCAATTTTGCAAGGAACTTGAAGAATATTTTCAGCTCTCTTAAGGGCTTCATTGCAATATTTCTATGTTCTCTTTAATTTAATTTTCTTTTTCCATTTTTTCATTCAATTGCTCAACTGTTTTGAGCTCTTTTTGTTTTTATTTCACTATTACATCACTTATGTAATGGACCATATCATGAATAAAATACGGGCTAGACCCATATTTTTCTTCAAAAAAAAAAATAAAAGAAGAAAACGCAAGTATGTACAAATTGGTTTTAGTTCGTGCTCGCACTTGATTCCGGAAATTCCATTGATGAAACTGAAGCGGTGTGAATTTCATCTGATATACCTTTAATAAAAAGATCATCAGGAGATGTCTGCCCTGCTAAGACTAATGCCACCTGCCCCCACAAAAGAATAACGGTACATAAATTAGAAGTGAGATTTGATACTACCTTTTCAGATACTTTACAAATTTATGGTTTTTCATATCAAGAATGTTTTTAATAACACAATCGACACTTATTGTTCTCTGTGAACAATTGTTTGAGCATCAGCTGTTTTATACATTGCCTCTATCAAAATTCCATGCCTGTATGGGTTGTTGAGATTTGCATTATTGGAAAATGAAATATGGCACCTAAGGAAATCAAAATTCTTCAAATTAATTAGAGATATTTTCACTAATTATTGACATCTAGCTGTACCTTACTCATCAATGGCCGATCCTGTGGTGATAGTTGTACACAAGCAGCTGCACAAGCTATCATTCTGTTCATCTCATCATAGTTATACATATTACATAACCGTGAATCTACGAGAGAATCATAATTACCATTTTGTAATGCTTCTCTAAGCAACGGCCTCGCCTGAAAAACGATATATACATGTCATTTTACTCCAGTTTAATAATTTTGTAAAGCTTTACATGATTAGGGAAAAGGAGCTTACCCAATTTGCTAGGGTTTCATATGGGTTCGATTCTTCTGAGATAACGGGGCGGGTTATTATCGGCTTTTTTCCGGTGATCAGCTCAAGAAGCACAACACCAAATGAAAAGGTATCAGACTTTTCTCTTATCTCTCCCATAGAAAACTCTGGAGCCAAATACCTATATCCTCAAATGAGCAACCTTAGTGTAGCATTAGAAACTCTCACTAGTTTCTGGCCAAACCAAAAGGATGTTATTTCCCAAGGAAATGAGAAGTCTGACAAATTTTGCCCAGAAATTTTCTGATAAAGCTACAATAAAGCTGATAATTTCATAAAACAATATCTCACAAATTCTGACCTAAAATACCTAGAACAGAATATTGGTTTCATAGTGAATTGAAAAATGAAATACCAAAACAAAAATCGTATTATTGAAAAACCTCACTTCTTACCCACGAGTACCCACGAGGTTGGTTGCAACAATCAGAGAAATGCCATCAGGAAAAAATTTGGCCATACCAAAATCTGCTACCTACATACAAATGAGTTTAATTGTTATCATTACAAACAAAACAACGATTCTACAAACAGGGTTTGTTGGTTGAGCATCAAATTAAGACGTACCTTTGCTTCAAATGAAGAATCTACAAGAATATTAGCTGCCTTAACATCTCGATGAATAATCCTAGGTTGGCCTGTCACAGAAGTAAATTATGGCAAAAGGAATAACAATATTTGGAACAAAAACAGCCATGTTCATGCAAGAGCAGTAAATTTGTGAGGTTCTAAGAAAAAAAATTAAAAGCAATAACTCACATTCTTCATGCAGATATGCTAGTCCTTTTGCGGCTCCAATTGAAATCTTCAGCCTAATATCCCAATCTATGGTGCCTTCATGCTTACCTGATGACAAGTATGAAATATTTTAATAAATGTGTAACATGGATCTAAGTATCTAACACATCTATATACTACTTTGAAGACAAAAAATGTTTCATATAAGTCTCAAAAAAAAAAAATGTTTCATATACCATGCAAATGATCCTCAATGGTCTTATTTGGCATGTATTCACAGACAATCATCCTTTTATCTTGTGTCATGCAAAATCCGAAATATTGCACGAGGTGCCGGTGATGAACCCGACTCAATACATCTACCTCCGCTTTAAACTCACGCTGGCCCCACGTGTTGTCAGACTTAAGCTGCTTGATTGCCACCTCCCTTCCATCATACAAGATACCTCTGTGCACAAAACCAAACCCTCCTTCCCCAAGAAAATTTTGAGCAGAGAACCCATTTGTTGCCTCCACCAACTCCTCGTATGTAAACCCACTTTTGAGGTAGTCGATGGTAATGTTGACGGATGACAGGGGATCTACTGGCTGTTGTAAATGCCTCTGATGATATGCCGTGTTGTCGTACCGATTGATTGGTATTTGCGCAGATGGCACTTGCACTGGTAATTGATTTTGGGTGTAGTACTGTATCTGAGGTGGAATGGTGCTCCCTGATTGGTACGAAAGGGATTTGAACTGTTGATCTGCATTAAGATTTGCAACATGCTTAATTTTGCAGCCATGCAATGCATCACATTTCCTACACTTGAGGATAGTTGAGGGGATGTGAATCCCTCCATTGGTTTTTCACTATTACATACTAAAGGCATCAGGTAATAAATAGTACAAGCAAAATTCAAAACACCTGAAATGATGTTTCAATAGTGGATCGACACCATAGATTAGCACCCCGGCAGGTATGTATCCCAAAAATAACTTGTTGCTCAGTTGCTCTCTCTTTATTTTTTTAATTTTTCTTAATTAATGATAGCCAGCAGATATTAGATCATGTTTGCACCTCCAATTATCCCAATTTAGATAAAGCCCTCATCTAAACATAATAACAAGTAGAAGTTTCTAATACAGGTTGTATACCTTAGTAGTACATAATACAGTCTCTAGTACATTAATTGATCATATATAGAATGTTCTATATAATTTTCTTGAAATATAAACTAAAAGAAAAGTTAGTGACCAACTAAATAGGGAGAAAATGCTAAAATAAAATTTATAGAGAGCAAAACATGTGATTTTACCATTTGTAGGCATCGAGCCTTCAAACACTCTGAAACCGGCTTCGACAAACGAATTGGCAACAACCAATAGCCCATTCATGAAACAGTTGCCTCCGCAGCAGCATGTTAAAGCTCCCCTGAAATCATTTAATAATCATCTCAGTCTAAACTCTCCCAAGAAAAAAGAAGAAGAAATTAACAAAATTACACATGCACAAATCTTGCTCGATTACCCAACAAACGCTACAAGGCCAATGATAAAGGCGAGAGTGTAGAGAATTAACAGGATTGGAAGGACTATTAACAAGAAAATCAATGGGTGCATTACACCACGGTACTTGTTCGGAGTCGGAGGCATTTCAATTTTGTGATACGCTTCCTTACTGAGAAGAAGCTCTTAGAAGAGATTTCTACAGGAATATTAAAAAGAGAAGATTGCAAATTGGCAATTGTAGTTTTCAAGTGGAGTTGTTCTTAATAACTATCGCCTCCTAGAAGTCGCATCCCAGGCTTCTATTTTTCTTTGACCCTGTTAGGTGTGGGCCGGATTTTGTGTGGTGTATACGGAGTTATCATCAGTGTTACTTAGTCACTGAGAAGGAAAAAGTTATGTGTACAAGGCCTACGACTACGAGGTAATAGAAAATCTGGGCCGTCCAACAA
Source organism: Carex parvula (assembly GCA_025461045.1). Classification (NCBI taxonomy): domain Eukaryota; kingdom Viridiplantae; phylum Streptophyta; class Magnoliopsida; order Poales; family Cyperaceae; genus Carex; species Carex parvula. Next base: position 308,215 of record JAJGRW010000370.1, on the reverse strand, counting down.
GGCCTACGTATCATCAGGGCTACGACTACGAGGCTACGACCACTAAATAAGAACTGCGGCAGCAGTATGCGACACAGAAAATCCAGAATCATTCATCAAGGGGCCATCGTACTATCTAGGTACGAAGCATAGTTTACTTGTTACTTGGGGAGTTGGAAAGAGAAGTCAAAAGAATCAAATCCCCTCAGGTTACCTGACTGAGTACAATTGAAACGGACGGTCTAGAATGGTTCTTTTAACTTGGCACGAATCTCAAATAAAAAATAATACTGCCTCCTGCGCTATCCCGAATAGGCACCGGCTGAGAATAAATCTGGACCGTCCATTTTAATTGTCTGACCGAGTCAGGTACCTGAGGGGATAGTGATGTAGATTTTTAAATTAGTTTCCGAATTCTGATTAGACTATACGGATTTTTCAACAATGATGATTGTTGACAACTTTGACACGGAAAAAAAATATACCTGACATGCGTTGAGTTTCTCTCTCATTCTCTCCTCAATGTGAATGAACCAAAATGTCAATAAAATATTATATTTGGTTGGCCAGATAGAAATTATTCCGAAATTTTTATTCATAGGAATTAGAAAATTTTAAAAATTAAAAATAGAAAATGTTGGATTGAAAATTTAAAAATAAGAAGGCAGATCGGAGTTATGGTCAGAGGGACGCCACAGGATTTATCAAAACAAAAAACAAAGTGGGACGTCATAAGTCTCTCAAAATTGAAAAAAAAAAATCAAAAATCAAACATTTCTATAAAACTAGGACGCCATAAGCCATCCCAACGGATTTTTTTTAAAAACAGTAATTAAAATAATAAAAATTAAAGAAACGACATGATTGTTTCGTTTGTTATAAAAACAACAAAAACCGAATTTGGGATTCGGTTAAGTTATTTTTTCGCTTCACCGAATACGCTATTCGGTTAAGCTGGCGGTTTTAACAGGGGATACAGTGGGTTGCCACAGAAGATCGGTGAAGCCATTTTTTTGGCTTAACCGAATAGGGGATTCAGTGAAGTCGATTTTTTTGCTTTTTTGGCTTAACCGAATCCCGGATTCGGTGAAACCGATTTTTTTGCTTTTTTGCCTTAACCGAATCCGTTCTGTTTTTAATTTATTCTGGATTTTAATTTTAATATTATTTATGAACGTGGGATTAAAATTACCTTATCCGGGATTAAAATTAAAATTAATGTGGGATTTTTTTGCTTAACGAGGGATTAATTTATTCGGTTAACGTGGGATTTTTTTGCTTTTTTGGCTTAACCGAATCCCAGATTCGGTGAAACCGATTTTTCTGCTTTTTTGGCTTAACCGATTTTAATTTTAATATTATAATTTGGAAGAGTCAATGTGGGAGAACGTTCATAAATAATTTTAATTTTAATTTTAATCCCGGATAAGGTATCACGTTCAATTTTCAATTTTTATGATTTTTTTGCTTTTTTCAGATAATATAATTTGTATTCACAAAAATATTACGGTTTGCTACAGTTTTGACGATTTGTCGACGGAGGTCATAAATCATAAAAACAGAAAAACAGAAATTCAGAAATTTTACCATTCAGAAATTCGACCAGATTGAAACAAACATAATCTTATATAAAACATAATCTTCCATTACAAAATATTCATCGTTCCTTACGTCTGAATAATTTGTTCATCAGACGTCCAGTTGTCCGACTAACAGATGGTCGGCTACCAGATGGCCTGCTTGACTGCCAGTTGCCTCTGCATTACTAGCAGATGCCTCTGGCCGGGTGCCAGATACGCTTCTCCGTGCCCCTTGTGGAGCAAATGCCTCTGTATTCCTAGCAGATGCAGATGCCTCTGGCCGGGTGCCAGATACGCTTCTCTGTGCCCCTTGTGGAGCAGATGCCTCTGTATACCTAGCAGATGCCTCTGCCCGGGTGCCAGATACGCCCGAAATTTTTATTTATAACATTTTAAAAAAATAAATTAACCAAATAACCATCGTTTTCTGACAATTCTATATCTAACACGGCCGCAGAACACCGGAGCGGACCCATATGAGGGAGGCCGCAGAATGCCGGAGCGGACCCCCATATGGGGCCGCAGTATGCCGGAGCGGACCCGGGTCCGCAGAATGCCGGAGCGGCCCCTGTTCTTTATATCCCGAAAATAACAGCGAAATTTCATTCCACACTCTCACACCTTCTCTCTCCTGAATTAGCTCTCTGATCTGTAAGTTTTTTCTCTCTTCTTTTAAATTTTTTATTTTTATTTCAGTAGATTAATAATTTAATTAGAATAATTAATTTAGCAATAATTAAATTAGAATAATTTAATTAGAATAATTAATTTAGTTAATTTTTAATTGTAGGTTTCTTCTCTATTGGATTGAAAAAATAGCTCTTATGGTATCCATCTACACTGGTGGGGATGTTTTAACAGGTCCTAATGGGGTTTACTATAGTATTGGACCTGTTACTGTGATCCCGGTATTGCCGGGTACTGATTATTTGGGACTTAAATCAAGTATATGTCAGAATTTGGAGTTGGATCAGGGTCAGTATGACCTTAAAATTGATGCCAAAATTAGCATGCCGACTAGTTCGGCACAAATCTGGTTCCAACTATTTCCAATTCAGAATGAGAGAGTCTGGCAGGTATTGTATAACCAAACCATGAGTTTTTCTGGGGGTGCATACAAGATAATTGACCTATATGTGGAGGTTACCAGAGCCCGGCGTTCCAACCCAGTTATGAGGTTAATCCAGGGTCGTAGTCGGGGTAACTCATCCGGCTCTAGTCCATCCCCTGTCCAAATTGACCAACCGTCCAGTAGTCGGGCCCCAGTTCAGAGGGACCGACCCTCCCGTCGGGCCCCATCCCAAACTGACCAGCCTTCATCTAGTCGGACCGCTCATTGGGATCAAACTTGTAATCCGGATGAATCCGATGAAGAAGTGGATCCGAAAATACTAGAGGCAGAGGAAAATTGGGGTCATGTTGATCCTGAGGATATGAGCGATTATTCTGACCAGGAAGATACCGGGCCTGTGCTCGGACTATCAAGGAAATTCAAGATGGATCGCGGGTTTCGGATAATGGATCGCGGGTTTCAGCACCCGATTCATGCTTTCAACGACACATCAGGGTTTATGGAAGCCAAGTCGGGTTTGTTTGGAAGTAGGGCAGAGTATGAGAATGAATTGTCCGAGGGACAAACATATGACTCAAAAGAGACAATGAAGAGCGCAATTGCCAGGTTTCACATCCTATGCAACAAAGAGATAAGGAATACGCACAGTGACCGCACAAAAATTAGGTTCAAGTGCAGGGACAGTTACTGTGGGTGGTACATACTCGCAAAGGCCACCGGTTATGGAACACAATGGCGTGTCTCCAAGTGCCCAACACAACATTCATGCCACACGGATGCGACAAGAACAGATCACGCCCAGTTGTCAGCTACTATGGTTGCCGAGTGTATATCCGCTCACATGAGGAACGATGTCGACTTGAGTATTCAGGCTGTCCGAATTGCTGTTGCTGAAAGGTACAACGGTCAGATACCGGCGTACAACAAACTATGGTGTGGCCGTGAGTTGGCAATAGCCCGTCAATTTGGCAATTGGGAGGGGTCATACTCTCTTGCAGTTCCATTGTTGGAGGCAATCAAAAGAAGCAACACAGGTACTACTTTGTTCCTTCTTTTTTTACGTCATTTCATTATCAATCAAAAATTCAAAATTGAACTTATTTTTTTAAATTTATTGACAGAAACATTGTTTGAGGTGACCTCATATCCCACTGGTGAACCTGGACCATGGAGGTATTTTCATAGGGCGGCTTGGACATTTGGACCGTGCATAGCTGCTTTTCAACATATCAGACCGGTCATCACCGTTGATGCATGTTTCCTGTCAGGCCGGTATAAAGGTAACTAATTTGATTGTTTTCACTTTATTTATTTTAGTTGATTTCGGCTCTTAAAGGTAATTAATTTGATTGTTTTACCACAAGCAAGCTGTTGATTGCAACCGGGTACGATGCTGAAAACCAGCTCCTCCCGTTGGCTTTTTCACTGGTAGAATCAGAGAGTTATGACGATTGTGCATGGTTCATGAAATGGTTGCGCCGTAATGTAATCCGCTCCAGATTCATGTGTGTCATCACTGATAGGGAAAATGGTATCAAGAATGTGTTCAGAAAAGATGATATGGGGTGGAACGAGGAGGATGAGGATCAATGTGTTCACCGTCTTTGTGCTACTCACATAGCCGAGAACATGAAGAAGAACGGTTGCAGTGATAAGGCAATCCGTTTTTTTAGAATATGTGTGGCTAAGAGGAAGATGAGGAGATACGAGCAAGGAATGCAAGCAATGGGGCAGGCATGTGACATTGCCCTCAATTGGCTGGACGGTGTGGGTAAATATTTGGATCAAGATGAGAACGAGTGCCCCAAACCATGGAATATCGGACGGTGGTTACCGTTGGGGCATCATGACTACAAACGGGTCTGAGTCGCTTAATAATGTCTTCAGGTCCTCTCGTAAGCTACCGGTTGCAGCAATAATTGAAGACACATTTTACAAATGCATGACATGGTTTGCGCAAATGAGGGCCAAAGCGGAATGGGAAGTCAGTCAAGGTCAACAATTCTCGTGTCGTGTGCATCAGGTACTTTTATTTGTAGTTCTTTCTTCATAATTTTTAATGAACTTTGTTAAAAAAAAATCTGACTTCTTCATTATTTTTTAATTTTTCGTAGCTGATCAACAAACGGTTCGAGAGGTCCGATAAAATGAAGACGCTGGGGGGCTTTGGAAACAACAACGAGTTCGAGGTAACCTCCACACAGGAGAGAGTTCATGCTTTTATACCTGACGATTCTGGTCGGTTTACCAAGGCCAATTACAAATACACGGTGATAATCGGGGATGATCACACAGTAACTTGCACGTGCCAGAAGCCTCAATTGGAGAGAATACCGTGCTCTCATGTTCTGTCCGTGTGTCGTCTTCGAGACATCGACCCTGGCGTCTTTGTAAGTCACTACTATCACATCCATACACTGATCAACACATGGAGCGCTCAATGGCATGTCTATGGAAATCAGTCAGAATGGCCTCAACACGATGGCCCGGTCCTTGTTCCAGAGAAAAAAAATATTTCTGTGGGCAGAAGACAGCACGACAGAATTCCGATGTGATGGACGTTCTACATAATAGGAGAAGAGGACACCAAGCCGGCCGAGATACACAAGAAAGACAAAACAGAGCTACTCGAGCTGCACGAGATTGAGAGTTTATGTTGCTTTTTTTAATTGTACTCGTAAAAATGTTGTTTATTTTCGATTCATTAGACGTTTGGAATTTCTGATAACATTAGCATTGTTATATTGTATGCTTCTTTATATGGCTCCTTGTTCTATTGTAATGTTTCTTTTGATCAAACAAACGACGAACAACAATTTCAGATTAAACGACATTTCAAACATAAGTAATTACACACAACTTCCAGTACATACTTGATAAAAATTTTCAAAACAAAATCATAATCAACTTCAGAATCAGATAAAAAAAACAAAATACGGGCCGCTCCGGCATTCTGCGGACCCGGGTCTGCTTCGGCATACTGCGGCCCCATATGGGGGTCCGCTCAGGCATTCTGCGGCCTCCCTCATATGGGTCCGCTCCGGTGTTCTGCGGCCGTGTTAGAACTAGAAATGTCAGAAAACGATGGTTATTTGGTTAATTTATTTTTTTTAAATGTTATAAATAAAAATTTCGGCAGATACGCTTCTCCGTCTTTCAACAGTTGCCCCTGCATAATGCGGACATAAATATATTAAGTGTGTAAAATCTTAATTTAATTAAAAATATGTACTAATTCACAATTACGATTTCTAACCTGACGATCTTCTTCTACCGGATCCCTCTGGACGTTGTACTCCACTGCGTGGCCTATCTCGAGCAACCATATCATCCATAGAATTAGAAATTCGCTTGTGCTTCCTCCTACCCTTGTTAATCTTATTTATGTCCGGCTTGATTATAGGTGCTCCCAAATCATATATCCAATTGGGGGCGTTGCCGAAGCTGTGAAACTCACCTCTCGATGTGTTCACATAATTTTCAGAGCTATAATAGTGACTTACATATCTCATCGGATCTAGATGTCTCTTACAACACACCGCCAAGACGTGGTTGCAAGGAATGCCAGTAAATTGCGGTTTCTGGCAGTCACAAACAGGCATTCCCTGCTCCCCTTCTGGAAATCTAACTTCGTACTTCATGTCTCCCGTCACCCCTACAATCAATAAATCAAGTTATTTAAATATTACAAATTGAGAAAGTTCTACGAAAAGTAGGTAAACGCGCGCTGTTCAAACGCGTTCAAACGCGCACTGATTGTCAGATCTGAGCCAGGTGGTGCCGTGTTCAAACGCGCGCTGATTGTCAGATCGAACCAGCTAGGGAGCAAACGAATGCCAACATATATCTGTCTTCTTAGCTCATCAAGACTAGTTGAGTTAGTAACAAAAAATGTACAGGTCGGTGCGTCTGTAATTTCGCGTCTGTGGTACACATTTATTAATACTTGAGACATTGCCTGAACAAAAATTTCACGATCAATATTCGATAATTTTTAATTTTACAGCAAATGACCAAATTGGCTATTCGGCAAATTTCAGCATTAAAAATGCAAATGACCACTCGAGTGTAACAATAAAAAATACAAAAAAGTATTTTTTATTGTTAGCCAATTCGGTTGGGACTTTTATTATTCGGTTAACAATAAAAAATACAAAAAAGTCCCAACCGAATACCCTATTCAGTTATAATAAAAAATAAAAAAATAATGTAAACTGAATTGGCTATTCGGTTTACATTAAAAAATCAAAAAATAATCTAAACAGAATAGCCAATTCGGTTAATGGTGGGTGTTACACGGTTAGTTGCATAATCCCGGGATCTGTTCTGTGAAAATATGTCTAACGGTTAAGCAAAAAAAAAATAACTTAACCGAATCTGGGATTCGGTTTTTGCTGTTTTTATAACAAACGAAGCAATCATGTCGTTTCTTTAACTTTTATTATTTTATTTACTGTTTTTAAAAAAAATCCTCCCAACGGAGAAAACGGAAAAAAAATTCAGAGCACGGTAAATTTTTGAAAATGAGAAGGAAGAATGAGAGAGAGTGACAGATCTGGATGTCTCATGATTTTTTATGAGATGTGGTATTGGTCATAGTGTGTCATGACGTCTCATTTTCTTTTTCGTTTTTCAGTCGGGATAGCATATGGCGTTCAATTATAATATTTTTTTTATATTTTTCTAGTTTTGATAAATCTTATGGCGTTCTAGTTATAATTTTTTTTTCTTTTTTGACGAAGCTGTGGTGTGGCGTCCTGCAAGAACGTCATAACTTATGTTTACCTTTTCATTTATAAATTTCCAACGTAATATTTTCTATTTTTAATATCATTTTTTTTTCCATTTTTGTATGAATAAAAATTTCGGAAAATTATCAATACTTGAATTGCTTGATGCCTCCTCCCACGATTTCCTCACCGGCCAATCAATTAAACTTTTAATATTTAATTTTTAATTAAAAAAATATTGTTGATTTGACTTTATAAGTTGAAAGCATGATTTCTAGCCTATTTGACCACGCGTTGACGTCATTGTCAAGTAAGCATCAATTTTGTGCCGTATGAAGACTAAATGCTCTCAGCCTTGATATTCTAGTTGCTCATCAGTCTTCACACTGCAGAACCAAATTGTTTTTTTTTTTTTTTTTCTTTTTTGTAATTCCATTTTTTTTTAGGGCCGACTAACTATCCCAAAGTCATTTCTCTCATTCATTCTCCGGTCAATAATTGTTTTTGTTGACTGCTAATTAAGAGGGGGTCACAAATTCCAACACTGAAAGACAAAAATAAAAAGCGTCATTATCTGTTATTAAGTGGGGGACCTCTCATTAACTTGGGGGACCGTCTAATATTTGATAAATTTTACAACTGGGGCGCGCAAATATGGATACATATGTGCACAAATATTAATATATAATATATCAAGTATTCATATCTAAGATATCAAGTATTTTGAAAAAAAAAAAAAAAAAAACTGGATACATCACACACCCATCTTTTATACGTTTTTAGAGGTGTGTTTTTTTTCTTCGTTCAATCTTGTCAATATTTCTGACGATCTGTGAGGAAATTTGCGAATTTAAAATCACGAATGTCTTCTACGTAATTTTCTCTTTCGAATGAGATCCATGATAACATACTTTCAGGTTGTCCGTCGCACAAGTATTCATATCTCGTCATGCAAGTTTTATACCTCGTCGAGTAAGTATTCATACCACGTCGAGCAAGTATTTACACCTCATTGTACACGTATTCATACCTTGTCAACGAGCAAGTATTAATACCACATCGAGCAAGTATTCATATCTTGTTGTGCGAGTATTCATACCTCGTCATGCAAGTATTCATAAATCGTCTGTGATAACCTGAAAAGCCTTGTTGCCAGCAGATCGGTAGGAGCCGGCGGATAGAAAGTCGGAGGTGTGCGGTCTGGATCGGGATCGCGACGAGTTATGAATACTTGCACGACGAGGTATGAATATTTGCGCGACGAATAACTCAAAAGTACTTCATCATGGATTTCATTTGAAAGAGAAAATTGCGTAAAAGACGTTTGTGATTTTAGATTTATAAAATTCTTACAGATCGTCAGAAATATAGGCGACATTGAACGAAAAAAAACTCACCTTTAAAAACGTGTAAAACATGGGTATGTAATGAGAGAGAAAATAAAGTTGATGTCCATTTTTGTAAAGAAATACTTGATATCTTATATATGAATACTTTATACATTAGATATGAATACTTGCGTGCATAAGTATACATATTTGCGCGCGTCAGTTGTAAATTTTTTCAAATATAAGCGGTGTCCTCAGTTAATTAGCGCTCCCCCAACGTAATTAATGATAGATATACGTTTTCTTTTGTCTTTTTGTGCTTGAAGTTGTGGTCTCCAAAATAGTTAATGATTAGAGGATGAATGGGAGAAATAGATTGGGGAAAGAAATCTTTATTCTTTTTTTTTTAAATTCCCATGTAGCTATGACTCTATTATTTCTTTGACCAAAAACAATACGCAGCAAACAATATTTCTACAGGACTAAAAAAATTTCTCCAATGTATCTTATTAATTCCATCTAAGTGGTACACTTGTATATGGGTATGTTTGGTTGCAAAATAAAAATAGTTAGAATAGTGAAATTAAAAATAACTATTGTTTATCTTATTAGAATAGTCAAATCTTATCATTCTTAAAAATAACTTATTCTAATAAGAAAAAAAGTTTGAATTTCTTATTTTAGCTTTAATCCGAGCAAACACCGTTCGTCCATTTTAACCTGTATGGATTTCCAATAATCTGATACGAATCTTAAAAACCCCATACATCTACAATTAATTTAAAAAAAGCATCGCTCGACTGAAATTGTGACAATGATGCGTGCTAGAGGATTTGCTTCCTCAGGCACCGCAATGGCACAAATGGCAGCATCATCAGATCTAAGTCTTTGGGCGGATGACATCTTTCGTTTTTATTTAAATCGCGCCTGTTATTTTTTTTAATAATTTTTCTTTTTTCTCGGGTGAATTATTTATTCTAATTGCTCACATCTAAGTAAAACTCTTTATCATTTTGAAAAAAAAATGAAAGTGTAATCCCTTGATTTTATGCATCCCATGATCCCAATAAACCACATCAATATTTGAAATCTACTTTGTCAAAATCAAATCAGACTGCCAATATTTCCTTGATTCCTTCTAAAGACAGAATCAGTTTTCTAACATTATCATCGCGGGGGTGTTTAAATCACTGTTTTCATAATTAAAAAAAAATAAACAAAATCTGAAAAACAGTAATTTTCAAAAATCCCTAAAAAAAAGTAAAAAATTTCAAAAAATGTAAAATTTGGTCTCCAAGCACATTGTAATACGGAGAACACGTTGAGCACTTCAGATCGACTATTTAAACTTTGAAAATCGCAAAATCAAATTGGTAGTACCAAAGTCTTGGTCATACCACTTTGATCTTAGCCAACCTCTATATATATATATATATATGTCGAATCGAAATAAGAGAGATTAAACCGAACTAAATATAAAAAAAGTAAGTAATTTAAGTAAATTTTGATTAATTTGATTGAGCCGGAAAAAAAATTAAACCAAATAAAATATAAAAAATTCAAAGTAATTCAAAAATTCAAACAAATCAAATTATTTATATCAAAACATCAAACAATTTAATTTAAGATTTTTCGGTTCGATTGAAAACCGAATCCAATTTATATTAGCCACATACTTGAAAAGGCAATTGTATTAAAAAAAAATCTTCTAAGCAAAAGGCCCATTAATAGAAGGAACAAAAGAGAGAACAAGGCCCATACCAATATTACTGTATTAGGCCTTTCACAGTTCACAGTTCATACACTGGACACCGGCCTTAAATTATTTCACTTTTAACCTCTTTTCTTATCCCTTCCTTCTCAGTTACTTTTCTCTCCCGCAACAAAACAAATTTCGACATAAATTCGATCTTTCCTCCGATCGGGCGATGGCGTCGTGGAATCCGCTCGGCCCTCCGCCGAGCGACGCGCGAGAGAAAGAGAGTTACCTGTCGACGGTAGCGGCGGCGACGAAGTACTGGACCACTTGGACGATGAAGAAGGCAGCGGTGGTGGCGCACTACGGCTTCGTCCCTCTCGTGATTATAATAGGGATGAACTCGGAGCCGAAGCCACAACTCTACCAGTTGCTCTCTCCGATCTGATTTCGGATTGGTTTCAGGATCGATTTTCTGTCTGTCCTTTTTCTTATTTTATATTTTGTTCGCTTTCAGTCGAGTGGATCTGCTCTGGTTCGGAGATAATCCGAGGATTCGTTCTTGTTTTAGTGGAGATCTAAGTGAATTTTGTTAACCTGGCAGATTTGACATGTATTTGATGGTTCGTTTTGCGAAATTAATTTCGTAATTCCGTATCTGTTATCTGGTTTTGCTTGTTTTGACTACTGAATTGAGATTCTTTGATCAAATTTTAAGTTCTCTGTATCCATGAAATTTAAGACCAGCAGTAATCAGTAACGTATGCTTGTTTTTAATCAGTAGCTATCTAGTATCAGTTATTATTATTTGTTTGAAGGTCGGTAGTACCAGTAATTAGTTTCAGAACAAGGAATCGGTAATCTGCATTTTGGCAGTATCAGTAACAGCAGCATGTTCTTGTTCTTGTTCTTGAGAGACTTCAGAAGTTTAGATGGTGAAATTTGGATTAATATGAATAGTTTGGTGATTCAAGATGCTTTTTAGGAGCTAAATAATTGTCTCTGTCCTAATAATAGCTGTGGTCAATTTTCCAATCCAGCACTAGCTACTGTGACCAAATCCTTGTTTTGCAGCTGTCAATTTGGGAAAAGAACACTGTCAGAACTCAGAAGTAGAGCTATACTTGTTTAGGTGTTCCTTGCATATCCAAGTTTGAATTATCATAAGCTAAGCTTTCTATTAGATTTCCTTGATTTTTATGTTTTTAATGTGCACACGCACAACGTATTGGCGTCTCGGATATTGCAAAATAGTAGTAGCTTCCCTGTATGACCAGAGTAGAAGTCTCTGTAGTTGGCATTTCCAAAAAATCAAAATCAACCTCACTTTGAAAACAAACTCTTTCCAAAAACTGGAGAGTACCTGCTCTGGAAAGATAGCAGGTACGTAGATCTAGTTTGCGCACTCCAAAGAAGTGGTACACAAACTAAATCTGTGTATCCCCTCTCACCCAAACCCTGCCACCCAGTCACTGATCCCGGCCATTTCTTTCTGAACACTTTGAATTTCTCAACCCGTACTGTATATTCGTGTGCATTAGCCCCTGATTCCCCCTCTTCCTTACAATTCGCTTTCCCAATTGTGATTTTCTCAGAAGAAAAATAAAGATATAAATACGAAATGCTCGCGGCCTTGCCTCTACTTGTCATCCTCCTCTTACCAAACACCTACCACTTGTTAATTTTCATCTCCATCCCCGCCCTGGTCATCTCTCAAGTCTCCTCTCTTTCTAATGGGTCTGTCCCCAAGGACCCGAATCCAAAAACCAGTTTGCCATTTCTCACTTTCTCATGCTTCATCTCTTCACATTGCCTGAAACTTGGGAACGAAGACTTGCTTCGCTCTAATTTCTTTGATGGAGGTGAGACTTTGCTATATATTTTGTCATCACCTTTTACCCTTCAATGTTGCCATTTGACTTGTTTTGTAGTTTTAATATGGGATTGGTTTGGATCCATCCAGTAAACGTGCATAATATGATTCAATTTTGGTTTCGTTTTTTTTCATTTTCTATTACATCGATCCATTTGCTGCGCTTTCTATTGAGTTAGTGTTGAAGAAAGAACACAAATTAAACATAAACATATAGTTAGTACCGACATTGTTATAAAAGAGATTGAAACTTTACTTTTGTATGTGCAAGTGGAAACTTTGTCTACCCGTTGCACCTCAAACAAGACATGCGGGACATATTGATAACATAATAGTGTAAAGGTGCGAGAAATTTAAAATTTATAAATGCCAAGTCAAAATAATATTGGTGATGTAATTTTGAAAGCATCTATAAGCATTCATAAAAAAAATTGTTGTTAGTTAGATGTTTCGGACGTCATTACATGATATAGTTAGAAGAATGATTTTGACAAACAAATGGTGCAATACTTATTTATATATCATACTAGTCCAAATGAAGTCCACCACATGACATAATTTGAACTACATTCCATTGTTTCCGAAAAAGAATGTAGCGTTGTGCCGAATGCTTAGTGTAGTACCTTTCAGAGACACTATAACAAGCTGGTTTCTCTACATTGGCAATAGGATTATAATTATCCTCAAAACCATTATCAATGATGGAAGCTGCTCTATTATTGAGCTCGCTGGCGAATAGCCCACTGCCCATCAGAGGACTTTCCTGATTGTAGCCGAAATTGACAAATCCTGTCAATTCAATTCTCTGTTTGGCTTGACAAAGACTTGAAGAGTGTCGATGGCCGATATCCTAGCAATGTCATGCCACCGTTAGGGCACCTTTATCTTCTCTGTACATTGTACAATGACCAATCTCCAGTGCTTTCATCCTACTGTACTTCCAATTAACAAGTTCATATCGATTTGTGTACTTCACTAACATTATTCCATGGTATACTTTTCTGATTCCAGTGATATTGATCATGCAATTTCTTTTCTTTTTGGAATCAATGGCAAAATATAATAATTAGCCTCCAAAACCTTCTTGTTTTATTTTATATTCTTTCTTTAGACTTTTGTAAACAGTACTGGTTTCAGTGGCTGGTATTGTAAGACAGTAAATGATTCCTTAATGAAATCAGTGGGAAATTACCCACTTTCTTAAAAAAAAAATCAAGGGAAAATAGTTATTAAGCTAAAAATTGAAATAAACAACAGGAATTGATCCTAAATCATTGCAATGCAGACTATATATGCATGATTTAAGTTGAAACTTGAAACAAACTTAATTGTCCTATTTAATTTTATTTGTTATCTATTCTTAGTATGGCAGATATATTAATTGTAACATAGACTATTATGTAATTACTCGTGTGTTTAAATATTTCTTTAGTTTAAGAGATAGCACAGCAAACCTTTTTTATTCTAAGTACAATCTCCATCCCTTCTCCGCTGTAAGGTGAAAGTGGAGAATCAAATATGGAATGTCCAGGATAAAGTTTGTTATCATCCGCTACTACGAAACCTGTCCAAAAATCATTATAGCAGCCTGTCGAGTGGTCACTTGTACTTTGCAACAGAGATTAATTATGGTATTCTATATTAAACTGAGAGAGCTTGACCTAATTACCAATGGGATCCCATATATAGTTCATTTGTTCTGTCTTTCTCTAATAAAAGAAGACGGACGGCTAATCAGTCTCACTTCCATATGGGTGCCCATGGCCATGGGAAATTGAGTCCATGACCTGTAAGGACTCATCACTTGATCCTATTGCTAACCATTTGCATACTAGTGTCTTTTAATTTTGCAGTTGCTTTAACTGGTTGTGAAAGATGAGAACATGGTCCAATAAATTGTAAATAAAAAAAAATAAAAAAACTTTTGGAATACTTAAGAGTCCAGTATGTGATTAAATGCAACTTACCATCCAAATCATACAAACTAGCTAGGACTTACCTGCCAAAGATTTTTGTTCAACAAAAACGGAGTTGCTACTGTTTAGAAACTTAGAATTAATCAAAGTTAATAAGCAGTAAGAAAGCAAATGATGAGATTCTAACTTCTTAGTCATTGCTTTTGATAAATTCAAGGTGATTGACTGGACTATAAACATTGCAATTGTGACTAGGCCAGGAAATGGTGTACTCCCGGTTTGACGGGAAGGCCGGAAGGAACTAGGCCCAGGCCATTTATTTCAGATCAGAAAGGCCCAAACCAGATTGATCCCCTATTGCAAATTGTGGGGGCAGGTGTTTGACAGCTACTATTGTATCCGATATGAACTGTCCGATCTAAAATTGACGGTCCCCATCTTTCTGGAACTAATGGTTTAGATATAATTGAAGAGAATCTGGACCTTGGGAGATGAGTAAAAGAACAAGGCAAATTCTTCTATGGGCGTAAGGACCTATTTGTAAAATGAGCATATTTTCATTTTCAAAGTTCAAACAGTCGATCCGACCGTTCAACATTTTCTCCATATTACAATGTACTTGGAGGTCAAATTTTACATTTTTTTGAATTTTTTTACTATTTATTAAGATTGGTACAAAACTCAATGGTCTAAATTTGACTAGTTTTGTAAAATACTTAATAAATAGTAAAAAAATTCAGGAAAATGTAAAATTTGACCTCCAAGTACATTTTAATATGGAGATAATGTTGAACGGTCGGATCGACTGTTTGAACTTTGAAAATAAAAATATGCTCATTTTACAAATAAGTCCTTATGCCCATAGAAGCATCTCTCAAAGAACAAACATACTTGTTTTATTGGTAACAGGCATATAACCTTAGGAGGGTCGCCCACCATTATTGGATTTTAACATTTTGAAATTTTATATGATATGAGATTATAAGAGCTGTTGGAAGTGAAGAGGTACCAATCTACAGTTCTATAAAATGATCAGTACAGCATTAGCATTCTGACAGTAACTGACATGAGATAGTGTAAGGTTTGCTATACATTCCATGTAGTCCTAACTGATATTATAGACCAAAGTTTAAACAAACAAAAAATCAAGGAAAATGATTTTCACCAACAAACCCAGGTGCAACACGTGTGAACCATATTCAGACAAAAATTAAGTGTAAATAAATCCTTTAAAAATATCAAAAAAGTGAATTATATACAAATTCAAATTATTTGCACCCAATACACACTTATGGACAAAGAATGGAGGACGCAACCGAGGCGGAATTTCCTCGACGATGGTTACAAGGCCCCAATCAATTATCTTGTGTCTGAGTTTGCACTAATGATCCATCAATAATCGAATATTACAAGAAAAACATTATCAAATGGAATGCCCACAAGGGATCATCAACCACTAAGTCCCTTTCCTCCCCATCTAAAATCAACTCTTGTGCCTACCCATGGTTAGCTTCATATCTTTATTTCTATAAGTTGCTTGGTAACAAAGAAAGAAAGAAAAAGAAAATACACATCATATTTGTTGGTCCCATTTTATGTACCAGAGGAGCTTGAGAGTATGATGAAGGCACAGACAACTGAAAGAGAGAAAACAGAGACCCATGTGTTCTCAGTGTACATCTCCATTGCATCTGTGAACGAGAACCGGGTCCTATTTTCTGCCCAATTGCGGATTCTGTCTGCCTCTGCTGCATATAGTGCCTTCCCCTGTATTATCAGTGAAAAACTTATCAAGCAAAAGTATCCACAACTTTTGTTGCACAATATACTAATCTAAAGATTAAATTATAACCAATGTAAGGTAAATGGATAGGTGAGGTCATGTTGGGTCTTTGTTTTAACAAAAACTTACGAGAACAAGTCCAACAAATTGTACACCAAAGAAAAGAACGAGTAAACAAAAATCAACAGATAAGAGCGAGGTATGATGTGTACCTCTTCGTCAAACCATCGGCCCCATCGGAGCCATGCAGTGACCAGAGCAAGCAAAATCCTAGGTGGAGTCAAGTAGTTAATAGCCTTGCCACTTCCTTTCACCACTCTCATCCTAGGCACCAATGTTCTCGCCACTGTTTCCGGCAGCTCACATATTATGTTAAACACCTGCTTATTCCTCAATGAAGAGCCGCTGCAATGATGCACTGGCATGTCAAGGATGCTTTCTATGAGGATATTTTGGAAAAGAAATAGTAAAGTGCTGAAACTTACCTCAAGAGTAAATCAGTGAGAACCATTCCGGGAGAAGCTGTGTGGATGCCAACTTTTGATTTCTTGCTCTCTGTTAAGAGTGATGCTTGGAGCTGCCTTAGCCCACATTTTGTTGATCCATATCTAGAAATACCACAAGAAAAAAAATATATTAAGTCTTTATCCCAATAGAGACTTGACAAGAAGAAACAAAACAAAAGGATCTCTTTCAAGTTCCAAGTATAATTACAAATTTAATGAAATTCTCACACAGCAGTTAGGGGGGTGCTAGATCCACCGGATCCTGCCCCATCCATGTTAAAGATATGACCACCTTTCTCATTCATCACGCGCATTGCTTCTCTTGTGCAAACCAAGGACCCGACCAAATTTGTTGATACAATCTAGTCATTATGGGAACAAATATTTCACTAAATCAGATAAGAAACAGCAGTAGACATACTATGATGCACATTATTGATTTCAAATTTCAGATACATGAATTCAGGGGATAACCTGTTTAATTTCTTCGTCCGTGAATTGTATTAGAGGTCTAAAGCCCTTATTCATCCCAGCATTATTGATCTGTTAACAAAATCAAATATTATAAATGTAGACCGCAATCTCATAAAAAAACAAGTTAAACATTAAAAAGTCAAAGATTACTCACCCAAATATCTACTGAACCGAATTCCTCTAAAGCAAAGTCTGACAATTTTCTGACATCCTCAGGTTTGCAAACATCACAGGAAATACCAACGACTTTTGCTTGAGATAATTTCGCTTTGTCCTTGTTTTTTGCAACTAATAAACCAGCATTTATGTACTCTTTCAGCTCGTCAACAGTTTCCTGTACAGATACAGGTCTGTCTTCGCAAAAAAAAAGGATTATATTAAACTTGGGAAAAAAACTGGAACCTATAAAAAAGTGGTCCATAAATTATCCAAAGAAATAAAAACAAGGTACCACCTTCTGGAAGCAACTACAACACGGTCGCCGGAGAGAAGAAATTCCCGTGCAAGTGCCTTCCCTAAACCTCTTGTACTGTATAGAAAGATGCACAATGAGAAGGTCATTGATAGCTAAACAAAAGCTTTTCGGGAGGGGGGGCTGTAGTGTCTATAAAAAGTAACGATTAATTTTCCTCATCTTGTTAGTCAACACCACCTACTTTTGTTATTTGCAAACAGCACTCAAGAATACAAAAAAAGGTCAGGCATAGCAATATCTAACATCACAATAATGTTCGATGTATTTGCAAATCTGAAAGTCTTAGGAGTAACTCCAAAAAGCGTAAAAACATCGGAAGCCTTATTCACTAACATGACATAAAAGAAGAATATTCTATTTAATTTGCTTCATTCTCGAAGTGTTAGTGGAAAGCAAGGTGCATATATATGTACCTTCCAGTTATTACAACATTACGGGGTCCAGCTTTAGCGTGTTCTTCTAAGACCATATTGGAGCCTATCATGGTACCAATAATAATGCCGCCAAGCCAGCTGTACCAAATCACTGTATTCATCTGAGGATCTCCACCTTCAAAAGTTACAACGTTAATCAACTATCATTTAATAACTACTTAGACAAATTAGAGAAGTGTACTCTACTATCCTTGTACCTGACAACTGAAATCCTATAGAGACAATAACACCAGTGCTCATCATGGTGAAAACATATCTGCCTACTTGTGTTGAAACCTAAAATAAAAAATAAAATGTTAAAATACATAGAAAGCATTGTAAGACTAAAGTGATACAAAAAAACTAATGGAACTTTAAAATATGTTTTTGTTTGGATCACTCAAATCTGTCATTGAAAGTGACTTTTGTCTGGGTAGAAACAGAGTATTTTTTTTCACTGTCAAGTCTTAGAGGAGGATGATTCAGATTTGGAAAGTAGCAACTATGCCTGAATTCTATACAATGAAATTTGCAAATGACATTCTTAGTTTAGTAGTAAAGTTCCATTTCACTAATAGTGCGAGGCTAGGAGATTCTAGCATATAAACTTTGCAAAAACAATTTTTCTTAATTAATCCATTTGTTAGCGGCAACAAGCAGTCTAACCTTAAAAAAAATTAACAATTTTAATTGCACAAATTCAGCTAATAATCGAGACATGATATTTTACTACTTTATCTCCCATAATTTTATTATCACAGCTATCAGTAATAAGGTTGTTTATTCAGGTAAAAAACATATATAAAAAAAAGCATCAGACTCCAAATTAGAATGCTTAAACCCTGGAAAAAAATATCGAACTGTACCGAGAAAAAGATCTCTTCAGCTTTCTCCACTGCTCGCTTGTACGCCCCTTCATACTCTACATTTTTCGATCCATTAAAACCTAAAATCAAAGCTTTCAGCGAATATAACGGTCCTTTCCTCCTTTTCGTATCGCTGTCCCTCTTATCCTCCATAAGCTTAGACTCTACTCGCACCGCCAGTCTCCTCGTGGCGATCGCCGGACTCCGGCGAGGATATCGCCGTTGATCTAACCGATGAACTGTTAAGTGACTTGCCACCGTGGCCATGGCTTCTTTAATTTAATTATGTTTCCTTTGTTTACTGTTTTTCTCCTTTTTTTTTTTGTAGATTTTGAAGTGCCAAAACTACCTATTTTATTGGAGATTTTGAGGTACTTTTTTTTCTGCTGTGTGTAAAAGATACGCAAAAGGGGAACGAGAATACCACACGTTCAAGGAACCTCATCCGTGCTATCAACGCGCCACGTCGTACTAGTCCACGACACCTGATCTTAAGTCGTTTTTTGAAAAACTATTGACTAGACTCGGTTCATCTCTTGGAGCTTTAGTAGAGATATTTTTAATGCATACATTAACGGGTTATTAACTCATAGAAAGGTTAGGTTTAACGGTTCAAGCAAAAACAGGTCTAAATTATTTGCAATAGTAATTTGAGTGCAAGAATTAAAGTCGATTGCGGGTTGGGAACTGCTAACGGTTTTTTCCCCGCAAGCGAGTAGACTGTCAACTGAGAAGTCCGTAGTAAGTAGTATACTAACTAGTAGGAGATATTTTTGGGTGGAAACACCGAAACTGGACCGAAACGAGAGATATTTTTGTTTAGGACTTTTGGGGGCTTATGATCCAATTGAGATGCCATCTTACAAAGGCTGGGCCCAAGACCCGACATTTTTATTAATATCCAAAGTTTAATACGAATTAATAAATATACCCGGACTCTGACTGATTCGCGAAAACTACCCAAACCGGCCATTTTCTGGCCGGCCATGTACCTTCCCTCAGCCGGCCAGAAAATGGCCGGCCATGTACCTATTTTTTTTTTATTTTTTTTCTTTTTTTTTATTTTAGAGAGAGACACTATGATGATCAAAATATTGAAATCTAACTCTGAAAATTTGAAATTTTTGTTTAAATTATTTGTTATATTACTTCTTTGAGGAGGGATCAAAGTTACAACAACCATTTTTTTCATTTTCAAAGTCCAAATCGTCGATCCAAACCGTTCAACATGATTATCTAAATAAAATGTGCTTGCAGATCCAATTTTACATTTTTTTGAATTTTTTTACTATTTATTAAGATGGGTACAAAAAATTGATCAAAATATAACACTATGATAATCAAAATATAACACTATGATGATCAAAATAACACTATGATGATCAAAATAACACTATGAAGATCAAAATATTGAAATCTAACTCTGAAATACGTTAAATTTTTGTTTAAATTATTTGTTATATTACTTCTTTGATGTATAATTAGCATATTTATACTAAAATACGATAGATTAATTGAAATTATGTTGAATAACACTAAATTATGTTAAATTACGTTAAATTGCATTAAATTACGTTAAAATACGGTAAATTACGCTAAAATACGATATGAATAGGGACGATATCTTCACTGAAAAGGAGAAAAACGACGATGAAACTTCAAACGGTCATAAAACGGCGCTCGAGTGTCCGATTTCAGCAAATGAGCACTTTTCGGAAAGCTTGTGAAAATGCGCATGCGTCAGTGCCGGCGATGCCGGATGGCGAAATTCAGAATCGCCAAAAAACGAAGGGAAGACCCTCAAAACTTGAGTTGAAGTTTCCGATTAAGATTTTCATTTCTATCATTCAATCCGAGTAGCTCAGTAAATTAGTTACATAATGAACTTGCAGATTACTAATTTTTACTATTTTTGGAATTTTTTTACTATTTTTTATGATTCATGAAAGATGAGCAAAATCAGTCTACTATAGCGTAATTTTGTGTAGTTTAGTGTTTTTTTTACTGTATTTCAGCATAATTAGCGAAGTTATTGTAATTTAACGTAATTTAGTATAATTGAACATAATTTATTGTAATATAGTGTAATTCAACATAATTTCAATTAATCTATCGTATTTTAGTATAAATATGCTAATTATACATCAAAGAAGTAATATAACAAATAATTTAAACAAAAATTTAACGTATTTCAGAGTTAGATTTCAATATTTTGATCTTCATAGTGTTATTTTGATCATCATAGTGTTATTTTGATCATCATAGTGTTATATTTTGATTATCATAGTGTTATATTTTGATCAATTTTTTGTACCCATCTTAATAAATAGTAAAAAAATTCAAAAAAATGTAAAATTGGATCTGCAAGCACATTTTATTTAGATAATCATGTTGAACGGTTTGGATCGACGATTTGGACTTTGAAAATGAAAAAAATGGTTGTTGTAACTTTGATCCCTCCTCAAAGAAGTAATATAACAAATAATTTAAACAAAAATGTCAAATTTTCAGAGTTAGATTTCAATATTTTGATCATCATAGTGTCTCTCTCTAAAAAAAAAAAAAAAAAAAAAAAAAAATAGGTACATGGCCGGCCATTTTCTGGCCGGCTGAGGGAAGGTACATGGCCGGCCAGAAAATGGCCGGTTTGGGTAGTTTTCGCGAATCAGTCAGAGTCCGGGTATATTTATTAATTCGTATTAAACTTTGGATATTAATAAAAATGTCGGCCCCAAGACAGGCTAGTATTAGCTAAGTTTAGAATGGACCTGAAGCAGATATTACCAAGCCGTCTTGGATCCATTTTTTAAAACTAGACCTGAATGAAGTAATTTGTTTTACTTCCCGTTAAGTTTGAATAGCTAAATTGTGTGCATGCCGCTGTAAATATTTCACATGCGGCTTCCAATTCTAACTGAAAGTTAGTACGGAATCAAAAAATTAAGATTGTGGGATGAATAATTTGGTAGTGTAATTTTATTGTATAAAGAAAACTGAAAAATATTTGTGTATGCAAAAATTAATCACCTATGATAAAATCATACGGTCACAATAGAACCAGTCAGATGAAGAATTCGGGTCTCCTAAAGCAACTCAAAATATGAGCTTGTATCAGACTCCTTGATCATAATATACACGAACATCAAAACAGTTACCTTGGACCAGATTGGTCTGAATTCTGATCGGACAGTCTGGACCCAAACTCAAATTCCGAGATACTTGAGGGGATCCGGATCCTCAGATGAAGGGGTTCGAAGTTCAAACGAAGGCACACATACCCTCACAATAATGACATAGAGATAGTTGTCTAATTGATCTTAACATCTATTATATGCATTGATATTGCACATTTTTTTTTTTCAATTTTATTTTGGTTAGTAATGCGGAAATCAGTGACATATAAAACTACTACAAACATTTAGTAAGCAATAAGACAAGCATTCATCTAATTTACAATACAGTTGTTATAATGGGCTCAGAGAGTTCAAATTTAAAACAAAATAAAATCCAATAGCCAATTTATCATATACAATGGATCACATACTCCCTACAGAGGTTTAAAACTATAATAAAAAAATGGTACAATATACAATACAACAAGGGGTAACTTCCACCAAACCAATTTCACCACTGCAACACTCACTGTGTGTACCGGGTACCAACAAAGGAAAGAATTCAAAACCGCACTGGGTGGTATATCCTTTTTCCCTGAATTCCAAAGAACAGAGCTGTGGAGAAGAAGACAGGGAACCCATGCCTATCCCTAGGCGCAATTCAGATGAGATAATTTGATATAAAAAGGCAGGAGGAAGCAATGGCATGGAGAATTTCCTAGTGCTTGGCATTCTCATGTAAGTCAAGTGCCAATCATGGTGGACCTAACACCTTGCCACGGATTTCACCTCTTGGACACATTTGGGTGGCTAGTACAACATGCATCGTTCCTTCAGATCTTCTGTGGCGATATTGTGTTTCATGTGGCTACAAAAGCACTCGTTAACATGAATTGATTGATAAGTTTAAATCTCCAATGTGTCAGGAAAGGATCTTAATGCAACCAAAAGGATTTTCTTAAGTTTATATATATTGAAATTTAATTGATTTTCTTATATATTTTATATAGTTTTATCATCTTATGAAATATCAAATGTGTACATGTAGTCTAGTATTTAGAATTTCACATTGTGGTTGCGGAGACTTGAGTTCAAATTTCAATCTAAATTTTCTACTTTCGCTTCTGTAAATAACTGTACTATATATGCTCTTGTTCTTATATTCAAAGAGAATGTGTTCATTTGTGTTGATTTTAGAACTCAAACAAACACATTTGAAAGACGAGAGCACACATTACACATTACGGCCTAACCTCAGCCATGTAAGAAAGCACATTTGTTACATAATTCAACCACATATTGTGCCACACAACAATATCCACAAAAGATATCTCCAAACTTCATTCATGGGCTTGTGACTCTGAATTCTGAAGCGAAGTACCGACATGAAGACCTCAAAGTCCTCCCTTTATATTTGTAATGTAGCACCCAAATTAAATAAACAATGTATGTGTTAAGAAAACCAGATTATGGCATTCGTCAACCTCTATTTTGTTGGTTTCCTTTTATTTGCACTTGTTAAGCCTTGTAATCACGCTCATTGTCTATATTAGAGAAAAGGCACCTCAATGCCTCCAAGCTTATACTGGACATATGGATCAAGACAATAATTATGAATCAGATTCATCATATAACAAAACTTATAAAACACATCTCTCTCTTTCTCTCTCTTGCATGGATTTCAAAAATTTGGCGAGGGATCCACGTACGTAAACCTATTGTCAATAGTCAATACTTTAT
This sequence comes from Carex parvula, assembly GCA_025461045.1. NCBI lineage: Eukaryota > Viridiplantae > Streptophyta > Magnoliopsida > Poales > Cyperaceae > Carex > Carex parvula. The sequence continues at coordinate 284,671 of JAJGRW010000370.1, read as the reverse complement.
ACTTTATAGCCTATATAGTCTTCACTCAACACGTGCATATACAGCATCTGTTTTTCAAATAAATAATAAATTTATTAGCTATTATGCATTTGTGCTTTTGTTGTGGGTTGGATACCCAATTCATATGATTTTGAGCATGGTCAGGGCTCAGAGCGCGCTTCGGAGTTACAAAAAAATAAATATTATTAGAGTTAATAAACATATGACTTAATTAGAATTATAGCCTAAATTCAGCGGCATGGAAATTTTGTGAGAATGAGAATTTTTAATATGAAAATAGAAATTTCAATTTGTCAAAACCGAAGTTATTTAATCTATGAGAAATTTTAGAATATATATAGGGGCCTGTTCAGCGGACACATGGGCAGGGGAATGGACACAGTAATAGAAAAATTTTGAACTGATTTTTACTGTTCACGTGAGAAAAAAAAATTAGTCTGAGTAAATTTTTTTTTTCTCACGTGAACAGTAAAAATGAGAGTGCAGTCGAACATGCCCTAAGCGTTCAGCAAATGCATGGAAAATTTGTTAGAATTAATGTTGGTTTGTTTTTCTTTTTATAGAAGATGTAATACTACAATTAACTATATTAAAGTGTATTAATCCTAATCACTGATTATAGTCAATATAATTGTATATATCATATTCTAATAAAGTTTAAATGAGTGAATTGACTATACAATGCAAAGTTTAATTTTGCTTGTTTAATAATTTCTTGTATTATTAAATTGTGATTGTTTAATTAATTTTAGCCTTTGTATTATTAAATTGTGTTTGTTTAATTGAGTGCTTGATTGTACAAGTTTATTTCAGTTTAATTAATTAAACAAGTATTGATTAGTATAATTTCTCTTTTTTAAGTCAAGTTTGTGAAAATGTACTCGTATGCAACAATACAAATTAATTTCTTTTTGTAATTAATATCTTCTTGACAGCAACAAAAAAAAAAAAAGAGTACAATAGCTTCAGCTCTTGAGAAAAATAACAGAGCTTTGACATATTTTTTTTTCTTACAAGTAGAAGGGTAAAAGAACTATATAGATATTGGGAATAGGTATTAAAACCAGCGTCCGAATGGTCAATAGAAAAAATTATGAATGAAATAATTTTTCCTCTAAAAACCCATGGAATCGGTTGCTGCCGAACAGGTCCTTAATTTGGTGAAGATATCATGAAATAATGAGCTGCTTTTTAAAAAAATATAAAATTCAAATGATCGTTGACTCCGCTTAAACCTTTAGAAGTACTTATTTTGGTTAATTTCCCATAAAATCAAGATAAGGTGCTTCATGCCAGAAAAGAAAAGGAGAAACATTAAATAATTTGGTAATATACAAACCATCATTGTCAATTATCATCCACATATATAAACACACTCTTACAAAAAGTGCGTAAAAGATGTATTTGAACTTTTCCAATGCAAATAAAATCTGCAACAAATTTTAACATTTTCCTACATTGTGAGATTCCAAATTTGTGGTGTGCATGGCTGTTTTTGTTTGTTGTTAATTTACTGTGCTTCCCAAGTACAATTTCAGAACACAGTACAATGGTTAGACTTTCGAGTTTGGGTTAGCTACCGGCTATTTTGTTTCTTATAACTTGTTTAAACCTTCAAATCCAAAGCTTCTACACTAATTTGAAAACAGTCTTGGTTCTATCATGTCATGAATAGTACCTGTCTGGATGGTTAAAGATAAATCCAAATCAACCAATAGTGTAACAATATGGGTTGTGTACCATTTGAATCAGAGTTTATAATATCAAGGCCTGAGTATATTGTACGAATTGCTATGTCTAATGTGAGACTTAGAAACTGGTGTAGATCTAAGATTTTTGCCTAGCTTATTGACTGGGTTTTAATATTAATTATCTTGTTATTTTGTCAATTTCATTACGGACATGTGTTATGACTGTCCATGAAGTACTATCAGCACTGTTCATGAGGAGCAAGTACAATTATTATAATATCATAATTCTGACCGGTTGTAATAAATTAAGATTTGATTAGTTGGTCATTTTTGGTCAATGCCTTTTCATCTACTTCTTGCTATTTTATTCAAAATCAAGTGAATCTGTTTATGTTTCATTTTCAACCATTTCCAAGACCAAAATTTGTTACTAAATGAGGACACCCATGCATGCACTTGGTACATGAACTAGATATATATATATATATATATATATAGTGGCTAATATCAAAACGTTTGTTCCTAGCTCCCGGTGCAACCAAGTTGTTTTCGGGTTTTCAAAGTCCAAACGGTCGATCCAAACCGTTCAACATATTCTCTATATTGAAATGTGCTTGGAGACTAAATTTTATATTTTTTGAAATTTTTTGCTATTTATTAAGCCACTTTGAAAATTGCTGATCACATGGTCCAGAATTTAGTTGCATTGTTTTTACTGTTCACCCGGATCAGCAAATTTCAAAGTGGTTTAATAAATAGCAAAAAAATTCCAAAAAATATAAAATTTGGTCTCCAAGCATATTTTAATATAGATTAAACATCTAACGGTTCGCATCGACCGTTTGAACTTTGAAAATCCGAAAACAACTTGGTTGCATCGAGGGCTAGGAACAAACGTTTTGATATTAGCCACTCTCTCTCTCTCTATATATATAGGAGGGATCAAGTTACAATAATTTTGTGTTACAACAAAGTTACAACAACGATTTTCTACATTTTGAAATTTCAAATCGTCGATCCAAACCGTTCAACATGATCTCCACAATAAAATGTGCTTTCAAGATCATTTTTTTTGAATTTTTTTACTATTTATTAAGATGGGTACAAAATTCAATGATTTGAATTTGACTAGTTTTTGTAAAATACTTAATAAATAGTAAAAAAATTCAAAAAAATGTAAAATTTGATCTGGAAGCATATTTTATTGTGGAGATGATGTTGAATGGTTTGGATCGACGATTTGGAATTTCAAAATATAAAAAATCATTGTTGTAACTTGATCCCTCCTCATATATACATATATATATATATAGAGAGAGAGAGAGAGAGAGAGGGGGGGCTAATATCAAAACGTTTGCACCAAGGCCCTCGTGCAACCAAGTCGTTTTCGGATTTAAAAAGTCCAAACAGTCGATCCAAACCGTTAGATGTTCAATCTATATTAAAATCTGCTTGGAGACCAAATTTTATATTTTTTGGAAACTTTTTAATTATTTATTAAGCCACTTTGAAAATTACTGATCCGGATGAACAGCAAAAATAGTGCAACCAAACTCTAGACCAGGTGATCAGCAATTTTCAAAGTGGCTTAATAAATAGTAAAAAAATTCTAAAAAATGTAAAATTTAGTTTCCAAGCAGATTTTAATATAGAGATCACATCTAACAGTTTAGATCAACCGTTTGGACTTTGAAAAATCCAAAAATGACTTGGTTGCACGAGAGCTTTGGTGCAAACGTTTTGATATTAGCCACTCTCTCTCTATATATATATATATTAATTCCAACTATATATAGATAATAATTTATTTTTTCTTCATTTTTTAAATTCTACGTACAATCTTATATTTGTTTTTTAGTATTGTTCATGCAGAAGGCAAAAGGAGCAGAATAAAACATTTGTCAGAACCAGGCCATAAAGACCCTACAGTAAGTATGGGATGTGCCTCATAAATGTGGGGGGAACCACATTTGCATTTTTTTAGCAAATGTACAAATTAACTGCATGAAATTGACATACCATGCATGTTGACATGTTTACTTTTTTGTGGATAGGAAAAAAGAACTATGTACGTACAATACAGCACCAATTTGAGACATGTGTGCTCTGTTGATTGGATGACACTCAAAAAATAGATAGAGATGGAACCTAAAATCTTATCATGCTTAGATGGCTGGAAATTAAAACCACCTAAATTATACTAATTTCAGCACAAAAATAAAGTGAAATTAACATTTCAGCAGAACATTTATACAATTTTATATAATCAGACAAAAAAGAATTATTTCTGTTGAGAAATTAATAAAATTTGTTTATATTTTTGTTAAATAAGAATGACTAGAATGTTATAAAATATCTGGAAATTTTGTAGAGTAATTATAGAGAATTTTGTGAAATATCTTATTTAGTCTCCTATTGAAATTTGTTGAGAATGGTTGCTGGGATAAGTTTAAGAAATAACTATATGTTTTTCTATTTGTTGTCAAGTGTCTACAGAATTTTTAACACTAGTATATAAGGGAAACTGTAACTAGAGATCGATGCAACACAAAAGTAAGAGATCTTATAATTTAGAGCACCTTAAAATAGATATTTTAGGAGTTTTTTTTTTTAAAGTCAGCTGGCAAGTAGCCGGCTGGCAATATATTGATAGATATTTTAGGAGTTACTCTTGTGTCTCTTCTTTCCTTGACAAACTATCTAATACTCCAACCAACAAAAAAAATATACTATTTAAAAACTAATGAAATTATGTATTTCCCTCTAAATTCTATAATTGCATATTTACCATCTTAAATTCTAACAAGTCATATATATATATAATATAACTTAAATTTATATTAAATATTTCAAAAACTCAAATTAATTATGTTTAAGATTTTATAAAGTACAATTAATCAATGATTAATTAAAACTGGACTCATTCTTCCTGTACCCGCCCTAACAATGGATAACAACATTAAGCTCTGCTTCTCCGACTAGGGGTGTTCATTGGGTCCGGTTTAGTCAGTTTTAAACCGAACCGAATTAGTTTGGACCAAACGGTTCGATGTTTTCGGTTTAATGGTTAGGTTCGGTTTGCTTTTTAAAACCAAATTATAATTTCGGTTCGGTACGGTTTGGAAATTTTTAAAACCGTAATAACCGAACTGACCGAACTTTTTATATATTATGAATTTGGTCCGGACCGCCCCAGTTTATTTCTTAGTCAATTGTTTTAAATACTTCTGTTTATTTCTTAATATCCTGATTTATTTCTTAATACCCCAGTTTATTTATTAATATACTTTGGTTTATTATAAATAAATTGCTTTAAATAAAAAAAAATCATATATTTTGGTTTGAACCGAACAAACGGAACAAACCGAAATAAAACTTTGGTTCGGTTAGTTATGGCTGCAATGCTAAATTGGTTCGGTTCAGTTCTATTTAGAAACCGAACTATAACTTTGGTTTGGCTGAACCGAACCTGATGAACGCAGGGGCGGATCCAGATTTTCGTCAGGGGGGGGCAAAAAAATATCGAATTGGGTTTAAATCCATTAACCAATTGGGTACTCGACAAAAAATAATGCTTTTAACTTATACTTTCCAATGCTTTGACTTGTAATTTTCTGATGTTCTGACTTATACTTCTAATTACCAATAAAAATTCAACATATTTATTTCAATTTTAACCCTAAATTTAACTCGAATTACAAATTAAACTTCCAGAAGGGGGCAAAAAAATTCCAGGGAGGAGCAAAGTCGATCGGAACAGATAAATCTCCACTAAAACTCAAAATCCAGGAGAGGGGCAGCTGCCTCCCGTGGAATACTCTGGGTCCGCCGCTGGATGAACGCCCCTATCTCCGACCAACCTGACGTGTCACCTGCTACCATCTCCTTCGAGCGCAATTGTGACGGCAACATTGGCCACACCTTCTCCTATCACCCGCGCAAGTAGTCACCACAACTGCTAAGTGTAACACTCATGCGGTCAGAAGCTGGATCCATGATGCATTTGACAAATCCAATTATGAAAATTTGTCAAATTTGACAAATTATGAAAATTGCTCCAGTATCCGCATGGGACAATTATGAAAATTTGACAAATCCGACATTTTAAGCTGGAAACTAGTATATCCTGACAGTATTTGACAAATCCAATTATGAAAATTCAAAAAAAAAAAAAACTTGCTAGACTTATAGATTTATTGTATATCAAATTTTGCATAGTGTAATTTAGTATTCTATCAGATACATATTATAAAAGAATACTAAATTACACTTAAACTCTACAAAACCTGATTCACTAATATTGAATTTAAAAATAGATTCCTTTTGTACCATTTTAAAAAATTAAAAAATTAATCTATTAAATTCGCTATAACTCGTTAATAAATTTGGCAATTCATCGCTTACCTTGCAGTAGTGTTATGCACTGCATACACTGTGAAAGTGTGAAGTGTGAAATTGTTACTCTCCTTGGATCTAGAGCCACCAATACTTGTACAGATATAGACAGCTACTTATGCCTTAAAACCTACATATATAGACCACTATATCAATTATGTCTAGCTACAAAAGTTGCATTTAATTGCCTAGTGTGCATTTAGGTACACTTGTTCCCTCATCAGTTCATTACTTTCTCTGCCTTGTGCTTTATCCATTATGTTTGAATCCAACCAGGTAATGGCAAGTTGAACAGTGACTGAACAAGTACCTATTAAATTCAACATTATTAGGCCTCCTCTTTGAGAGGAAGGTTCCAACATGTTCAACATTATTATACCTCGTCATATCTCATATTTTATATCTTTGTTTTCAAAATCTAAATTATCGATCCGAACTGTTCAACATGATATCCATACTAAAATATGGTTGAGATGAAATTTTATAATTTTTGAAATTATAAAATATCGATCCGAACTGTTCAACATGATATCCATACTAAAATATCGATCCGAACTCTTATCTTTTTTTTTGGTAAAGATGAGTTTCGAACCTATAACCAAATTTTTATTCAATATTTTCTGACTACAAGAATATTATAAATTTTAACAAGTTTAAAACTAATTTATCTGTAATAAATATTTGTCTAGAAACATAGTTTAATAAAACAACTAGAGAGAGGAGTTGGTTAATATCACAACGTTTGTTCCTAGATCGTGGAATAAATATTTCGGTTTTTAGATTTTCAAAGTCCAAACAGTCGATTCAAACCGTTTAACATTCAATTTATATTAAAATGTGCTTGGAGACCAAATTTTACATTTCCTGAATTTTTTTTTATTATTTATTAAGACAGTTTTAAAATTGTTGTTTTCAATAATTCAAATTTTTTTCACAGTTTATTAAAATTAGTGATTTTAAAACTGACTTAATAATTAGTAAAAAAGTTTCAAAAAAAATAAATTTTGATCTCTAGGCACATTTTAATTTAGAGATCACTTCTAACTGTTTGGACCGACCGTTTGAACTTTGAAAAACAGAAAATCAATTGGTTGCACCACGGCTCCGAAACAAACGTTTTAATATTAGTCAACCTCTCTCTCTCTCTATACACACACACACACACACAGATATATATATATATATATGAGAAGGGATCCAATTACACCATTTTATGGTGACACATCTTAACACCATCTATTTATAAGTTCTTTTCTGCGATTTTAAAATTCAAACAGTCGATCCGAACCGTTCAACTTGATCTCCATATTAAAATGTGTTTCGAGATCAAATTTTACATTTTTTGGAAATTTTGTACTATGTGTTTAGAATTTTTGAAAATTGTTGTTTTTCAATGGTCCATAATTGTCTGAAAACAACCTTTTTTGTACACATCTTAATAAATACTAAAAAAATTCCAAAAAATGTAAAATTTGGTCTACAAGCACATTTTAATATGAAAATCATTTGCAACGGTTCAGATTGACTGTTTGGACTTGGAAATTGCAAAAATGAGTTATAAACATATGGTGTCAAGATGTGTCACCATCAAATGCCTCCATTTTTTGTGCCTTCACTATGCCTCCATTTTTAAAAACTTTAATAATTCAAAATTTAAAACTTAAAAGTCAAAATAAAACAGTTGGATATGATCTACATTATTTTATCTATGTGCTCATAAAAAATTATCACATTTTGATTTTGTTTTTATGTGAATCAATAAGTTGAAAAATCAACGTTTGGAAATTATCCACATTAGTACGTTTTTTACAAGCTCTTGATGACAACCAAAACAAAATTGAAATGTCATAATTTTTTATACGTGCATAGATAAATGATGTAGATCATATCCGACGGTTTTATTTTGACTTTTAAGTTTTAAAATTTGAGTTATTAAAGTTTTTAAAAATGAAGGAATGGTGGAGACGTGAAAAATGAAGGCATTTGAACCCTCCTGATATTTAAATTTGACGAATCGCAACTTCCATTTAAATTAAACCCCGAGCAATAAAATATGAAGCTTAATTACAGAAACATTGTTCCTTAACCGAAGACCATAGCACAAGACATAAATAATTACTTTGGCGCTGATTAGTTGCATGTGTAGAAAGAATATTAATGTTATGTATTTAAACTTAATAGCTAAAAACAGCTCCTTTCAGTAAAAAATTGTTCAAAATTTAACTAAAAAATCTCTTATAATTATGATTATTATTTATTTCTTAATAAAAAGATAGAGATTTAGTCTAATTTAAATGCATGTTCATAATTAAAGTGCCTCTTCATTTGTATTTCGAACTCACAAGTTCACACAAGTATGATTATTCTGATGTAACTCAATATGCGGAGCCACATTGAACTAGGGTAGGTGCCTATCTCTGAATTTTGAAAACTATATATATGTCTATGTATAATAAAACTGTTGACCGTCTTTGTAGAAAATTTTGTCTATTTCTGAACAACTCACAGTCCAAATTAGTTAATTTATAACAGTTTGCAACCCTCTAGTCATACTAGTATTTTTTTTTATTTATTCCTGATAAAAATCCTGACTACATCTCATGCAGATGATATTATTTATTATCACTAAATTAAAGATTGGTTATCTATAATTATGAATATTTATCTTTTATCTCATATAAAAAAACTGATTTTCTTTCTGTAATGGAAAAAAAAAAACTAATTTTGAAGCAGCGTTCAAACTACCCATGTGTCGAATCACGGGCTATCCGTGGCCTTTGAAAACAATTTGTTTTTCTTTTTCTTTTTTCTATTTTGATGAAAATCCGTAGGGCCTTTGAAAACAATTTGAAAACCAAAATCTGTAGGTAGGCACCATCAGCTGTCAAGGAATTTCAATTCAGATTTAAATTTGAGCTTAAAAAGCGTAGCCGAGAAGAGAGAGATGGGACTGGAAAGGAATAAAAGCTGCAGACGGTCGCATAGATACGGTCTCCGTCGCTTCAACAATACAAATCTCAAATCTCTGCCTATTTCTCTCCTTTTCACGTGTCGCATTAAATGAAACCATCTCATGGTAAATACCATATCTTCAAACTAATGTTAACTTAATAGGTGTAAAATTTAATGACCGGGAAATTTTAAAGGGTTAGTACACTTAATTTGTTTTGTATTTTTATTGTAGTTATGTTTAGAGAAATTTTAAAATTTTAAAATGGGAATAAATAAAAATTATTATACTTCTATGGTAATTAGGTTTGAGAATTTGAAAAATTGAAAATAAGGTGTCAAGTATCATATTAAATGTTCATATTATTATTATTATAATATAAGAGGTTGGCTAATATCAAAAATTTTGTTCCTTGGCCGTGGAACAAACGCTTCGGTTTTTACATATTCAAAGTTCAAATAGTGGATCCAAACTATTCAACATTCAATCTATATTAAAATGTGCTTAGACCAAATTTTACAATTTTTAGAATTTTTTTTACTATTTATTAAGTCAGTTTTCAAATTACTATTTTTAATGATCCATAATTATTTTACTGTTTATTAAAATCAGCGATTTTAAAACTGACTTAATAAATAGTAAAAAAATTTCAAAAGATGTAAAATTTGGTCGCCAAGCACATTTTAATATAGAGATCACATCTAACCGTTGGGATCGACCGTTTTGACTTTGAAAATAGAAAAACCAATTGGTTGCATCAAAATTGTGGCAATTACACTGTTTTAAGAACCAACTGATTTATATTGTGGCAACCATTAATTGCCACAATATTGACCCAAATGAATTTTGTTATTTATATTATTTGGGTCAATATTGTGGCAATTAATGGCTATTATTTTTATTGGAGTTTTAAGTTATTTATTAATATTAATAGATATTGTGCATTGATTATGTCAAAAGACATAATAAATCTTTAAGTGGATCAGTTACGAGAAGAAGAAAAATATTAGTAACGGAAAGACAGTAATGGAAGTACAAAAGGTTTTAAATTTTAAAATAATGACCTAGCTTTGAATTTAAAAAAAATCTAGTACATCAAAATTATAAAATTCAAGTAAAAGTGATTCTTGGTTCACCATTTGCTAACACCATAATGGTGAAAAACAAGGCATGAACAATTACAGAAACCAATTATGGAGTAAATGCATCTGAAATTATAAAAAAAAAAAAAATTCAAACAAAATGGTGATCTAAATAACGGATCTGTCCATTTGTAGTAACTGGAGAGAAGCCATGGAGACAAAACATTGCACATAAACTTGAAAAATTAAAATTGTACAAAAAGACAAACCATGCGCAGTACTCTTCCTATTCTCCCACTTCAAAAACTTTATAAAACCTCCACCACAGTTCTTGATTCTTCCTATAATAATTGCCTCATAATTCATAATTCATATTTCAATCTGCTCCTTCTCCTTCTCCTTCTCCCTCCTCTTTTCCCTTTCAAATACATACCTCAAAAACCAAACACACCCAAACAGAGGAAGGAGAAAGAGACCATGGAGAGCAATGGTAAAACAAGTGGCAAGCTAAAAGACCGACTTGCGCGCATGTTTCGTCGGAATTCATGCAACTCCACCTCCGCCACCTCCGTAACCCTCAGTTCGGGGAATACGTCAAGCCGCACGCTCCTTTCCGACATTGCACGCAACCCATTCCGTTCCAACTCGAGCTTAGATCACCGTAGTAAAGACCATGTGGGCCCAACAAGCAGTGCTACAACTGCCCGTGTGTCGGTAGACTGCGGCGGTTGCCGGCCTAACCGTGACAACTTTGTCATTCCTAAGAGTAATCCTATTCTAGTTAAACCTTTACCTCTCAAGAGCAGCACTAGGGAGAGAAGTGCGACGAGGAATGTGGTGTTCGACAATAGCAGCGCTGGTACTGGTACTGGTACCGGTGCCGGTACGAGTGAGTGCCCGGCTCGTACCTGCCTTCCAGTCTCACCATCCTCTCCGGTTAACCAAGTTGCATCCAATTCATATCGCATCTCCTACTACCTAAATAAAGATGGCAAGGCAAAGATCAAAAAGAGGTTGTGCACCAACGCGTACGGGTTTAGCGAGAGCTCCTCTTCTTCATTGGAGAGCGACGGAGGATACGGGCTCTTCTCCAGTGAGGAAGAAGAAGGTGGGGCCCACAAGACAGAGACGGAGGCCTTCTTCTCTTCAAAGAGCTTCTCCTCTGATTCCTCCGAGTTCTATAGCAAGCCGGTGCAAAGTAATAATTACCATTTTTCAAAGAAGAAACGAAACAAAACCAAGCAAAGGAGACGAAAATTATCAGGTTGCCAGAATTGTAACATCAAACAAGGATTTCAACCTTTGGTTTCTGCTGCATCTAGAGAGAAAAAGGCGAAGAACGAACGGGTTAAAAAGGATTTCGCAGTGGTAAAAAAATCGAGCGATCCATACGCAGACTTCAGAAATTCGATGGTGGAGATGATAATTGAGAGGCAAATTTTTGGAGCAGAGGATTTGGAGAAACTGTTGCAATCTTACCTCTCTTTGAATTCTCCCAGGCACCATCCTGTTATACTTCAAGCATTTTCTGATATTTGGGTTGCATTGTTTGGTAATTAAAATAGAAATAATGGAGGGAATTATAAGTTTGTTTTGAATTTGTTGTGCTAATTAGGTTTTTAGTTTTTGTTCTGCCTTTTTGTTTTTTGAATGTTATGTTGTTTATCTTAACTTAGTGTTAAGGTCTACTAAGCTGTAAAATTTTATTCAATGCTAGTTGTTTAATTTCTTCCATGGTTGTCTTTTCTGCTATATTGGCTAGATGCATCTTTTTAGAGCTTGTTCGGCTTATTACTGTGCGTGTGGGAAAAAAAAAAGTTCATTCAGACTTCGCAAATTCTGTCCCACGCGCACAGTAATCGGCCAGTTCAAAAATTTCAGAACCCGTTCCCATTCTCGTTTCCATATCTCTGCCGAACAGGCCCTTAGCATACATATATTTGTTCAAAGTGATAGATAGTTCTTTTTTGGAATTGAAATGATTCAACATTTTAACTTCTAACTTAATTTGATCCATAGAAAAAACAAATGTAGGCATATAACTAATGCACCATGTACTTCTTGGGTTTAAATTATTTATGGTAAAAACTAAAATTGTTGAACTTCGGCACTTTTGCAGATCAATACTTGATATGATACTTATATATATTTTATTAATATATATGCTTACATTTGATTTTTCAAAGAAATATGGCACATGAAATGCAATTATATATGCAAGTGTTAATTTGTTTGTGCAAGATCCGATTTGTTAGTTTGCTTTGAAATTTGTGCTAATTCTATCTAAAAGATCCTAAATAAAAATCTACATTTAATGTTTACTTTGGTTGGACTGCCTTTAACAACATTCAACTATTTGCTTTAGTGGCCATAATCATGGTTTTAGATCTCGAGACATCTCCATTTAATTACAATAAAAAGAAGAAGAAAATCACACCAAAATTGTTGAGAAGTTTAAGTAGAGGTGTTTAATTAATTAAAAATAACTTATTTTTAGGCAAAATGGGTCATGTACCCATCAAAAGTCAAGAATTTGGATATTTGCCCATCAAATCTTCAAATTGGGGTATTTGCCCATCAAATTTATAAAATCTTGAAAATTTACCCATATTGATATTAAAACTGATAATTTAAAACAAAAATCTGTATTAAAAAATTTTGTTCCAATTTTACCCTCTTCACGCTCCAGTTCTTTTCCCGCCAGACGCTCCAGACCCTCTTCTCCATCGCGCACAGTCTCTCTCTCGTTCAAATCTCGCGCATACAGGTGCTCAAAGCACAATCGCTCTCTCTCTCTCTCCCGTTCAGACTATTCTTCGCCTCCAGTCGCTCTCTCTCTCTCATTCAGACTATGTCGGGCACACTCAATGCACCCTGACACTCCGAACCCGCTAACGGAAAAGAACCCGCACACTCAATGCACCCTGACAGGGATGAACCCGCTAACGGAAAAGAAACCGCTAACGCTACACTGGAGCGACTGGAGGCGTGAAGAGGGTAAAATTGGAATAAATTTTTTTAATACAGATTCTTTTTTTAAATTATCAGTTTTAATATTAATATGGGTAAATTTTCAAGATTTTATAAATTTGATGGGCATATATCCCAATTTGAAGATTTGATGGGCAATTAAATATTCAAATTCTTAACTTTTGATGGGTACATAACCGATTTTACCTTATTTTTACTACCAAAATTATTTTTTAAATCTAACTGTTTTTTTAAAAGAAGAAGAAAATCACTGTTTTTTTACTACCAAAATTAACTTTTGAATTTAACCAATAAAAGGCACATTTTTGTCTTTCAAGTTTTATGACTGTTGATAATTATTATTTTTGGCCAAATTGCCCTTAGGCAGCTGTTGAGAAGTTTAAGTGGAGGTGTTTAATTAATTAAAAAAATCACTGTTTTTCCCTGCCAAAAAACAACTTTAACCAATAAAAGGCGCCTTTTTGTCTTTCAAGTTTTATGACTGTTGAGATTTTTTCTCTGGCCAAATAGCCCTTGGCCCCTTAGGCAACTGTTGAGAAATTTAAGTGGAGGTGTTTAATTAATTAAAAAAATCACTGTTTTTTCCTACCAAAAAACAACTTTACCCAATAAAAGACACCTTTTTTGTCTTTCAAGTTTTATGACTATTGAGATATTTTTTCTTCCCCAAATAGCCTTCAGCACTGTTGAGAAGTTTAAGTGGAGAAGGTATTTAATGAATTAAAAAAATCACTTTTTTTTTACTACCAAAAAATAACTTTTTAAAATGTAACCAATAAAAGGGACCTTTTTTGTGTAGCAAGTTTCATGACTGTGGAAAGGTCAAAAAGAAGAATTAAAGCTAAAGATAGCCAAGCACTTGGGATTTGAGCTGCCTTCTTTGCTCCTCTTTTGAACTATTTTTACTTGCTACCCCCTAGTTGCTTTTGTCTATAGAATCTAGTAGTCTTTTCAGAACCGGATCAGAAGAGAAGAGAACTTAGAGAAGAGGAAAGAAAGGCCTTGAGACTTTTCAACTTTTTTACCTTTACCAAATGGGCCTTGAAAAGTCTTCCAAATTTCAGATTATATATTTATTTGAGTTAAAACAGTAAAGGCCATTTTCAAATTTCTCCGAGGTTGATAATGATACACCGTGTATCAATACAATAAAGACAATATTTATGATCCTACTTTCTTGTTTAACAATTATTTTGTTAGTTGTCATTATTGTTGGGTGCTCCAAATCTTGTCCTTTCTATAAATTGACTAATTTAACTAAATCGAATGTTTTTGTTAGTTAACTTGATAATTTATATAGTTGAGAATAGGCAAGGATTTACTAATTTTAAGGTGGAAGCATAATTTCGAATAATGGAGTAAATATATATAAGGGAGTTGGCTACGGTGCTACGCGTAGCATAGAGTGCCTCCGTGCTACGGCTCAATATTTGAGTTTTCAAAATTCTAACGGTCGATCCGAACAGTTCAACATGATCTCCGTCTGAATATGTACTTGCAAACCAAATTTTACATTTTTTAGAATTTTTTTACTATTTTTTTAGATAGGTAGAAAAACACTTGATCTGAATGGTACAAAATTTTCAGATGAAGTAATTTTCTACCTATCTAAAAAAATAGTAAAAAAATTCTAAAAAAGGTAAAATTTGGTTTGCAAGTACATATTCATATGGAGATCATGTTGAACTATTCGAATCGACCGTTAAGATTTTGAAACCAAATATTGAGCCGTAGCACGGAGGCCCTCTATGCTACGCGTAGCATATTAGCAATTTCCTATATATAAGTATTGATTTTTTTCAAACTATAAGAATTAATTTAGATAATATATAGACAAGCATGTAGACAAATAAGCTTATACGTATTATTTTATCTAAAATACAGCACACTAAAATTGTAACTTTTTGAAAAAGAAAAAAAATAGTTAGTCAATTGATCCTTTCTTGTTTATTGTATCTACTCCTGAGAATTGTGTATATATAATTATATAATTTTCGAATAACGATGAAGGTGTACACTTTAACGGCTTTTTATGACAAAAGATCTAACGTTCAATCTCAATAAAATCAATTTTTGACTTTTTGATTCATCAAAATTTTCCCTAGATTGCATGAAAAAAGTATAATTTTTTTGGGTTTATGCAAAAGCACCTAGAAAGCTCTAATCATGCTCCTTTTTAGATATGAATTAAAAGACTCTGAGATATTTGAACCAGCGTTGTAAAAAATGTCCGTTTAGACTGATTAATTGGCTGATTAGTTGTTGGTGGTGATTAAACTGTCACGAATTTTTTCGATTAATTAGCCGATTATTTCTGATTATGACTGATTATTTCCGATTAATCACTTAGCAGTACTCTGTCCATCGACAATCATATACCGTTATTTACAACATTGATTTGAACTAGTTAACTTCTACTAGTGGGTATTAATTTCAAATGGTGAAATCATTTGCATTTTGAACTTTGAAACGAAGGGAGCATTGGCACATTGTTTCAATCATGCCCAAGGAGAGTATTGGTATTAATTAATTAGAATAAATATTGGGATTAGGTGATGTGGGGCTCGTTTCCCATAAAATATGACACCTAAATTTTTGTTGTTTTCTGCTTCAAAATTTGCACCAACACAAAACCAGTACAATTTAATCCTTTATTATGCATCATATTTTGTTGGTAATCTGAAAGAGGTTAATTAGATTCATCTTATTTTATTTTTCCTTTTTTTCTTAGTTGGGGATTGTTCCACTTCTTTCTGCTTTTCCGGGAGTTTGACAAATTATGATTATCTCTTACATATTTGAAGTGAGAATTCTAAATTTCTATTTTTTTTTTAATTTCACGTATACTCCTCAAAAACCTCAAAATTACGTAGTTTACTCTCTAAAATTCATTATCATATTTATCTCTCTAAATTTCAATAACCAACAAATTTATCCAATTTATTGTGTGTTGTATTAAAATTCATTTTAAATTATGAAGTTCTTATTTATCCTTTCTTAAAAAAAAATAAAAAAATGCAGTTTGTATAAGAAAAATGCTAAGTCTTCTAATTGGTCGATTTCCGAGGTCAATTGGTCATTTCTCAACCTGTGACGCTTACAATGGGATTTAGGCATACGCTTGTATGCACATCACAAGTAAGAAAATGAACAATTTTCCATTACAACCGGGCAATTAGAAGACTGAGCATTTCTCTTAAACATGCTACGTATTTTTTATTTTTCTAATAAAGGAAAAATGGATAATTTATAAGTTTAAAATAAATTTTAATATAAAAAATCATAAATTGGATAAATTTGTGAATTTTTAATATTTAGAGGGGAAAATGTGATATCATGAATTTTAGAGGGGGGTTTTCAATTTTGAGGGTTTTTGAGGGGCATATATAAAATTTCTCTCGTTTTTTTTAGTAAAGTCAGAGGTCAAACCAGATAAAAATTAGCAGTATTTTTTATTTTTTTCATTTTTATTTATATGACGAATGTAATGCAAATTGAATTGAGCTAAAAAATAAGTTCTACTCACAAACACCTATCATAACTAGTGTTTTTAGATGGACTGCATGAACCACATATGCGTATGCAGTCTGCTGTCGCACTTAAAATATCATGCAGTAACATATATGTATATTTGAATATACGGCCGCATATAGCTACTTTTGACGTCTGTCACTCTCTCATGCAAGATTCGGTAGTTTATGTGATTTGATTATTAGATTGTTATTGACTTTCTAATTTATATATAATACACTTTATTAGTATTGTTTCTGAATTGGATATTGTCACGACTCGTGACATTGGAAATTATCTTGTTGGCTTTTTATAACTGTGGGAATTGATCGTAAATATTGACAATCAATCTAAAATCTACATATATAAATCCTCATTAAAATATGCATATATATAATCGTATATCGCACATGCGGTATGTAGTGACCTTCCGTATGCAATTGTGCATTTACACAATTCTATTTTAAAATATTGATCATAACCATAGTAATAATCTATGGGTATAATTCGCGTATTATTTGTTTTTTTGACGTTTCCGAACCGAACTCTGAATAAAATGCAAAAAAACGTATAATACGTTTTATTCACGAATAAAACGCGAATCACGAATTATTCGCGAGAAAAAAGCGCAATTTTTTTGGTTTTTTTTTTGGGTGGTGGGGGCTTTTTTGGGGTTTCTTTTTTTTGCTTTCTTGTTGTTGTATCGAATTATTTCCGAATTATATCTGAATTATACCCGAATCACGAATTATGGACCCCGCTAACCGAACTCGAACTATTAGTTTGTCACTGTGATCATAACTGGGCTGGAAAGAACTATGACTATTAATGGTACAAACTATGTAGTCGAGAAGCTTCAATTTAATATACAAAATAAGAAACTGTATCTATAACTGCAGCTTTTACTGTGCACAAAAGCTATATATACTTGTGACTTGTGAGGCCTACAATGATTTGATATTTCGTTTCACAGCGTTATTCAAACTAATAAAAAGTTGATTCAAGATGTGTGTCTACTGTATAAATATAAATATAGTAATTCTGTTCTACTTTGAATTTGTATGGCCATCCATTAAATAACCATCCAACTTAATAATTTCAAACATACGGATTGTTTGATCGTACCAAGTTAGATGTACTATAAGTACATGTGGTAACTAAATAGTGGTAAAATATATTTACTTTTTATTTTATTCATTTACATGATATTTTGACAAATATCAATTTATTTGATTGTATCATAAATTATATATTCTTTAGAATGACCTGAACATAAATAGACAAAAGGTCAACCATACATTCATTGTGCATCTTGTAAGATTCTTGGAATAATTTGCCAATTATGTTCTTGTTAAGTGCAAGCATTGTAAAAATTTAAATTGAATTTTGTTCCAGTAATCACTTGTGTAACCAAGGGGCAATATGAAACAATTAAATATTCAGTTTTGATTTGTAATAAAAATATAATAATTAAATTTTGAAACCTGTCTATATTTCACCATTAATTTAAAATTTTAAAATAAAATCAACTTTTCTAATTTTAAGCTTTCGAGAAATCATACCCACCGAATCCAAATCAATATAAACCGTCCAAATGTTTTTTTAATATACTATAATATCACCAATTTGAAATTGAGGAGAATTCAAGTGCCTTTACTTTTGATGTCTTTATCATGTCTTTATTTTTAAAATATCAATAACTCAAAATTTAAAATTGATTTTAAAAATAAAACTATTAAATATAATCGATATCATTTATTTGAACTGAAAGTCATTCCAAATACAGGTTCATCTATGCACACTTATTTGAACTCAGATTTTAACTTTGTTTTTATTGGGATCAAGAACTTTCAAAAATACGCTGATTTGAATAATTTTTGAACGATGATTTTTTAACTTATTAATTAACAAAAATAAAATAGAAAAATGATAATTTTTCAAATGCAAGTAGAGAAAATAATAATACATACACATTTAATAGTTTCATTTTAACTTGTGGTTTTTAAAATTGTTATTTTTAAACAATTAAGAAATAGAGGCATAATGGATAATAGATGCACACAAAATGAAGTCATGAGCATTTGAACCATCTTCTATAAATTTATACATATTAATCTTGTTCTATTCATTGAATAACCAACCAAACTTAAATTTAAAAAATACGGATTGTAAACTTAACCATTTAATATGTACGGATTGTTGTATGGATGGTCCAACGTTTACCTAATGAGATCGTACGGTCCAAAGTGGTAAAATATATTGAACATGTATGTAAAAAAAAAAATGATTACATCTAGGGCATGTTTGGCTGCTCCCCACAAAATACTGTTCACGTGGGAAAAATAAAATTCACTCAGACTGAATTTTTTTTTTTCCCACGTGAATAGTAAATTTCAGTTCAAAAATTTCCTATTTCTATTCTCTATTCCCATTCCCACTGTGCAGCCAAACAGGCCCCTAGGTAGATCACATGTATGTAAAAAAAAAAATATAGGTAGATCACATCTAGTATTTTTATTTTTTTTATTAAAAAATTGAAAAATTAAAGAGAAGGTTGAGACAAAAAAAAAATTAAAGCATTTGAACATGTATGTAAAAAAAAAAAAATATAAGTAGATCACATCTAGCGTTTTTATTTTTTTTATTAAAAAATTGAAAAATTAAAGAGAAGATTGAGACAAAAAAAAAATTAGAGCATTTAAATCCTCTTTTTCATAAATTGCTTCATGATTATTATCCAAACTCAAATTTGAGTTAGCAGTGAATCCGGATCCGATTTGAAGCGGAAAAAACACTGTCAGCAATTCAGCATAATCAAACTGGCATCTGTACTAAGTAAGACTTTTGACTTTACCTCTTGGCTCTTGGTGGCGCAGCAGCAATTTTGCAAAATAGATGCAGAGAACAGAATCATATTGTTCTTATTTCTATTTTGGCAATAAAAAGACAAAAGGGAAAATAATTAGAATTTGAAAAGAGAGGCGTCTGCAGAATTTATTATGTTTAGAGAAGTAATAAATATTTTATTTAAGAATTAGAAAGATAGCCAATTTTCAGATATTATAGAAAGAACCACACCAGTTTTACAGTTTTTATAGGAATTTACTAATCATTTGTAAAAATGATGTTGTTTCTTTGCGTTTAACACCGTGGCACAGTTGGTTACAATGTTTGGTTGGATTGAGAATAGGCTATTTGGAATAGTCTATTCGGTGTTTGATTGAGTTATAATAGCTAGAATAGTTAATCTAACTTTTTTGTCTTATTAGAATATGTTATTCCTAAGAGTTTGAAATTTAACTATTTTAATAAGACAAACAATAACTATTCTTAATTTGATTATTCTAGCTATTCTTGTTTTGCAACCAAACAAGGAATTGCAGTAGGTTTGTAATTATTTTTTTTTTTGTAGATTAGTAATAAATTAATAATCAATTCATGCATTTTAACACTTAAATTTTTTTCACATTCTAGCATCGTTTTTGATTTGGAATTAAATCCGGAAACTAATTTGGAAAGTAAAGACAGAGGATAAAGTAATCACATCAAATTTGCAGTTTCTTTAAAATATGCATTTTCTTTACAAATGAAAATTTATGTGGTTGTCGAAGAGGTAACGTTGTAGCACATTATCATCTTGTTTGGATGGAGAGTAGAGGAAGGGAGGGAAGGGAAGGGAAAGATAATCTCATGATTGATTCTTGTTTGATTAAAAATATATTAGGAGAGTAATGTTAATGGGTGTTACTCTTTGAGCCTCCTTAAATTTATATTTTGTTCATCTCTAAATTGGAGTGTAACGGAGGTGAACAAGATGAACCAAACAAGAGAAAAGGTCCCTCCCCTCCAGCTCTTTACCTCGCTTCCCTTTCACCTCGTGTGAACCAAACATAATGTAAGGAACGTACTGCTCCGATTATTACATTACTTGTTAAAATATTACACGAAGAGAAAATAATCATTTAATTCAAAACTATTTTATCTACGTATTTCATTCCTGTTAATATTAATTTTTTTTTTTATATTTGTTTCGCTTTAACTTCAATCCACTTGACATAGTAATGTATAATAATTGTTCGATTTTTTTATTTTTATTTTTATTTTTCCCAACACATACTGATCTTTCAATTTGAGTATTCCTATATATATAGATACACATTCCACACACATACTTTTTAAAAGTGATTTAATAATGGGTCTTAAATACACTGAATTTGTGACCTATGCCACAGGGAATTAAGGTACAGCTGGATGTTGTTTAGTAACTTGTAGTGATTTTCTGATAAAAAATGATGTTAATTTGAAACTTGTAAGAACGGTCCAAAGTTGAATTTCTTCACCAATTCCTAGTAAAATATGTCCGCTTCAATTGGCACTTTCTGGTACAATTAATGTCAGATTAATTGCTCACCAGGCAATTGCCATGTGTTCAAACGGGAGGGATTTGAAGTGGAGAATGCTAAAAGTTTTATTTATATTTGTAATTTATTTAATTAGTATGAATTTTGAACATTGATTCTGAATAGGACAAATTATCCAAGCATAATAGATACTAACACGTTTTGAAATATTTATGCAACAATAGTATTATTTTCAGTTTTTTTGAATCTATAACTACATTATTTTGAAAGTTCGTAAATTTAACATGTAAATACATCAGTAATAAAATAGATCAGTTTCAACAATTTTATTCATCAATAAACTTAATGAGCTTAAGAACAGCGTAGCTCTGTTCACAACTTCACATTATTATATAATTTCTTCATTCGGAGCGTTTAATTTTTTTGTGCTGCACATGTTCTTACCAATAATGTACGATTGCGCATGTCGATATAATATCCTCAGAAAATTCAAATTCCCAAATAGGTTAAGATACTGCAATTGTAATAAATTTGAAGCTCAAAATCCAATATTGTAATGTTGGTGTCAATTTTCATAAATTCTTCTGTACAGCTAGCTGCACCAGTACCAGAGTGAAGCGTCTTTAACGGTGATCAGAAGCAACAAACAAGGGGCAAAGCCTGAGAAAGGAAGCCAGTAAAGCCATGCATGCATGTATACATGTATGGCTGCATGCTAAAGGCCGGAAATGGCAACGCAGCTTTAATCCCTATTTGTCTACTTCTGAATTCTGATAGCTACTTTTCATCGGATACATGCAAAGAATTTAATATATTATTTACCACTTATTATATAGCTTGTGCTCAGAAGTATAAGAGAAAGAGAAATTAAGGTATTAATGCTTGGTAGGTTTGTATCAACGACAATTATCAATAAATGGATTTGAAAGGCTTGGAATTGCAATTCGCTTGTCAGGCTCTGACAAGACTTAAAGAAGGAAGAAAAAAAAGAATAACGAACAATTTCCTCATTAGAAAATGATTAAAAAAAGGACAGTGTTTTGAATTCAGATCCGCCTCCAGTTTGGAAATGTGCTAACCTCTCAAGTGAGGGGAATAATTGAAAGAAAATACAAAAGGAATTTAACCAGGTTTTTAGTTTTGTGTCAAAATATATTTAATTGCTGTGGAAAAAAGGATTGATGTTATGATGTATCTATTGCACAATAGTTTTGTTTTAATAATTGTGTATGTAGTAACCACTAACCAACTGGTATAACAGAAACAAAGTTAGACAAACAAGATATGAGAATCTGGATTCTATTTTTGTATTTTATATTGTTATCATATATTTTTTGTTACAATTTTATCATCTTTCTATTACGTGGAGGGAGGATTTTTTTTTTTTTAAATAGAACTAATTTGAATGATTTTTACAAAACAAGCACAAATGAGTTGAGTTTTATAAAAAAATAGCTCCACTGATCCTTTGCCTCGGTGGAGAGAGAAACACGTTTGCTCCACCGATCTTACGGATCAGTGGAGCTATTTTCTGTGAAATAGTACTAAATAAATTTTACAAATTTTTGTAAAATGGCTAATCTGTAGGATCGGTGGAGCAAACGCATTTCTCCCTCCACCGATCTCTTGTTTTGATGGAACTATTTTTTTTATTAAACCCAACTCCTCTGAACTTGTTCTGTTACAATCATAAAAAATAGTTCTATTTTTTAAAACAAAATCTAGAGGGAGGATGATGGAAATTGGGGAAAGGATTTTTTAATTGGTGACCTCGGAAATCTCCATTCTTATATTAAGCAAATAGATGTCCTTATCCGCCAACGGCTTTGATTGAAATTTCGGATTGAATATCAACTATCCGATCAAATATTCTAATTCTATGCATCTTTTTATTTTTTTTACATGTATAAGTCTAAATTTATTTAAACACGTACTCGCCACATGTAGATTGTATCATCTATTTGATTGGTCATGATTTCTTTCTATTTTTTAAATATCATTTAAGGAATTTTTGAATTGATTGATGATTGATTGGTCATGTTTTCATTTCTTTCTATTTTTTATACCATTTAAGGAACTTTATTTGTCATTTAATATATCATTTTGTTCGAGATTTTTTTTTATAAAATATGTCAAAAATATATAAAAATCATTTAAGAAATATTTTTTATGTGTAGATGTTATTTAATATGTTATTTAAGAAATGTCATTTACGTGTATATATCACTTAATATGTTATTTAAAAATATTATTTATCATTTAGCTTAATTTTTATTTTATAAAAATAAGTAATTTTGTATGAGATATTTTTGTTCTCTTATAATATATTTCCGTTGCACCGCACGAATTCAGTACTAGTATTTAGTTATAAATCAATTAGAGAGTATTAATTGTACTACATGTAACGGGACGGTGAGATACCAACATATTGTCAGTTATGGAAGACATTGCACTAAATTGATCCAACTCAACATGAAATTTCATTGAAACTGTTATTTTCAAAAGTTGCTCGGCATATTTGTATTGATGTACATTTAATTCCGTTGACCAATTATTCCAACATGTCCCTGCATTTCACTGTATATCATTATTTCTTATCAACAATAGAATTTTGTTTATAAAAACCAAAAATGATTCAAGTTCCTGATCATTTTTTGTAAGTATAATATGTAAATAAAAATAATAAATTGCATCAGTCGAAGTATTAATGAGATATTTGTTTCAGATTTCCAACACATGTTTTTCTTAGGATATGAAATGCAACATTCATGTATAAAATGGACATATCCATTCCTTTACAAAATGTAGAGCTTACCAAATGATGTATTAATGAGAGCACAGAGGATGAGGAGGTATTAATAAGCAACTACCAATCGGTTAAATATCCCATCGTGCAACCTTCTCTGAGTAATGCTTCCTCTGTTTTGCACTGTTTCTCTCTTTTCTAGTGTTGAAGTCTTGAATTGAATTATGTTATTAATTCCTCATTTCAGCTGGCTCCTCTCCAATTGTACTCAGAGATGTAATATCTAACTAATTCTAGACCCTTTATTCAGATCAGATGATTTAATTCGTTTGGTCTATAGTCTTAAATTCAAAGATTCCGACCATTGGTTTATTAATAGGAACTTTCTGGACCACAATATATAAATTGGACCGTTGAGATTAGTTTGGACTTATTAATCAATTTGTACACCGTTTTCACACAGGAACGACTATTTCTATTCTTGGAGGAGTTTGAGGTGAAGGCTGAAAAGGCACATCCTTGTCGGTTGCCTCATTTGGGATTTGGAAGGGATGAATTTCTTGATCGGAGATAGCCAGTGGGAGATCCTTAGCAGATCCATAGGCTATCTTACCAATCAGCCCTCGCTAAATTCAGCTATTGTAATAATATTCTCAAAATCTTCACCTTGAATTAATATTTAATGATTTATGGTTGGAATTTCGCTGACAAAAGATGAAATAAGAATATTATTATTAGCAAAAGGGTATGGGCACTGGTTATGCAAGGCAAAGGAGATGTTTCAAATGATACATCTCTATCTATTACCTCCTTAATTTATTACACTGTCACCTGAACAACTAGCAATGCATCCGTATCAACCCTTCTGCATGCGAAACAACATTCACAGTGTTCGTGTACCATTTTATATAGGAGTTGCTTTTACGTCGCTGTCCTTCATTTATTGCTTATATCCAATTGTTCAATGTTTGGCGATATGGGCCTCTGACCTCTGTTTTATTCCTTCGTTTGACATCCTTCTTTGTGCTGCACAAAGAAGGGAGAGAAAAAAGCGACTAGACGAACAAAATAAAGAAAGAAAATCAGGGAATTTGAAAATTTGAAATTAAGTCGAATAATGTAATTACTCGAAAAAATAAAACAGTAGAATAACTTAACTGCAAAATTTTTGTAAGTGTTTTGTGTTGGAAATTAATTATCCTGATATTTACTATAGTGGATTTTAAAATTAAAATAGAATTTTTGTAAATTCAAAGTATATATTGTATTAATGTATTATATATCCGAATAAATTTAAATAGGTTTCGTACCAGTCTGATTATTGATATTTTTTGTGATCATGTCCAATAAATGCCATATAAATAAAGAGAAAAGTGTAGGTCTGATCGGCTTTGGATCTACTTTGAGTCCAATGGACACCGGAGCCGTTTGATGTGCTTTAAGATTCGTGCAGATGAATATTAAAGCACATCGGATGAATCCGGTGCCCATTGAACCTACTATGCGCTCATAAATAAAATAGTGTCACGAAAGTGCATAGTTTATTAATTAGTTGCTTATCCATATTCAAAATAATGAAATTATATATGCTAGATTTCTTAATCAAGTATAATTGAATTTTTATTTAATGAAAAAGATGTTCATATATCTTTTTATCATTTCTTAATTAATTGAGGACAAAATGAATAATGGGTTGGTTAGAATCAACAGCATATTAGTATTGACTATGCTAAATGTGTAGAGCTTCTTAATTGACATCTTTTAGGAAAAAAAAATAAGAATGTATAAATCATCAAAGTAAATTTTCTACTTCTTGTTTAAAATCAAGAATTAGTGAATAAAAGGTTATTTAAAACATAGCCAACTTTAAAAATAGAAATATATATAGATTTTTTAATTTCCACAAAAGCATTAAAAAAATCAGGATATTTCTTTTATTTCAAATCCATCAAGCAAAAGAGAGAATGATAAGTGCAAGATTTTTTTTTGGTACTCTATACGATGAATATTAGAACATAAGCAACAATTTTTAAAAAAATATTGAAATACTAGAATAATTCATTTTAAATTATTAAAATAATTTCTTTTAGGCAATCAAGTAAAACACCAACAGACTTGTTTATTAAAAATAAATTGCTTAAATTTAAAATTCGCCCATTCAAATAATTTAGATGGATTAGAGCTGTTAATATAAAATTACAAAACCTAGCAAACAACACAACGCAACACGAAAGGAAGATAGTATTTTGTTCAATGAAAATATTATAAAATAATATAAGAAAAGAGAAAGAGTTTCTTCGATTTTCGATACATAGAATGACATGCAACATTACTTTGGTTCAAACTTTGGACCACAGTGACAAATTAATAGTTCAGGTTTGGTTCAGCGAGGTCAAAAATTTGTGATTCAAGAATAATTCGGATATAATTCGGAAATGATTCAGTACAACAAAGAAGCAAAAAAAAAAAAACCGTAAAAAAAAAAAAATTTGAAAAAAAAATTAAAATTTTTTTTCGAGTTTTTTTCTTATTTTTATCGCGAATAATTCGTCAACTCACGTTTTATTCGGAATTCGGTTCGATAACGTCGAAAAAACAAATTATACGCGAATTATATGCTAATCTTGTTACTATGCTTTGGACATGTAAACTTGGTACATGTCAAAACTCTGTGCTCCATGTGAAGCTGTGACAACAAAAAAAAAAAATTTGAATCGGTACCAATTTTATAAATTAAAAATTTAGACCGGAATAAATGCTACATGAATATCTTTTATATACGAAAATCGAAGGTACTTTTCCTCTTTTTCTATATTATTTTATTATATTTTCTATGAATTAAAAATTCTTCAGGAAACATAACAATATAACATCCGTGCTGAATATCGGGTACAAACGATCCCTCTACAAAAAGCAGCTGTGGCATAGAGGGACAGCCACATGGCATGACCTCACTCGACGGGCTATTGCAGTTATCATGTGAAGGTCCACGTTAAACAAACGAGATATATTGTGGTCCTCTCCAAGTTTACATGTGTGCATCTTCGTTTTTTGAAACTATTACGTTGCATTAAAAGAAATACTGCATAGCTAGCCCCACAGGTTGCGCATCAGATACGATTCTCCCGATCAACCTGCATGTTTGTTTCTCTTCCGATTGACCATTGACCAGTACATCACATTGAAGTTTGAACGCTTGGGATTTCTCTTAGGTAATCAAGTCTGCCACGCGTTGCATCCCTAGCGCATCTTGGGGTGTGTCAGTGGGTGGGGCCGGGCCACCACTTGCGAATTCGACTTCTCGAAATGGGTTCCTACAAAAAAGACTTTTCGAAATGGAATATATTTACTGCTTATATCGATTCAAGTATGTCTGAACAAATGAGCCGATATTTTTATTAGTACCCAAAAAAAAAAACAAATTATCAAATCTGCCCCCACCCCAAACTTATTTTTAAATCTACCCCAACCGCCCGTCCACTGAGCGGTCCACTTTCCCCACCAGACCGCCCAGCGGCTGAGCAGTCCAGTTTCCATAGTTGACCGCCCAGCAGCTGGGCGGTCCGCTAGTGAATTTTTTTTTTTGTTTAGAGACAACATGAATATCAAGATGCTGAATTCTTAAAGCTAAAAATTCAAATTTTTTTTTAAATATTAGTTAGATTACTTCTTTTAAGCATATTTATTAGTGTTCTAAATAGCGCGCTATAGCGTTTTTGGACCCCAAACGCTACGCTATGACATCAAAATGCGCTATTTGCGCTACTGCCGCTATAGCGACCGCTACAGCGCTATAGCGGTCCGCTATTCGCGCTATTTGCGCTATACAATATGGGTTTTTTTTTTTAAAGCAATTTATATGGGTTTTAAATAAAGATAAAAAAAAATCTCAAACCGAAATTGAATTTGTTGCTACTTGCTACAGATAAATCAATTTGAAATTGGGAATAGAAATTGAAATTTGAATAGAAAAAAAGTCCAAATCGAAAATAAAATTTGAATAGAAAAAAAAAATTATGTCATGAATATATCATGATGCTTAAGATATTTTTAATAGGAAAAATCGATAATTTATGATATTACTATGGATATTTTGAACCGCAATTTGAACTTTGTACTGGTTCAATATGAATATTATAATTTCTTAATTACTTTGGTGTTATTTATTGTTCTATGAGACTTTAGATAATGTTGATATTTAGTACAAATATTGAATATACGAAATGTAAAAAAAAAAAATGCTATTTGGAATAGCTTCCGCTATAGCGACGCTATTCGCTATAGCTTTTTTTTTAGCCTTCCCGCTACGACGCTATAAACGCTATTTAGAACCTTGATATTTATACTAAAATACGCTAAATTACTTGGAATTATGTTAAATTACGTTGAGTTACACTATATTAAGTTAAATTATACTAAATTACATTACATTACGCTAAAATACGGTAAATTACAATAAATTACATATGAATACGATATCTTCACTAAAAAGGCGAAAAACAATGACGAAACTTCAAACGGTCATAAAACGGCGCTCGAGTGTCCGATTTCAGCAAATGACCACTTTTCGGAAAGCTTGAAAAAATGCGCATGCATCCGTATTGACAATGTCGGATTCCAAAATTCAGAATCACCAAAAAATAAAGGGAAGACCCTCAAAACTTGAGTTGAAGTTTCCGATTAAGATTTTCATTTCTATTATTCAATCCAAGTAGTTCAGTAAATTAGTTATATAATGAAATTGTAGAATACCAATTTTTACTATTTTTGGAATTTTTTTACTATTTTTTATGATTCATGAAAAATGGCACAGAATCAGTCTATTTTAGCGTAATTTTGCGTAGTTTAGCGTAATTTACCGTATTTTAGCATAATTAGCGAAGTTATTGTTATTTAGCGTAATTTAGTGTAATTCAACGTAATTTAACATAATTCCAAGTAATTTAGCGTATTTTAGTATAAATATGCTTAAAAGAAGTAATCTAACTAATATTTAAAAAAAAATCCGAATTTTTAGCGCTAAGAATTCAGTATCTTGATATTCATATTGTCTCCTAAAAAAAAAAAAAAACACACTAGTGGACCGCCCAGTGGACGGGCGGTCGGGGTAGATTTAAAAATAAGTTTGGAGTGGAGGCAGATTTGATAATTTGTTTTTTCTTTGGGGTATTAATAAATATCGGACAAATGAGAGAGGGCTCAAAGACCCGACATTTTTATTAATATCCAAAGTTTAATACAAATTATTATTTATGCCCAGAATCTGATCCAATATCGAAAAATGCCCAAACCGGCCAGAAAATGGCCGGCTTACTCCGCCCCTAAGCCGGCTATTTTCTGGCCGGCTTACTAGTTTTTTTTTTAAGAGACATTATGAAGAGCAAAATAATGAAATCTTACACTGAAAATTTGAATTTTTTTGTTTAAATTATTTGTTAGATTACTTCTTTTGATATATAATTAGTATATTTATACAAAAATACGCTTAATTACTTGAAATTATGTTGAATTACACTAAATTATATTACCTTACGCTAAAATACGGTAAATTACGGTAAATTACATATTAATAGAGACGATATCTTCACTGAAAAGGTGGAAAACGACGATGAAACTTCAAACGGTCATAAAACGGCGCTCGAGTGTCCGATTTCAGCAAATGATCACTTTTCGGAAAGCTTGCGAAAATGCGCATGCGTCCGTGACAGCTATGCCGTTTTCTAAAATTCAAAATCGCCAAAAAAACAAAGGGAAGAGCCTCAAAACTTGAGTTGAAGTTTCCGATTAAGATTTTCATTTCTATTATTCAATCCAAGTAACTCAGTAAATTAGTTACATAATGAACTTGTAGAATACCAGTTTTTACTATTTTCAGAATTTTTTTACTATTTTTTATGATTCATGAAAGATGGCACAGAATCGGTCTATTTTAGCGTAATCATCGGTATTTCAGCATAATTAGCGGAGTTATTGTAATTTAGCGTAATTTAGTGTAATTCAACATAATTTCAAGTAATCTAGTGTAATTCAACATAATTTCAAGTAATCTAGTATATTTTAGTATAAATATGCTAATTATAAATCAAAAGAAGTAATCTAACAAATAATTTAAATGCAAAATTAAATTTTCAGTGTTAGATTTCATTATTTTGCTTTTCATAGTGTCTCTAAAAAAAAAAAAAACAATAAGCCGGCCAGAAAATGGCCGGCTTAGGGGGGGTCGGCCAGAAAAAGAGTAAGCCGGCCATTTTCTGGCCGACTTGGGCATTTTTTGATATTGGGTCAGATTCTGGGCATAAATAATAATTTGTATTAAACTTTGGACATTAATAAAAATGTCGGCTCAAAGACCTCGTTGCTTCATGCTTTAATTATATTTTAATATTTTTATTTTTTATTTTAAAGTTCAAACAAAAGATTCGAACCGCTCAACATGATATTCACATTAAAATATGCTTGAAAATCAAATTTTATATTTTTTTGAAATTTTTTTACTATCTTTTAAAATATGTACAAAATTAATATTTTTTAGAAAATTGTGGACCATCCAAAAACTGTGATTTTGTACCTATTTTGAAAAATAGTAAAAAAATTCCAAAAAAAATAAAAAAGTTGATTTCGATGCACATTTTAACGTGGATATCATGTTGAGCAGTTGAAATCTTTTATTTGAACATTAAAATCAAAGATAAAGATGTTGGAGTACGATTAGAGCATGAAACGATGTAACATTTGAGCCCTCCTCCTGAACAAATTCCACATCATGTAGCATCCATGAGCCAGACCGTGTCACAGGATGAACGACCTGAGGGCCTGTTCGGCGCAGTTACTGTGCGTGTGGGAAAAAAAAATTCAGTTGACCCACGCGCACAGTAACTGACAGTTCAAATTAGCCCAATTCCCGAGCCCATTCCCAATCCCATTTGAAAGCCGAACAGGCCCTGAGTGTGTTGATTTTCCCACAGATGAGGTTGCATCAAGTAGCGCCATAACAGCTTTTGTTCCTAGATTGATGCTGCAGGAAGAGATCTCGAGAGAAATTCAATGGACTTGTTGATATCTGGTGAGAATTCAGGATATCTTACCAAACAGAGCACAACCAATCAGGCGCACAGTTTAAACGCAGAGTATATGACAGCAGAGATAGCCTCAGTTTAGCGTTAATGCTGTGACTTTTGAAGGACTCAGTAGTCAGTATGCATTGTTTATATATTTACATTGATTATATACTTATCTTCTTACAGTAAACTGTCACCTCCCAACACTAGACAGTGCAAGTATAAACACCTACAATTATCATTCTAAAGATTAAAATAAATGGAAGTTTAATTACAAGATTATTGAACACAAAATTGACACCCTTATCACTAGCCTTTTTGCGAGTGTAAACATCTAAAATATTCCTTCTCAACACCCATAGTTGTGGTTTAAATTATAGGAACATTTGACATAAATTTGCCACTTTGAATATCAGACAGTACAAGTATAACCACCTAACAAATTATATATAGAATCTGACTAATATGCTACACGTAGCATAGAGGGCCTCCGTGCTACGGCTCAATATTTGAGTTTTCAAAATTCTAACGGTCGATCCGAACCGTTCAACATGATCTCCATATGAATATGTACTTGCAAACTAAATTTTACATTTTTTAAAATTTTAAATTTTTTTTTAAATAGGTAGAAAATCACTTGATTTGAAAATTCTGTACCGTTCTAAAAAATGTAAAATTCTATGCTACGCGTAGCACCGTAGCCAACTCCATTATATATATTAACACCAAATATTGACTGTGAGTGTGAGTGAAGAAGATGTGGGATACAGACTCTGGCTACGAGGAAATAATGGCCGGGCCCCCAATCGAGTCTCATCTCATGTGTGGGTTAGCTGATTTTAGGGCCTCTCTATTGGGCCAAGGGTCTGATGTGTTTCCTGCAACAAAGTACTGAAATACATGCATTGAGAAAATGGTTCACAGTTGCCTCAGTACTTTCAACAAAAAAAAGAAAAAAGAAATAAATAAGAAAACAGCTGCTTGAGTAGGGGTGAGTAAATTGCTTATAACTCGTACCTCGCTCATAACTCGCTCGCTAA
Source organism: Carex parvula (assembly GCA_025461045.1). Lineage (NCBI taxonomy): Eukaryota > Viridiplantae > Streptophyta > Magnoliopsida > Poales > Cyperaceae > Carex > Carex parvula. The sequence goes on along the minus strand of JAJGRW010000370.1, from coordinate 252,847 downwards.
ATGCTCATTAACAACTCGCTCATTATCAACTCGCTATAACTCGCTCATTTACTTAATGAGTCGAGCATGAGCATACCTCAACTCGCTCATAACTCTCTCATTAAGAATTGAGTTACATAAATCCTGCCACATCTAATCCACTTCTCTAATAGCTGTTAGTATATCTAGAAAAATAATATTAAGAATTTGCAAATTTTCCTAAAACAAGCAGAATTACAATTCCCATTCAATGCACTATTCCTTAATTTTCTTTGGTTCAGACCATACTCATCAATACACTAGTCTCAAAATATAACCCAAAATTTGATCACAAAAAATTTGATCATTAATACACCATTCTGGATTTGTACAGTTCTGAATTTGTATATTTCTAAATTCTACATTTTTGTTATTGTTTTGATAATGCAAATTTGTAGGTATGTGACAAGGAGATAGCTTTGAGTATGTGACATGTAGGGCCGTGAGAACGACAAAAAGATAGTTGTTTGATTTTGTTAAATTTGTTTATGGACAATTTTTTGTTAAATTATGTACTGTTTAATTATGTTGGATTATGACAATTTATTAAATTCTATAAATGAAAATGAGTTTTTGAATGATGTATTTTAAAACTCGGCAACTCGCTCAGTGTCAACATGCTCATTAACAACTCGCTCATTAAGCTAATGAGCCGAGCATGAGCATACCCCAACTCGCTCATGCTCGCTCATCAACAATTCATAATCATTACAGCAATCCCAAATATGAATATCCACAAATTATGACATCAATTCCAAGTATTAAAATCCTAAAATTATGACATCAATCCCAAATATTAAACATCCTATAATTAAATACTCAAATTGTATTAAAGCATGCAATTGTTTACAGATTTACAGTACATCTCACTCTTAAGATTGCATATATTTGAAATATATTATTTAAATTAAAATATTACAACTCCATCCATGTAAATTTTTTTCACCAAATTTGGCACAACACAGTCATCATCATACCAAGTTTTCAACTCATCAGAAAAGAGCTTTCCAAGACCAAAGTCTCCGATCTGTAATAAACCACAGGAAATAGGATGAGCCCAATTTATAGCATGTAACTAAACATGTATATATATGCACACATACTAGATTCAAACGATACACTTTCAGGTTGCATTCATGTTCCTTAAGCTGTTGATAATCAGATTAATGTATCAAGAATTGACCTTAAAATAAAAAGCCTAAATTATATTGTCCGCTTATTTAGAATTTATTTATATATTCATTCAAATTATATTTGTTTTTTTGTCATTGAAACAGATTGACCCTTAATTTTACCGACCTTAGTGAAAAAAAGTTCAATTAATCTTCCATTCTTGCCCTCAAACATAACCAAATAAAGGTCAAAGACCTTGAGAGAAAAAAGAAAACATTTGGAAAAATACAGATTAAATCTAGTTCAATCTGTGCAAGAACATTATGTGAGCAAAACACAATAAATTTTGGGGGGTTATCTGATGATGCGTGCAATCAGAAACATAGAATTTGCAGACAATCAAAACAATATTAATATTATTGTGACATGAGTAATTGTAGTTAAGGATGACGACTTGATGTCAAGGTGGATAATACATACTTAGAAAGTCATTATTCACATACTTTTCATGTGTATAATACAAGCTTACAAAAGTTCTATTTATAGGTTAGAAAATATAAATAACAAACTATTATAATTAATTTCATTTATAAATGTGGGGAGGTAAAACATACTTCTTTAAAGAGATTTTTTTTATAAACCATAATTAAATTTTTCTTTTTACCAAACCAACATGATTACTTTTTTTTTTTTACAAAAACCAATTTAAGAACTGAATTGCCAATTCGGTCCGAAATTTTTGTTTTTTTGGACCGAAATGGTAATTCGGTCCGTAGCTGTTTCACAATGTTTCAGGAACAACGCCACAGAAAATCCGAAAAGGGGCCGGACCGAGATGCCAATTCGGTCCCTGGTTTTTTTAACCCAGACAAAAATGGCAATTCGGTCCCTCTATTTTTTTCCCTTACCCCACGGCGCCCCCTCTTTCCTTTCTCCTTTCCTCCTATTTTCTTTCCACCCGAACCAGCCAACTTTTTTTTTTCCAACTCTCAAAATTTCATTATTTTTTATTCTAATCACATATTTTAGTATATTTTTGAAAAACTTCAGATCTACAAGTTTCGTTAGGTATGTGGTTAAATTTTTAATTTGAAAAAAAATCCGAATTATATTTTTTGAACACGAATTAGTTGGTGCTTAAATTATAAAAACATATTTTAGTATATTTTTTTGAACACGAATTTGTAAAAAACATCAGTGATGTGTTTGAACACGAATTAGTTGGTGCTTAAATTATAAAAACAATTGATCAAAAAATGCCACTTTGCACATCAGACAACACATGGAATGTTTAGCCTACCACAACAACAACAAACTCTTTGTTCCAAACAAATTTAGTAGACTAGAAATAAATCCAACGAGTCCCAATACCAAGATAGATAATAATTATAATAAAAATAATAATAGTAAACTAGTAATACTAATAATAATAATGGTATCAACAAAATAATAGTAATAATACTAATAATAATACTGATAATGTTTAGTCTAGTCGTACCAAATTATTTTATAGACACTTGATTAAGCATCTAGTACTGTAGATATAAATACTTTCTAATGTAAATACACACATTCATGTACATAATTAGGCAATAGGGTGGATCGTGTGCGCTAGCGGGTGATTTTGCATGTGGGCAGAAATTATTATTATAACTAGTAAAATAAATAGGATGACAAAATTAGAGAAATTTGTTTGCGATACTATGAGCACACGTCTTACCGTGAAATGACAAACATAGGGAGGATCAATTTATATTGTCATACTGACTGTGAATGAACATTAGGTGGGATCAGTGTTGTAAAAAATAGCCGTTTAGACTGATTAATCGGCCAATTAGTTGTTAATAGTGTCCAAATTGTTATGAATTTTTTCGACTAATTAGCCGATTATGACCGAATATTTTTTATTATTCCCGATTAATTACTTTACGGTATCCTGTCCGTCCGACGAACGCATACCGTTATTTACAACACTGGATGGGATATACAGAATGGGTCGCCCATTGGTTACCTGATTTTCAAGGCCTGTCTATTGGGCCAGAAGGCCTGATGTGTTTCCCAGTTGCCTCAACATTTCCAACCGAAAAAAGAAAGAAAGAAAACAACTGCTTGAGTATCAAATGTAGTTCCATCATCTATATTCTACATGTGAACAATTCCATAATCATTACATCATTCTCAAATATTAATATTCTCAAATTATGACATCAATCCCAAATGTTTAACATCCTATAATTAATACTCAAATTGTATTAAAGCATACAATGTTTTACAAACTATAATCATTAATTGTTCTATATTGTGATACTTGAGGAAGGCGTAATCCAGAAACAGTCCTTTGATGGTTACAGGATCAAATAATTATTATGTTAACGAATGGTTATCTAGTGAACCAAGAGTTTCTGGAGGGAGTCTTCCTCCTAGCACAAGGGCAATCTGTTCAAATCAAAATTATTGTCAGAGCAATTTTAAAGAACACTTTGATTATAAAAAATAGCAAATTGTTAACAACAGAATTGTGTGTAACAATCTTTTTCTTTAAGGTTTGTGTGAAGAATCTTGTATTAATTGTTTTTTGTCTTTCCCTTGAGAAAAGCAAATCAATATCATTTCAACCTGTATCTTATTGATGCTCTACACTATGAGATAATTGATCTTACTCGACTTATAGGTGGGCGTTCATGTGGTGAGTAGCGCGTACAAGCAGTAGCACAAGCAATCATCATTCTCATCTCATCATGATTGTACTGATTCATTAATTGTGGATCTACTATTTCACTGAAGTCATTGTTTTGCAGTGCTAGCCTTAACTTCGATTCTATCTGAAAAGTAATAATAGCATTATTCTAATTTTCCTTTGAATCCTCAATATTGGGCAACAAAATGAACAAACTAATTTAATGGTTACAAAGTGAAAAGCACAACTGTGATTCTTTGGAAAAGAAAAAATACATTGTCAAATCGACTGAATCCAAGCAAAATAAAATCAAATGAAAGAAAGAAAGAGAATATCAAGCGAACTCTGTTTATCTGCAAAATAGAAGGCAATGATGTATATCTGGTCCAAAGACTGTTTTTGACAAAAAAATGAAGTTTAATAAAAGAGTAAATAAGAACTTACATAATCAACCAAAAAAGTAGGTTTACAATCACGAGTGTGTGACCTCCTTCCGCTAATCAGTTGAATAAGCACTACTCCATATGAATAAACATCACACTTCGCACTTAGCTCACCGGTAGCAACATACTCAGGGGCGGCATACCTGGCACATTTAATACTATAATACTAAGATTTCTTTGTTCCATATTAATTTTTTCAATGCATTTCAGATTCTCTGGCATGTAAAATTAACAGTTATTTTTAATTGCATAAATACAACCTACTTTTATCCGAAACATGCTTCTTTCAAAATGGGTATAGCACAAAAACGGAGATAAAAAGTATACTATCAATATAGTTTCTCAACTTCCTTAACTAAAACTGTTTAAATTATAAATTATGGTAATAGTAGTAGCTCTCCAAAGCCTATATCATAAAAAACAAGAAATACATTGATATACTAAAAACTCACTGCTCAAAAGTATTGATACCGCAAGCATGCAAATAGTATTTTCCAGAATAAAAAAATATCGCACCCATATGTTCCCAGTACACGTGTTTCGATGTGGGTCACATCATCCGGAATGAACTTCCCAAGACCAAAGTCTGCGACCTGTAATAAACCACATGTTATAGGAAGAGGCCATGAGGGTTCTGCTGATTCTAATAAGCACGTATATAGCATGCATTAAACTTGTATATGCGCACGTACTAGATTGAATAGGTATTTTTTAAGTCGCATTCATGTTCCTTAGGCTGTTGATCATCAGAGTAACGGAGCAAGAATTGACATTAAAATAAAAAAAGCCTAAATTGTCCGCTTATTTAGAATTTATCTATTCATGTTCTTTTTGTCAGTGAATAGATTGACCCTTAATTTTACCGACCTTAGCGAAAAAGGTTTAACTAATCTCCCATCCTTGACCTAAAAAAACTAAGACAAAAAGAAAATCAAAGAACTTAACAAAAAAAACATTTGGAAAGATACATGTGAAATCTAGTTCGATGATCTGTGCAAGAACATTGTCTGCAAAAAACAATAAGGATGGTAGCACACACACAGTCAATTTAGAGAACAGACACAGAAATTAAGAGGGAAAACCAGATGAGGACTACAAGGATTAAGAATTAAAGGAGAGAGAACACCATTTGAAGTAGTAGATCAGAGTGCACAGCAATGACAAGGAAAACCAGCCTCTGTCTAGTTTAAAAAAAAAAAGACAATGAAAGCCTTTTCAAGCATCTTCATTCCCTGTTTCTTTATTCAGATAGGCCCTTCTACATCCTTGTATTAATGTTAATCCACCATACTGGTGAGAGAAAGTGAGGATATCTCTTGCCTGAAATCTTGTATTGTAAATTGTGGTACATGATTGAGTTATGTTATTTATTAATTGTTGGTCATCTATTAGTTGTGATCTACAAGACTACAAGCGCAGATGATAAATTGAAAAATGATGAAGGAAAGGAGCAATCAGAACCAGTGACAAGGAGCTATGTTTCATATAATTTGCGGACAATCAAAACAAAATTAATATAATTGTGATATGAGTAATGGGATTCAGGATGTACCTTGGGCTGGAAATGGTTATCTAGCAGAATATTTGCCGACTTGAAGTCACGGTGGATAATTCTAGGTTGGCCTAGAAGAAATAAAAAGCGGTTTTAGAACTTAGAAAGTCATATCAACTCAAAATATAGGAGATTAATTGGTGATTTCAAATGGATAGCAAGATCTGACATCCTTCGTGTAGATAAGCAAGAGCCTTGGCACAGCCAAGAGCTACCTTCACTCTGGTAGGCCAATCAATGGTCTTTGCTCCATTTCCTGTACAGTATAAATATTAGTGCATATATTGCCTTTACAATGCACAGTCTCCTAACAGTTTGGTCTAATAAGTCCGGCTTTTTCAAATAGATGTATTTTAGTAGAACTAAATTAATGTTGATCCAATTTAAGGCATGAACTAAACTAAAACTACAACAGGAAAATGAAACTTGGGGAACCTATAATGTGAACATAATTAGCTTTAATTATACTTAACCAATTCTTGGTTGAAAATTACCGTGCAAATAAGTGTCAAGTGATCCTTTTGGAACAAATTCATATACAAGCAGGCTTTTTCCTTCTGTCACACAACATCCAATCAACTGAACAAGGCGACGATGGTGCACACGACTAAGAAAATCGAGTTCTTTAAAAAATCCTTCCTCCCCGAGTAAGCCAGGATCGGTGATCCTCTTGATTGCAGCATGCCTTCCACCCTGCAGCTTACCTTTGTACACTTTCCCAAATCCACCTTCACCTATCACATTACTTGCAGCAAATCCGTTTGTTGCAGCTGCCAGTTCTTGATAGGTAAAACCAATTTTAGGGAAGCCATAAATAATAGTACTTCGAGGGACTGTAAATGGAAGACGGCTTGCAAGAGGCACCGGTTGTTGTGTCATATTAATGACATGTTCTACGAGGGTCTGTGTTGATTGCAGAGCAGCACTTGTCTCATTTCCTACATGTCTGCTTTTATTCCGTAAACCAACATCTGAATCTGAACAAGAGGAACAATAATATTTCTCTCATTATTTATGTTTGTTCTTGTCTAGTAAAGTGAACTATTCACACTTCAATACTTTGGGTATGGCATTTTTTTTGGTATTTCAATTTGGAAATCTGACACTGGTTTGCTCACAATGGGTCATATTGAGCCAGATATGAGATCTAAGAATGACAACAAAGAAATAAGTGAGTTTAGATCCTTGATGACATAATTTTATAGTTATGGGCAGTTGGCGTGTGGGCTCTATGGAGGGAGAGGAACAAGAGGTTCTTCTCCAATAAGCAGAAACCGGTGATTATATTAATCAATGATACAATACTGGATATTCTTTTCTGGATGCAGAGTGGATAGCTATAGGGAAAGGGGTATTATGGGACATGGTGGGTCCTGTTGTGCTCTTTTTGTGGAAATATGGGCGAGTTAGATCTTGTATTTTAGTTTATAGTCTTTGGGTGTGGTTTTATTTCTTTTTTACGGGTTGGGGTCAATTTGGCTCCCAATTACTTAGTAAATAAACTTGTTTATATATACATATTCAACCGTTCGCGGTAATTCATCGCCAACCCTAATTTTTTTTTTTTTATAGTTATGAAATAAGAATTTGATGAAATATATAACTTTCTGACTGGGAATTCTTTATCCTTGTTTCTGTTTATCTCAGGTTTACAGGACTAACAGACTGGCAATCCAACAATAGAGTAAATTAAATGAAAAACAAAAATATTTGCAATACATAGGAATTTTAAAACAAATCGAAGTCAACACTAAGTAGGATTGGGTTAGATTGCCATGATATTTCTGTACTCGAGCCTATTCATGACCATAGCAAAAATTAAAAAAATTAAAAATATATAACGTAGTTTAAAAGTTCGTGATTGAATATAATTAAAAAATTATTTCATTTTATAATGCAAATAAAATTTAAACTATCTCTTAAAAGTTTGTCATGTCGACTCTCCAAACTTCTCACAGAAGTGATGTTATCTTGTGATGGTTTATAAACTTGCTTTTGACCAACCACATGAGAGTCCTTATGTCAGTCGGAAAGGTTGCGTGGCGTTTTAACAACCTGTGGTCTGCCAAGTGCCCTACCTCATCAAAGATCTTCATGTTCTTACTGTTGAATACCAGAATACTTACGCAAGACGTACTATTACGGCGACATATCCAATGCCAAATTGGATGTGTTATGTGTACTACTGGTAGACTGGAGACTGCTTTACACCTCTTGTTCAAGTGCTGTTATGCAGTACAGGTTTGGAGGCTGCTATCGGCAAAGCTGGGGACTAATCTAATCCAACAGGGTGCTCCAACAGATTTGGATATCTTCAATATCAGCGCTCAGAAATGGAAATTCAAGCCGAGATGGGATCAAAGAGAAGTGCTGGATTTCCTGGTTCATATGTACAACTTGGGCCATTTGGAAACAGCGAAACCAAAGAGTTTTCAGAGGAGGCAGTCTCCCCCCCGAGATTCTGGTGAACAGGATTATAAATGAGTGTAATCTTTGGCTGCAGTTCTGTTAAGAAGTCGTTTCTTTTCATTTTTAATTATACTGATATGATGTAAATTAGGTGACTGAGAAAAGCAGAGTATGTTCTCTGATTTGTATGATCTGTAAGCGCGCGTTACCACCTGACAGCTTCTGTCATGGCATTTCAAAAAAAAAAAAAGACCAACCACATGAGAGAGAACACATTCGTCTCATAGTACCTCTTTGCTCTCTTTCATTTCAAATTTTCAGAAGGATAAGTCCGTCTTATCAGTTTGGACTTGTCTGCCCGACGGTTGATCCGCCCGATCCAGAATGATTCATTGCCGGATCATAATGGGCATAGACCTAGGATAAAATCAAATTTTTTTTAAAACCATCACGAACTAATAAAAATTCTGAAATCAACGTGATTACAATTTTTTTTACAAAAACCATCACCACCAAAAACGATCCTCCGTATTGATTTTTGGAAACCAAACATGATGCTAGGTTTAATATTTGAACTCAATATGACTCTTCTCTTAGTAGCGATGTCACAGAAAATCTGGAGAGGTTTCAAACCGGAGACTAAGTTCGGTTTTGAATTAAAAACGAATACTGAGAGAATTCAAAACCGAAGATCATTCTCGGTTTAGACTTTGGAGAGTATAAAACCGGAGATTATTCTCGGTTTTTGGAGGTGGTCCCCATTCTCATATTAAACAAAAACAAAGGACAAAAAAACATCTTCGGTATTTCTAGCAAAACCAAACCGAATATTATATTCAGTTTGTGGAAGTAGGAAACCGGCCACCATGGCAAAACAACAACAAAAAACCAAAAAAAAAACTGAATATTATGTTCGGTTTGAAATTAGAAAACTGGCCACCATTTTCGGTATGCTTTGAAATATGTTTTAAATTGAAACAGGTTTGGCTCTGTGTAACTGTTGTGTAGTATTCAATACTGAGGATAAATGTCCGGTTTTCAAAAGTCATACCAAGGATCATCTTTGGTGGAGATAGTTTTCGTAAAAAAAATTCTAATCAATGTTGGTCGGAACTTTTGATAATTTGGTGGTGGTTTTTAAAAAAAATATCGATAGAATCCGCCACCCAATTTTAAGTTAGTATATATATAGTTTTTACAATATTCTTATTAGAGTTATTATGTATATTGAACTTAGTATAGAACACAAACTAATAACTAAAATTTTATGTTTATTCCATTATTTGTCTAGTAACTGGTGCTAATCAGTCACCAATTATATTTAATTCAAATAATCATATACAACTTATATGTATTTATATATTTAAGATTTAAATTAAAAAAATTATGCAATACAACTAAAAAATAGCAAAAGCTTCTAAATTGTATAAAATTGTTTAATTCCTAAACAATTCGCAGATGAAACGAATAATCAAATTAAACACTTATTTGTTCGTCAGGATGATATTCGTTTGTCACAAATTAATTGCAACTGTGCTCATGACAGTCAAGAAAAATGCTATTTTGGAACGGAACACTAATTACTAATGGATTAGTCCTAGATAAGTTGGGCCGGCCCAAAAATCACATTCCAATCTGAGACGCATTTCTGACAAGGAAAAACTTACTCTTGAGCAAACACCAGTAAAATATCTTCCTGGAACTAGAGGCCAGATTGTTCCCCATCTCAACCAGTTCTTTCGAGAAGATATGGGTAGGAAAGAGCCACAGCAGGAATTCACTGTGGTAGATTATAGTAGCCCAAAATAAATAACAAATTCAGAAAAAAATACTTAAATAGAGAGGAAATGGTCAAAAGATATTGTACCCAGTTAGTCCGCAGATTGAGGCCACAAGGAGGAGGAGGAAGATGAGAGGCAAACTAATCGGAATCATGAGAGATGCCCAAAGCACCTGTCCGAAGCACTCGCACCATTGCATCTCTTTTTTTGCTTCTTAATTCTTCACTTCCCACTTCTCTTTTTTTGAGTCAGCTTCTGTATACTCTCTGACTTGGTCTCTGCCCCTTCGCGTTACGAATTCACATCCTCCCCGTCCCCGGTACCGTAAAAGGGAATCTTTTAGAATAAGTGGATCTGGACCGTTGTTTTTAACTTTGCACGAATCTCAAAGTCCAATAATACTGCCCCTGCGCTAGCTCGAATCTCAAAGCAGCTGAGAGTAAATCTCAAACCGTAAGTGAAGGGAATCTTTTACCTATTGGAGAGGATACTTGTTCTCGCGTTACTCCCTCACTGGGTCGCATTCACTCCATAAATTGGTGGTTGGCCTGTAATGGGTTTAAGGAGGTCTGTCACAATGCGGTCAGCAAAGGTGGGCATGACTGGGAATTGGTAAGAGGAGCTCTAAAGAAAGAAGTAAGGCACTGGGCAGCTGCGCAGAATTCGTCCCAGGCAGTATTAACAAAGGTAGAGGCAGAAATGCTTGCAATTAATGGAGCTCCTCCCACCCAGGAAACGATTGCAAGGGAGAAGGCATTGCAGAAGGAACATGATACCTATCTCACTATGCTGGAAATATTCTGGCATCAGCGTTCGAGAGTGAACTGGGCTCAATTCGGAGATCGAAACTCTAACTTTTTTCACACTACGGCTGTGGTCCGGCACCGACGGAACTTAATCCGTGCTCTGGAGACACAAGAGGGGGGTTGGGAGACATCGGACAAAGGCATACGAAGATTGTTTTTAGCTCACTTTCGGGATATCTACACTGCTAGACAGTGCCGAGATGTCAGGACTGCAATTCCGGCCGAAGTGTTGTCACAGTTACCGCAAATCCCACATCTCGTGCACCCGACCCTCTCTGCATTACCAACTGAGCAAGAAATACTACGGGCTTTGGCATCGCTTGGCCCGGACAAAGCACCGGGTCCGGATGGTATCAATGCCCGGCTCATCCAGCAACATTGGGATGTGTTTGGCCGGTCAGTACTCAGTCAAGTTAACCGGTTCTTTAGAGATGAGCATTTGCCTTCCTCGGTGGCCCGATCGAACTTGGTTTTGGTGCCGAAGTGTGAAAATCCGAAGCGAGTTACAGACTTCCGCCCAGTTTCGGTATGTAATGTAATCTACAAACTCATTTCCAAGGTGCTGGCTGCTAGACTCAAGCTTTTCATTGGGGGATGTATTTCGGAAAGAGGTTAATTAGATTCATCTTATTTTATTTTTCCTTTTTATCTTAGTTGGGGATTGTTCCACTTAGTGGTTTGACACTGCCCGCCGCGGGCTGCCTGAACCCGGTCCGCCCGTGTCCGGTGCCCGGGGTATCTGTACTCGTGCCCGGGTATAGACGGGTAAACGGGTACGCGGGTACGGGCTTGAAATGGGCAGGGTGGCCTGTTTTGGTGCCAAACCCGGGTGTACCCGTACCCGGCAGACCCGTGCCCGCTGCCCGTCTGCCCGCACCCGCCACGGGTGTACCCGCACCCGCGTACCCGTGTCCTTTGAGATTCGTGCCAATTTAAAAAGAACGGTGCAGATCAAGTAATTGTAAAAGATTCCCTTTTCAGGTACTGGGAGATCAAATAATTTAAAAAGAACGGTGCCAATTTAAAAAGAACGGTGCAGATCAAGTAACCCGCGTACCCAGGTACTTTGATATTCGTGCCAATTTGGACGTGTACGGTGCCTATTGGGTGTAGGCGTGTAGCGCAGGGGCCTAGTATTATTTGTCCTATCGGCCTATCCTCTGCATTAATGTGTTGAAACTTGAAAGATTCCCTTCACTTCACGAGGCAACAAAGCCAACAAGCATCCTCTGATCCTCTCCAATATGTGTAAAAGATTCCCTTCACTTTACGGTTTGGGATTAACTCTCACCGCTTTGAGATTCGGCCTAACGCAGGGAGCAGTATTATTTGGCTTTGAGATTCGTTCCAAGTTAAAAATAACGGTCCAGATTAACAGCAAAAAAAAAAAGTACCTGTGCCCGTCCTGCCCGTGCCCGCTGTACCCGTGCCCGTTGTACCCGTCTACCCGCAACGGGCACGGGTTTGAGATGGGCAGGGCGGAGTTTTTAAAAAAAAAATCCGCCTACCCGTGCCCGTTGTACCCGCCTACCCGCCTACCTGCTGCCCACCTCAGGCATTGCCCTGCCCTGCCCGAAGTACCCCTTAGCAAATGTCTAGTTCCACTTCTTTCTGCTTTTCCGGGAGTTTGACAAATTATGATTATCTCTCTAAATATTTTAAGTGAGAATTCTAAATTTCTATTTTTTTTTTAATTTCACGTATACTTCTCAAAAACCTCAAAATTACGTAGTTTACTCTCTAAAATTCATAATATCATATTTATCTCTCTAAATTTCAATAACCAACAAATTTACCCAATTTATTGTCATGTGTTGTATTAAAATTCATTTTAAATTATAAAGTTCTTATTTATCCTTTCTTAAATAAAAAATAAAGAAATGCAGTTTGTATAAGAAAAATGTCAACTCTTCTAATTGGTCGATTTCCGAGGTCAATTGCGCATTTCTCAACCTGCGATGCATACACAATGGAATTTAGGTATACACTGTGTTCACATCATAAGTAAGAAAATGAACCATTTTTCCATTACAACCGGGCGATTAGAAAACTGAACATTTCTCTTAAACATGCTACATATTTTTTTATTTTTGTAATAAAGGAAAAATGGATAATTTATAAGTTTAAAATAAATTTTAATATAAAAAACCATAAATTGAATAAATTTGTGAGTTTTAATATTTAGAGGGGAAAATGTGATATTATAAATTTTAGAGGGGGGTTTCAATTTTGAGGTTTTTTTTTAGGGTTTTTGAGGGGCATATATAAAATTTCTTTATTTTTTTAGTAAAGTCAGAGGTCAAACCAGATAAAATTTCAGCATTCAATTTATTTCAAAGATAAAGATGAGCAGTCTTTTTTATTTTTTCATTTTTATTTATATAACGAATGTAATGCAAAATTAAATTGAGCTAAAAAATAAGTTCTACTCACAAACACCTATCATAACTAGTGTTTTTAGATGGGCTGCATGAACTACATATGCGTATGCAGTCTGCTGTTGCCCTTAAAATGTCATACAGTAACATGTATGCATATTTGAATATGCGGCCGCATATAGCTACTTTTAACGTCTGTCACTCTCTCATGCAAGGTTCAATAGTTTATGTAATTTGATTATTAGATTGTTATGGACGTTCTAGTTTATATATAATACACTTTATTAGTACTGTTTCTAAATTGGTATTTATCATGACTCGTGACACTGGAAATTATATCGTTGGCTTTTTATAACTGTGTGAATTGATCGTAAATATTGACAATTTAATTAAAATCTACATATATAAATCCGCATTAAAATATGCATATATATAATCCCATATTGCACAGGCGGTATGCAGTGACCTTCCGTATGCAATTGTGCATTTACAAAATCCTATTTTAAAATATTGATCATAACTATAGTAATAATTATAGATATAATTCATGAATAATTTGCGTTTTATTTGTTTTTTTGACGTTTCCGAACCGAACTCCGAATAAAACGCAAAAAAAACGTATAATACGAATTATTCGCGAGAAAAACGCGAAATTTTAATAAAAAAATTTGGGGGGTGGGGGGCTTTTCTTTTGCTTTCTTGTTGTATCAAATTATTTTCGAATTATATCTGAATTATATCCGAATCACAAATTTTTGACCTCGCCGATCGAACCCAAACTATTAGTTTGTCATTATGATCATAACTGGGCTGGAAAGAACTATGACTATTATTGGTACAAACCATGTAGTCGAGAAGCTTCAATTTATACAAAATAAGAAACTGTATCTATAACTGCAGCTTTTACTGTGCACAAAGCTATATACTTCCTCTCAAAAAAAAAACAAAGCTATATACTCGTGACTTGTGAGGCCTACAATGATTTGATATTTCGTTTCACAGCGTTATTCAAACTAATAAAAAGTTGATTCAAGATGTGCCGACATTTTTATTAATATCCAAAGTTTAATAGAAATACTCATATCGGCTATTTTTTGGCAGTACTCAATTTAATTCATTATCGGTCGGAAAATAACTGGTACTCAATTTTTTTTTAATACAGTACCAGCCATTAAATGAAAGATATATAACATAATTAACATATTTAAACTAAAATATTTTTTAAATGACATTTTTTTTAATACAGTACCGGAAATGGCCGGTACCCATTATTTTTTTTAATATTTGTTAGATTACTTCTTTTGATATATAATTAACATATTTAAACTAAAATGAGCAAAATTACTTGAAATTATGTTAAATTATGCTAAATTACACTAAATTATGTTAAATTATACTGAAATACGCAAAATTACAATAATTACAAATTGAAAGATACTCAATTTTTAGAATGCTAGTTATGTCAAATTAAATTCATAGCCGCATGCGAACACTAAACTACGTTTTTTTGAGGTACTAACTTTTAACAATTTCACTATGCTGCATACGACACTGTCACTAGCCGTATACGGGTCGTTGTGTGTCTACCGATGATAAAAAACTTTAACTCAATTTTTGAGGCACTAAACGATTTTTTTTTGCAATTATGATTCCGTCAGCCCAAATCCGAGTTTCGTCCCAAGCTTTCCGAATTGGGGTCATACGCGCAAATCCGAGTTTCCTAGCCAAAGTTATGGCCGTTTAAAGTTAAAAAAAAAACGATGCTTTCGTGCAAAAACACCGATGACGCACCGATGCTTTATGCACGGCCTAACGACGGCAGAAGTGCATTGATGTTTCATTGCAAAAACATCAGCGACACACTGATGTTTTTTTAGCACTACCCTGCTTAATTGCCAATGCTAAGTCTAATAAAACATCGATGTTTCATTACAAAAACATCAGCGACGCACCGATATTTTTTTAGCACTACCCGGCTAATAAAACATCGATGTTTCATTGCAAAAACATCGATGATGTACCGAATATGCAACCGATGTAATACATGCATCCAACCAAATGCATTTGTTTGACCTTAGCCAAACCGAGTGCAAACTTCAATCCGAGTTTTCTACGACCTTTTCTTCTATCCAACTATGCTATGCCCATCCTAAAAAAAATAAAAAATTGGGTACCGGCCATTTTCCAGCCGGTAACAGATTAAATTGGATACCGGCCAGAAAATGGCCAGTATGAGTATTTTTATAACTTTCCAGCAGATTTGGATATATTAATTAATTTTTATTAAACTTTGGATATTAATAAAATGTCGGAGATGTGTGTCTACTCTAATAAATATAAATATAGTAATTCTGTTCTAGTTTGAACTTGTATTGTCATCCATTAAATAACCATCCAACTTAATAATTTCAAACATACGGATTGTTTGATGGATGGTCCATTGTTTACCAAATGAGATGGTACCAAGTTAGATGTACTATAAGTACATGTGGTAACTAAATAGTGGTAAAATATATTTATTTTATTTTTTATTCATTTACATGATATTTTGATAAATATCAATTTATTTGATTGTATCATGAAGTATATATTCTTTAGAATGACCTGAACATAAATAGACAAAAGGTCAACCATACATTCATTGTGCATCTTGTAAGATTCTTGGAATAATTTGCCAATTATGTTCTTGTTAAGTGCAAGCATTGTAAAAATTTAAATTGAATTTTGTTCCAGTAATCACTTGTGTAACCAAGGGCAATATGAAACAATTAAATATTCAGTTTTGATTTGTAATAAAAATATAATAATTAAATTTTGAAACCTGTCTATATTTCACCATTAATTTAAAATTTTAAAATAAAATCATACCCACCGAATCCAAATCAATATAAACCGTCCAAATTTTTTTTTAATACACTATAATATCACCAATTTGAAATTGATGAGAATTCAAGTGCCTTTTACTTTTGATGTCTTTATCATGTCTTTATTTTTAAAATATCAATAACTCAAAATTTAAAACTCAGATTTAAAAATAAAACTATTAAATATGATCTATATCATTTATTTGAACTGAAAGTCATTCCTAATATAGGTTCATCGATGCACACTTATTTGAACTCAGATTTTAACTTTGTTTTCATTGGAATCAAGAACTTAAAAAAATACGCTGATTTGAATAATTTTTTAACGTTGATTTTTTAACTTATTAATTCACATAAAATAAAAATAAAAAATAATAATTTTTCAAATGCAAGTAGAGAAAATAATAATACATACACATTTAATAGTTTCATTTTAACTTGTTGTTTTTTTTTAAATAATTAAAAAATAAAGGCATAATGGATAATGGATGCACACAAAATGAAGTCATGAGCATTTGAACCATCTTCTAAATTTATACATATTAATTTTGTTCTATTCATTGAATAACCAACCAAACTTAAATTTAAAAAATACGGATTGTAAACTTAACCATTTAATATGTACGGATTGTTGTATGGATGGTCCAACGTTTACCTAATGAGATCGTACGGTCCAAAGTGGTAAAATATATTGAACATGTATGTAAAAAAAAAATGATTACATCTAGGTAGATCACATGTATGTAAAAAAAAAAAAATATAGGTAGATCACATCTAGTATTTTTATTTTTTTTATTAAAAAATTGAAAAATTAAAGAGAAGGTTGAGACAAAAAAACAATTAAAGCATTTGAACATGTATGTAAAAAAAAAAAATATAAGTAGATCACATCTAGCGTTTTTATTTTTTTTATTAAAAAATTGAAAAATTAAAGAGAAGATTGAGACAAAAAAAAATTAGAGCATTTAAACCCTCTTTTTCATAAATTGCTTCGTGATGATTATCCAAACTAAAAAATGGAGTTAGCAGTGAATCCGGATCCGATTTGAAGCTGAAAAAACACTGTCAGCAATTCAGCATAATCAAACTGGCATCTGTACTAAGACTTTTGACTTTACCTCTTGGCTCTTGGTGGCGCAGCAGCAATTTTGCAAAATTGATGCAGAGAACTGAATCAATATTGTTCTTATTTCTATTTGGCAATAAAAGGACAAAAGGGAAAATAATTAGAATTTGAAAAGAGAGGCGTCTGCAGAATTTATTATTTTTAGAGAAGTAATAAATATTTTATTTAAGAATTAGAAAGATGGCCAATTTTCAGATATTATAGAAAGAACCACACCAGTTTTACAGTTTTTATAGGAATTTACCAATCATTTGTAAAAATGATGTTGTTTCTTTGCGTTTAACACCGTGGCACAGTTGAATTAGTCTATTCGGTGTTTGGTTGGATTAGAATAGCTAGAATAGTGAATTCAAATTTTGTCTTATTAGAAATGCTATTCCTAAGAGTTTGAGATTTGGCTATTTTAAAAACAAACAACAGTTATTCTTAATTTGACTATTCTAACTATTCTTATTTTGCAACCAAACAAGGAATTGAAGCAGATCTGCAATTTTTTTTTTTTTTAGATTTGTTACAGTTCCTTGCATATCTGCTGCCATAACTCATAACTATTTTATGCAAGTTGACACTTTAATTTTTCACATTTGAACAATTCTATTTTAATTTAAAAAATTAATTCGGAAAAACATAATCAAAATAAATTAATTTGCTAACTATTTATTGCAAACCGAAAAAATTCATCAAAAAGTACAAATGATAATTCAGACTTCAAACATGTGTAATTTTTTTTATGGAAAATTCAATTTTTTTTATTTTTAACACATTCCCTAAAGCTTGGAAAAAGATCTATACATTCATTATGTATTTTAGGAGTATTTTAGACAGTTATGTATTTTCCTTTAAGAAAATTCAAAATTCAAAATTAAAATAACAATTCAATATCTCCATTATAATATTAAGCACGTAGATGTCCTGATCCATCTTGATTAAAAGATGAAATTTCAGTCTGAATATCAACCCTCCAATCAAATATTCTGATTCTATGCATATTTTTTATATGTATTTTTACGTGTAGAAGTCCAAATTTATTTATACACGTACTCGTCGCACATACTCCCTACATGCAAATTGTATCATCTTTCTGATTGGTCATAATTTCTTTCAATTTTTTAATATTATTTGAGGAATTTTTGAATTGATTGATCATGTCTTCATTTCTTTCTATTTTTTATATAATTTAAGGAATATTATTGTCATTTTGTTTGAGATTTTTTTATGGAAATATGTCAAAAAGATCGTTTAAGGAATGTTATTTATGTATAGATTTTATTTAATATGTTATTTAAGTAATGTTATTTTTTATTTGATCAAAATTGTTTATGAAAATATGTCATTTTATATAAGTTTTTTTATTCTCTTATAATATATCCTCTTGCAACGCGTAAATATGTACTAGTAATAAATTAATAATCAATTCATGCATTTTAACACTTAAATTTTTTCACATTCTAGCATCGTTTTTGATTTGGAATTAAATCTGGAAACTAATTTGGAAAGTAAAGACAGAGGATAAAGTAATCACATCAAATTTGCAGTTTCTTTAAAATATGCATTTTCTTTACAAATGAAAATTTATGTGGTTGTCGAAGAGGTAACGTTGTAGCACATTATCATCTTGTTTGGATGGAGAGTAGAGGAAGGGAGGGAAGGGAAGGGAAAGAAAATCTCATGATTGATTCTTGTTTGATTAAAAATATATTAGGAGAGTAATGTTAATGGGTGTTACTCTTTGAGCCTCCTTAAATTTATATTTTGTTCATCTCTAAATTGGAGTGTAACGGAGGTGAACAAGATGAACCAAACAAGAGAAAAGGTCCCTCCCCTCCAGCTCTTTACCTCGCTTCCCTTTCACCTCGTGTGAACCAAACATGGTGCAAGAAACATACTGCACCAATTATTACATTACTTGTTAAAATATTACACGAAGACAAAATAATCATTTAATTCAAAACTATTTTATCTATGTATTTCATTCCTGGTAATGTTTAAATTTTTTTTTTATATTTGTTTCGCTTTAACTTCAATCCACTTGACATAGTAATGTATAATTGTTCGATTTTTTTTATTTTTATTTTTATTTTTCCCAACACATACTGATCTTTCAATTTGAGTATTCCTATATATATAGATACACATTCCATGCACACACATACTTTTTAAATGAAAATTCCAATTTAGTGTCTATTAAATTTTAATCATGAATATTTATGGTAAAACATGTAATTAATGTACTATGACATTCTTTTCGTCAGCCATGTGTTTTAAAAGTGAATTAATAATGGGTCTTAAATACACTGAATTTGTAACCTATGCCACAGGGAATTAAGGTACAGCTGGATGTTGTTTAGTAACTTGTAGTGATTTTCTGATAAAAATGATGTTAATTTGAAACTTGTAAGAATGGTCCAAAGTTGAATTTCTTCACCAATTCCTAGTAAAATATGTCCGCTTCAATTGGCACTTTCTGGTACAATTAATGTCAGATTAATTGCTCACCAGGCAATTGCCATGTGTTGAAACGGGAGGGATTTGAAGTGGAGAATGCTAAAAGTTTTATTTATATTTGTAATTTATTTAATTAGTATGAATTTTGAACATTGATTCTGAATAGGACAAATTATCCAAGCATAATAGATACTAACACGTTTTGAAATATTTATGCAACAATAGTATTATTTTCAGTTTTTTTGAATCTATAACTACATTATTTTGAAAGTTCGTAAATTTAACATGTAAATACATCACTAATAAAGTAGATCAGTTTCAACAATTTTATTCATCAATAAACTTAATGAGCTTAAGAACAGCGTAGCTCTGTTCACAACTTCACATTATTATATAATTTCTTCATTCGGAGCGTTTAATTTTTTTGTGCTGCACATGTTCCCGATATTTTTATTAAAACCCCTAAAAAAAAACAAATTATCAAATCTGCTCCCACTCCAAAGTTATAATTATTTCTACTCTAACCGCCCGTGGGCTGGGCGGTCCACTTTTCCCACCAGACCGCCCAGCCACCGGGCGGTCCACTGTGCATAGCTGACCGCCCAGCAGCTGGGCGGTCCGCTAGTGTTTTTTTTTTTTTTTTTTTTTTTTTTTTTTTTTTTTTTAAGATTAGATTAGAGACAATATGAATATAAAGATGCTGAATTCTTAACGCTAAAAGTTTGAATTTTTTTTGTAAATATTAGTTAGATTACTTCTGTGAAGCATATTTATACTAAAATACGCTAAATTACTTGAAATTATGTTAAATTACGTTGAGTTACACTATATTAAGTTAAATTACACTAAATCACATTACATTACGCTAAAATACGGTAAATTACATATGAATAGGGACGATATCTTCACTGAAAAGGCGAAAAAACGACGACGAAATGAAAATCTTAAGTAATTTACTCAATATGTAATTACTTAAGTGAGTTATACTAAATTACTCAATACGCTAAATTACTTAAGTGAGTTATTCTCAAGCTTTCCGAAAAGTGCTCATTTGCTGAAATCGGACACTAAAATACGGTAAAATATGCTAAAATACGATAAAATACGCTAAAGTACGCAATACGTTAAATTACTCAATACGCTA
Organism: Carex parvula; assembly: GCA_025461045.1. Classification (NCBI taxonomy): domain Eukaryota; kingdom Viridiplantae; phylum Streptophyta; class Magnoliopsida; order Poales; family Cyperaceae; genus Carex; species Carex parvula. Next base: position 232,091 of record JAJGRW010000370.1, on the reverse strand, counting down.
AATTACTCAATACGCTAAAATACGCTAAATTACTCAATACGCTAAATTACTCAATATACTAAAATACACTAAATTACTCAAAACACTAAACTACGCTAAAATACGCTAAAAAAAACACTAAACTACACAAAATTACGCTATAGTAGACTGATTTTGCTCATCTTTCATGAATCATAAAAAATAGTAAAAAATTCCAAAAATAGTAAAAATTGGTAACTGCAAGTTCATTATGTAACTAATTTACTGAGCTACTTGGATTGAATGATAGACATGAAAATCTTAATCGGAAACTTCAACTCAAGTTTTGAGGCTCTTCCCTTAGTTTTTTGACGAATCCGACGGTCGGATCGGTCCCGAAAGGAGATTAGCTTGGTACAGGGGCTGTGGAGCTCATGTCAAAATTTCAGCCCGATCCGACGGACGGATCAAAAGTTATGCCCTTTTTTGTGAATTAGTTACATAATCGTTGTTTTTCCTCCTTTTCAGTGAAGATATCGTCCCTATTCATATGTAATTTACCGTATTTTAGCGTAATGTAATGTGATTTAGTGTAATTTAACTTAATATAGTGTAACTCAACGTAATTTAACATAATTTCAAGTAATTTAGCGTATTTTAGTATAAATATGCTTCACAGAAGTAATCTAACTAATATTTACAAAAAAAATTCGAACTTTTAGCGTTAAGAATTCAGCATCTTTATATTCATATTGTCTCTAATCTAATCTTAAAAAAAAAAAAAAAAAAAAAAAAACACTAGCGGACCGCCCAGCTGCTGGGCGGTCAGCTGTGCATAGTGGACCGCCCGGTAGCTGGGCGGTCTGGTGGGAAAAGTGGACCGCCCAGCCCACAGGCGGTTAGGGTAGAAATAATTATAACTTTGGAGTGGGAGCAGATTTGATAATTTGTTTTTTTTTAGGGGTTTTAATAAAAATATCGGCACATGTTATTACCAATAATATATGTACGATTGCGCATGTCGATATAATATCCTCAGAAAATTCAAATTCCCAAATAGGTTAAGACACTGCAATTGTAATAAATTTGAAGCTCAAAATCCAATATTGTAATGTTGGTGTCACATTTTCATAAATTCTTCTGTACCGCTAGCTGCACCAGTACCAGAGTGAAGCGTCTTTAACGGTGATCAGAAGCAACAAACAAGGGGCAAAGCCTGAGAAAGGAAGCCAGTAAAGCCATGCATGCATGTATACATGTATGGCTGCATGCTAAAGGCCGGAAATGGCAACGCAGCTTTAATCCCTATTTGTCTACTTCTGAATTCTGATAGCTACTTTTCATCGGATACATGCAAAGAATTTAATATATTATTTACCACTTATTATATAGCTTGTGCTCAGAAGTATAAGAGAAAGAGAAATTAAGGTATTAATGCTTGGTAGGTTTGTATCAACGACAATTATCAATAAATGGATTTGAAAGGCTTGGAATTGCAATTCGCTTGTCAGGCTCTGACAAGACTTAAAGAAGGAAGAAAAAAAAAGAATAACGAACAATTTCCTCATTAGAAAATGATTAAAAAAAGGACAGTGTTTTGAATTCAGATCGCCTCCAGTTTGGGAAATGTGCTAACCTCTCAAGTGAGGGGTATAATTGAAAGAAAATACAAAAGGAATTTAACCAGGTTTTTAGTTTTGTGTCAAAATATATTTAATTGCTGTGGAAAAAAGGATTGATGTTATGATGTATCTATTGCACAATAGTTTTGTTTTAATAATTGTGTATGTAGTAACCACTAACCAACTGGTATAACAGAAACAAAGTTAGACAAACAAGATATGAGAATCTGGATTCTATTTTTGTATATTATATTGTTATTATATATTTTTTTTCTTACAATTTTATCATCTTATTATTACGTGGAGGGAGGATTTTTTTTTTTTTTAAATAGAACTAATTTGAATGATTTTAACAAAACAAGCACAAATGAGTTGAGTTTTATAAAATAATAGCTCCACCGATCCCTTGTCTCGGTGGAGAGAGAAACACGTTTGCTCCACCGATCCTACGGATTAGTGGAGCTATTTTCTGTGAAATAGTACTAAATAAACTTTACAAATTTTCTGTAAAATAGCTCTATCGATCCGCAGGATCGGTGGAGCAAACGCGTTTCTCCCTCCACCGATCTCTTGTTTCGGTGGAACTGTATTTTATAAAATCGGACTCTAGACTTGTTCCGTTTAAATCATCAAAATTACTTCTATTTTTAAAAAAAAAAATCTAGAGGGAGGATGATGGAAATTGGGTAAAGGATCTTTTACTTGGTGACCTCGGAAATCTCTATTCTTATATTAAGCAAATAGATGTCCTGATTCGCCAACGGCTTTGATTGAAATTTCGGATTGAATATCAACTATCCGATCAACTATTCTGATTATATGCATCTTTTTATTTTTTTATGTGTATAAATCTACATTTATTTAAACACGTACTCGCCAGACGTACTCTCCACATGTAGATTGTATCATCTATTTGATTCATTTAAGAAATTTTTGAATTGATTGATGATTGATTAGTCATGTTTTCATTTCTTTCTATTTCTTATATTATTTAAGGAACTTTATTTGTCATTTAATATATCATTTTGTTTGACATTTTTTTATATAAAAATATGTCAAAAATATATAAAAAATTATTTAAGGAATGTTTTTTTATGTGTAGATGTTATTTAATATGTTATTTAAGAAATGTCATTTACATATATATATCACTTAATATGTTATTTAAGAAATATTATTTATTATTTAGTTTAATTTTTATTTTATGAAAATATGTAATTTTGTATGAGATTTTTTGGTTCTCTTATAATATAATTCCGTTGCACCGCACGAACTCGATACTAGTATTTAGTTATAAGTGAGAGTGGCTAATATCAAAATGTTTATTCCTAGCCTCTCGGTGCTACCAAGTGGTTTTCCGATTTCTAAAGTTCAAACAGTCGATCCAAACCGTTAGATGTTCAATCTATATTAAAATGTGCTTGGAGACCAAATTTTACATTTTTTTGGAATTTTTTTACTATTTATTAAGATGGTTTGAAAATTGCTATTTTGAAGTATTTTTCAGCACCATTGAAAACAACGATTTTCAAACTATCTTAATAAATGGTAAAAAAAGTTTCAAAAAATGTAAAATTTGGTTTCCAAGCCCCCTTTAATATAGGTTAAACATTTAACGGTTTGGATCGACTGTTCGAACTTTAGAAATCGGAAAATCACTTGGTAGCACCAAAAAGCTAGAAACAAATGTTTTGATATTAGCCACTCTCGTTATAAATCAATTAGAGAGTATTAATTATAAATCAATTAGAGAGTATTAATTATACTACATGTAACGGGACGGTGAGAGACCAACATATTGTCAATTATGGAAGACATTGCACTAAATTGATCCAACTCAACATGAAATTTCATTGAAACTGTTATTTTCAAAAGTTGCTTGGCATATTTGTATTGATGTACATTTAATTCCGTTGACCAATTATTCCAACATGTCCCTGCATTTCACTGTATATCATTATTTCTTATCAACAATAGAATTTTGTTTATAAAAACAAAAAATGATTCATGTTCCTGATCATTTTTTGTAAGTATAATATGTAAATAAAATTAATAAATTGCATCAGTCGAAGTATTAATGAGATATTTGTTTCAGATTTCCAACACATGTTTTTCTTAGGATATGAAATGCAACATTCATGTATAAAATGGACATCTCCATTCCTTTACAAGGTGTAGAGCTTACCAAATGATGTATTAATGAGAGCACAGAGGATGAGGAGGTATTAATAAGAAACTACCAATCGGTTAAATATCCCATCGTGCAACCTTCTCTGAGCAATGCTTCCTCTGTTTTGCACTGTTTCTCTCTTTTCTAGTGTTTATTGTTGAAGTCTTGAATTGAATTATGTTATTAATTCCTCATTTCAGCTGGCTCCTCTCCATTTGTACAGTTGTACTCGGAGAATGTAATATCTAATTAATTCTAGACCCTTTATTTCAGATCAGATGATTTAATTCGTTTGGTCTATAGTCTTAAATTCAAAGATTCCGACCATTGGTTTATTAATAGGAACTTTCTGGACCACAAGATATAACTTGGACCGTTGAGATTAGTTTGGACTTATTAATCAATTTGTACACCGTTTTCACACAGGAACGACTATTTCTATTCTTGGAGGAGTTTGAGGTGAAGGCTGAAAAGGCACATCCTTGTCGGTTGCCTCATTTGGGATTTGGAAGGGATGAATTTCTTGATCGGAGATAGGCAGGTAGGAGATCCTTAGCAGATCCATAGGCTATCTTACCAATCAGCCCTCGCAATTCAGCTATCAAAATCTTCACCTTGAATTAATATTTAATGATTTATGGTTGGAATTACGCTGACAAAAGATAGAAATAAGAATATTTTATTAGCAAAAGTGTTTGGGCACTGGTTATGCTAGGCAAAGGAGATGTTTTCAGATGATACATCTCTATCTATTACCTCCTTAATTTATTACACTGTCACCTGAACAACTAGCAATAAGTCTACTAGCAATGCATCCGTATCAACCCTTCTGTATGCGAAACAACATTCACAGTGTTCGTGTACCATTTTATATAGGAGTTGCTTTTACGTCGCTGTCCTTCATTTATTGCTTATATCCAATTGTTCAAAGTTTGGCGATATGGGCCTCTGACCTCTGTTTTATTCCTTCGTTTTGACATCCTACTTTGTGCTGCACAAAGAAGGGAGAGAAAAAAGAAAAAAGAGACCAGATGAACAAAATAAAGAAAGAAAATCAGGGAATTTGAAAAATTTGAAATTAAGTCGAATAATGTAATTACTCGAAAAAATAAAACAGTAAAATAACTTAACTGTAAAATTTTTTTGTGTTGGAAATTAATTATCCCGATATTTACTATAGTGGATTTTAAAATTAAAATAGAATTTTTGTAAATTCAAAGTATATATTGTATTAATGTATTATATATCCGAATAAATTTAAATAGGTTTCGTACCAGTCTGATTATTGATATTTTTTGTGATCATGTCCAATAAATGCCATATAAATAAAGAGAAAAGTGTAGGTCTGATCGGCTTTGGATCTATTTGGAGTCCAATGGACACCGGAGCCATTTGATGTGCTTTAAGATTCGTGCAGCCCTTGCTCTGGAATTCGTGTGCATGAATATTAAAGCACATCGGATGAATCCGGTGCGCATTGAACCTACTATGCGCTCATAAATAAAATAGTGTCACGAAAGTGCATAGTTTATTAATTAGTTGCTTATCCATATTCAAAATAATGAAATTATATATGCTAGATTTCTTAACCAAGTATAATTGAATTTTTATTTAATGAAAAAGAGGTTCATATATCTTTTTATCATTTCTTAATTAATTGAGGACAAAATGAATAATGGGTTGGTTAGAATCAACAGCATATTAGTATTGACTATGCTAAATGTGTAGAGCTTCTTAATTGACATCTTTTAGGAAAAAAAAAATAAGAATGTATAAATCATCAAAGTAAATTTTCTACTTCTTGTTTAAAATCAAGAATTAGTGAATAAAAGGTTATTTAAAACATAGCCAACTTTAAAATAGAAATATGTATAGATTTTTTTTTTCCACAAAAGCATTAAAAAAATCAGGATATTTCTTTTATTTCAAATCCAACAAGCAAAAGAGAGAATGATAAGTGCAAGATTTTTTTTTTGGTACTCTATACGATGAATATTAGAACATAAGCAACAATTTTTAAAAAATATTGAAAATACTAGAATAATTCATTTTAAATTATTAAAATAATTTCTTTTAGGCAATCAAGTAAAACACCAACAGACTTGTTTATTAAAAATAAATTGCTTAAATTTAAAATTCGCCCATTCAAATAATTTAGATGGATTAGAGCTGTTAATATAAAATTACAAAACCTAGCAAACAACACAACGCAACACGAAAGGAAGATAATATTTTGTTCAATGAAAATATTATAAAATAATATAAGAAAAGAGAAAGAGTTTCTTCGATTTTCGATACATAGAATGACATGCAACATTACTTTGGTTCAAACTTTGGACCACAGTGACAAATTAATAGTTCAGGTTTGGTTCAGCGAGGTCAAAAATTTGTGATTCAAGAATAATTCGGATATAATTCGGAAATGATTCAGTACAACAAAGAAGCAAAAAAAAAAAAATGTAAAAAAAAAAATTTGAAAAAAAAATTAAAATTTTTTTTCGAGTTTTTTTCTCGTTTTTATCGCGAATAATTCGTCAACTCACGTTTTATTCGGAATTCGGTTCGATAACGTCGAAAAAACAAATTATACGCGAATTATATGCTAATCTTGTTACTATGCTTTGGACATGTAAACTTGGTACATGTCAAAACTCGGTGCTCCATGTGAAGCTGTGACAACAAAAAAAAAAAAATTTGAATCGGTACCAATTTTATAAATTAAAATTTAGACCGGAATAAATGCTACATGAATATCTTTTATATACGAAAATCGAAGGTACTTTTCCTCTTTTTCTATATTATTTTATTATATTTTCTATGAATTAAAAATTCTTCAGGAAACATAACAATATAACATCCGTGCTGAATATCGGGTACAAACGATCCCTCTACAAAAAGCAGCTGTGGCTAGAGGGACAGCCACATGGCATGACCTCACTCAACGGGCTATTGCAGTTATCATGTGAAGGTCCACGTTAAACAAACGAGATATATTGTGGTCCTCTCCAAGTTACATGTGTGCATCTTCGTTTTTTGAAACTATTAAGTTGCATTAAAAGAAATACTGCATAGCTAGCCCCACAGGTTGCGCATCAGATACGATTCTCCCGATCAACCTGCATGTTTGTTTCTCTTCCGATTGACCATTGACCAGTACATCACATTGAAGTTTGAACGCTTGGGATTTCTCTTAGGTAATCAAGTCTGTCACGCGTTGCATTCCTAGCGCATCTTGGGGTGTGTCAGTGGGTGGGGCCGGGCCACCACTTGCGAATTCGACTTCTCGAAATGGGTTCCTACAAAAAAGACTTTTCGAAATGGAATATATTTACTGCTTATATCGATTCAAGTATGTCTGAACAAATGAGCCGATATTTTTATTAGTACCCAAAAAAAAAACAAATTATCAAATCTGCCCCCACCCCAAACTTATTTTTAAATCTACCCCAACCGCCCGTCCACTGGGCGGTCCACTTTCCCCACCAGACCGCCCAGCGGCTGGGCGGTCCAGTTTCCATAGCTGACCGCCCAGCAGCTGGGCGGTCTGCTAGTGAATTTTTTTTTTTTTTTGTTTAGAGACAACATGAATATCAAGATGCTGAATTCTTACAGCTAAAAATTTGAATTTTTTTTTAAATATTAGTTAGATTACTTCTTTTAAGCATATTTATACTAAAATACGATAAATTACTTGAAATTATGTTAAATTACGTTGAGTTACACTATATTAAGTTAAATTATACTAAATTACATTACATTACATTACGCTAAAATACGGTAAATTACAATAAATTACATATGAATATGGACGATATCTTCACTAAAAAGGCGAAAAAACAATGACGAAACTTCAAACGGTCATAAAACGGCGCTCGAGTGTCCGATTTCAGCAAATGACCACTTTTCGCGAAAGCTTGCGAAAATGCATGCGTCTGCCGACAATGTCGGATTCCAAAATTCAGAATCTAAAAAACAAAGGAAGACCCTCAAAACTTGAGTTGAAGTTTCCGATTAAGATTTTATTTCTATTATTCAATCCAAGTCGTTCAGTAAATTAGTTATATAATGAAATTGTAGATACCAATTTTACTATTTTGGAATTTTTTACTATTTTTTATGATTCATGAAAAATGGCAGAATCGTCTATTTTAGCGTAATTTTGCGTAGTTTAGCGTAATTTACCGTATTTTAGCATAATTAGCGAAGTTATTGTTATTTAGCGTAATTTAGTGTAATTCAACGTAATTTAACATAATTCCAAGTAATTTAGCGTATTTTAGTATAAATATGCTTAAAAGAAGTAATCTAACTAATATTTAAAAAAAATCCGAATTTTTAGCGCTAAGAATTCAGTATCTTGATATTCATATTGTCTCCTAAAAAAAAAAAAAAAAAACACACACTAGTGGACCGCCCAGTGGGGGCGGTCGGGGTAGATTTAAAATAAGTTTTGCAGGGAGGAAGATTTGATAATTTGTTTTTTTGGGTATTAATAAATATCGGACAAATGAGAGAGGGCTCAAAGACCCGACATTTTTATTAATATCCAAAGTTTAATACAAATTATTATTTATGCCCAGAATCTTCCAATATCGAAAATGCCCAAACCGGCCAGAAAATGGCCGGCTTACTCCGCCCCTAAGCCGGCTATTTTCTGGCCGGCTACTCGTTTTTTTTTAAGAGACATATGAAGAGCAAAATAATGAAATTTACACTGAAAATTTGAATTTTTTTTGTTTAAATTATTTGTTAGATTATTTTTTGATATATAATTAGTATATTTATCAAAAATACGCTTAATTACTTGAAATTATGTTGAATTACACTAAATTTATATACCTTACGCTAAAATACGGTAAATTACATAAATAGAGACGATCTTCACTGAAAAGGTGAAAAACGACGATGAAACTTCAAACGGTCATAAAACGGCGCTCGAGTGTCGATTTCAGCAAATGATCACTTTTCGGAAAGCTTGCGAAAATGGCATGCGTCCGTGACAGCTATGCCGTTTTCTAAAATTCAAAATCGCCAAAAAACAAAGGGAAGAGCCTCAAAAACTTGAGTTGAAGTTCCGATTAAGATTTTCATTTTATTATTCATCCAAGTAACTCAGTAAATTAGTTACATAATGAACTTGTAGAATACCAGTTTTACTATTTTCAGAATTTTTTACTATTTTTATGATTATGAAAGATGGCACAAAATACGGTCTATTTAGCGTAATCATCGGTATTTCAGCAATTAGCGGAGTTATTGTAATTTAGCGTAATCGTATAATTAGTGTAATTCAATAATTTCAAGTAATCTAGTGTAATTCAACATAATTTCAAGTAATCTAGTATATTTTAGTATAAATATGCTAATTATAAAAGAAGTAATCTAACAATAATTTAAACGCAAAATTAAATTTTCAGTGTTAGATTTCATTATTTGCTTTCATAGTGTCTCTACAAAAAAAAAAAAACAATAA